>CM067362.1:19035142-19635142 GCA_034401795.1 Chaetoderma sp. LZ-2023a | reverse complement strand
GCAATGATCATACTTAGTGTAAGTGTTAGTCCAAATCTACTTTTCTAGGAAGTCCATGATCTGCCAATAGGGGAAAGTTATATATATCCGTAGAGGTAAATGCACTAACTGGACTAGCGAAGATGGTTGAAATTTTGTATTTCACTATTTGATTCCGTATAACGGTCATATTTGCTCTTCCCCTCTTGTATGCATTTAAACCTCCGTGAATCAACTTACACAATTCAGACTTCCCCGGTTCGGACTAACTCTAAGTATGATCGCATTATTCGATCTGTCAGTGTCACTCTACCTAATGTCAATTTCATGTATTCAATGAAGTAAGGATTAAAGGATAAAGGTATACATTTTAGCTTCTTTTTATGAAATGTATTGTTAGTGCTTTAGTGGTTCCCTTAGGGTCGTGGCGGAGCATTGTTGAATTAAATCTGTGGAGGTTTGTATGCTGGTTCTAGAGTTCTAGAAATGTCATTTAGAAAATTGATAGGAAATATGTGACAATTTGGTCGTCGGCCAACATCCCACAATTCATTGCACTTACTACAGTTTAACGTTAGCCAGAACACCTTTCCTGGTTAGCGTTAAACAGTAATAAGCGCAATGCAGTGGGAGGATGTTGGCTGGAGACTGAATATGAATATCGTGAAATTAACTTTAGCAAACCTATCCTATATGTATGCCTTTTTACCCTTTAAACTTTTAATCCTCAGATTTTTTCAAGAAAATTTCAATTATCATTGAAAAAGTCAATTTGCAGAGCAAGAGAAGACTATTTTTGGAAATTTATTACTGGAATGACTCGTATTCATGACTAGCTCGATAGTCGAGCCATGGCTTGATAATCGAGCCAGTCATTCCAGTGATACATTTTCAAAAATAGTCTCTTGCTCAGCAAATAGACTTTTCTCAAGACCACTCGTCCACTGCGGAGGCCATTTTTGGCTGATATGATTGTTAAAGGGTTAAGCAGTTACTTACAACTTAAATAATAAATATTCTCTTGAATAGTTTCAAGATAATATTTTGAAACATATTTGACTAACACCTACTTTTGACTATGGCAGATTGGCAGTTACAGGCTCCTGTCAAATTGACTTCACAATGTGCAACACATTACCTGTTTAATTACCTTGAAATAGAGATTCTAGGAATTCAAGGTTCAAATACATGGATGTGCCCAGGATGGGCGGCGCCGGGCCACACACCCACCACTCATCAGTATCCGCCTGGCACTCTGGACAGATTCTCCTCTTTTAGCCCCTCAAAATGCAGGAAATGGCTTCTCAGAGCATCTAGTTCTCACGCTAGGCACTGGGATCGCCCGGCACCCATTTATTTCTGGGTATATCGTTTGAAATGTTTAAAATATTGTTACGTGTGATTCATTTTCAGGATTTGTAATTAAGCTAAGCCATCGATATGAGGAGCTTTTTGGTTCCATTGTGCATCACAGCCCTCGTGCTGACGGCGGCGTATGTACGTGCGGAGGAAGAGGATGATGAGAAGACGGATAAGAAATCTGACACTGTCGGTACCGTTATTGGCATTGATCTTGGAACTACATACTCATGGTACGTCTTGAGCTGTTGACATTTCAAAACTTAAACCTTTGAACCCGAAAGTTGAGAATTTCAGGCGTACACATACCTATGCCAGCCTGTCGAAATTGGGGTAGCGCATAATTTCAGTATGTTCAGGGCTTAGTTGCTAGAAATATGTGCTCTATGATCAAAGCTAGGCGAGGGATCGCTCCTCTGGTAGAATGACAATCTATTAACCCTTTAATGACAAAATTTCTTCGAAAAATTATTATTTACTTATTGAATGTCTATTTACAGGTCAAGAGAAGACTATTTTTGAAAATTTACCACTAATGAGTGGCTAGGTTACCGGGCCAGTCATTTCAGTGGTAAAATTTCAAAAAGTCCTCATGGCCTGTAAATGGGCATTACTGAAAACCACTACAGAGGCCTGTTTTGGTCGGTTTCGTCACGAAAGGGTTAACAGAGTTTTTAAAGAAAATTTCAATTTTCTCATAGAAAATGTCCATTTGCAGATCAAGAGAAGCCTATTTTAAAAATTTAGTACTGGAATGACTGGCTCAGTTATCGAGCCAGTCAGTCCAGTTATAATTTTTCAAAAGTAGGCTTCTCTTGGTCTGCAAATGGACATTTCTCAAGACCAGTGCTGAAGGAGTTTTTGGCTGATATGAGTGTTAAAGGGTTAATAACATGTTTAGATCATTATATTAAAATTTGTAGTTTTAAGATTTGAGGTGAGTGATTAATTGCTCCCCTGTGCTGAAAGGTTAGACGAGCTATGCCAGCGAGAGTGATAGCTCCCCTCAGAAACGGAGCCCTGTATGTTATAGGCTGATGTAATATAAAATAAAATAAGCATGCATACATCAGGGCTTGAAATGTTTTCCTGTCTACCTGTCATTGACAGGCGAATTTTACTGATGAGTCATAAAGAAAATCTACCTGTCACAGGTAAAGGCATGGTTCGTACTGGTCATGGAAATCCTGGAAAGTCATGGAATTTGAAAGTCTGAATTCCAGGCCTGGAAAGTCATGGAAAATCAGAATTTTTTCTCACAGGTCATTGAAAAGTCATTGAAAATGGTAATCGTGCAAAATTAAAGAAATTTGAGGCATTAATTTCCACCATCACCTCAATGCAATGAAAATTATAGCAACAGCTTATCAAAACAAGACATTGGCCTGGTTGTTGCAAGATGCAATATTCAGATATTTTACAGAATAGCTCAGGTCGTAACTTATGTATCTATGTCATACACACAAATTTGCTAGATATTAATTTTTGGAGGTCGTGGAATTTGTTAATTTTGGTCAGGAAAAGTCATGGAATTTTAATACCAGAAAGGTGTACAAACCCTGTAAAGGGTTGACTGATTAAATATGTACTAAGTTTTATCTATGAAAAATATATCATTGGTCTTTAAATTGAGAGAGTTAAGAGTGAAATGTCATGGCTTTCTCCCAGCTCCCAGTCATAATAAAAATAAGACATTATTCCCTACTTTACATCGCAAATAATTTCTGATACCTGGTTTGTAAGGGTTACAGCTCTGTAGGTGTCTAAGATTTCATCCATCCATTGTTAATGTTAGGCCTGATAGAAAAACATATTGGATCACGATACAGGATTGGACAGAACTAAGAAACTTCTGATCGACCAAACTCTGACACGACACGCACGTACACTCACAACGGCATAATCCCCACTTTTCTTCGAAAAAGGGAGTAAAAATCCAACAGCCATCATTAGTGTTGTTCCAATTAATTGATGTGATCAATGATTGTCAGATTTCATCCATCCATTGTTAATGTTAGGCCTGATAGAAAAACATTGGATCGCGATACAGGATTGGACAGAACTAAGAAATTTCTGATCAACAAAACTGACACGACACTCGCATACACACACAACGGCATAATCCCCACTTTTCTTCGAAAAACGGAATAAAAATCCAAAAAACATCATTAGTGTTGTTAATGGATGTGATCGATTGGTTTGCCTGTTCAACCGATCGATCATGATTTCAGAAATAGATTTTGGTTTATAATTGACTTTATTAATATATTTTAACAGGTCAAGCCAGAAAACGAATACTTTTTGGAAAAGAATTAAAATTTAATTGTTGCGACTGTATAGTATAGTATTATTACTCCTTAGTCTACGACATTAATTCTTTCAGCACTGAAATAGTATGTTTATTTCAAAGCAACCATACCAATAACATGTTGAATATTTTGAAACTTATTTGACTGGAAGCTGTTGCTGAACAACAGCTTCCAGTCAAATTAGTTTCAAAATATTCAACAGATTATTTGAAAATCATTTGACTGGATTAATACCTTAAATTATTAAGAATCTGTCATACTTGCGGCTTGATTTAAAAGGGGTAACTGTCCTTGAACATGCTATAATTACTGCATTCAAAATGGGTTAAAAATGAGAACCTGTCATCTTCAGTTACTACATAAAACCAATCATCTATCACAAAAATAGTACCAATTCCCAACACTAATATTCACTGATGACCACCTTACTTACACGCATGGCAGTAGTACCGTAGTATGCACCGCTTTTGCAGATCATTTTCTGTTTAATCATGAATATTTCTAATGGCATTTATATTTTATTCTACAGAATTATTTTAATTCTATTTCAGTGTTGGTATATTTAAAAATGGTCGTGTAGAAATCATTGCTAATGATCAGGGCAACCGAATCACGCCATCTTACGTCGCATTCACAGCCGATGCTGAACGTCTCATCGGTGATGCGGCTAAGAATCAGCTGACTAATAACCCAGAGAACACCATATTCGATGCCAAACGTATGATCGGGCGAACGTGGGACGATAAAGCACTTCAAAGTGATATTAAATTTTATCCGTTCAAAGTAATCAACATAAATAACAAACCCCATGTTGAGATAAAGTCTGGCACTGAGACAAAAGTCTTTGCTGCCGAGGAGGTTTCTGCGATGGTTCTGATTAAGATGCGTGAGATTGCTGAGGCATACCTGGGCAAAAAGATCATCAATGCCGTGGTTACCGTTCCTGCTTATTTCAACGATGCTCAGAGACAGGCTACTAAAGACGCTGGTGTGATTGCTGGACTAAATGTCATGCGTATTATAAATGAACCGTAAGTTTTGAGCAATTGTATATTTTTCATTATATATAGCTGTTAAATAATTAAAAATAATATGACTGGAAGTTGTTCCTGCCTGAGGCATGTTAGGCGGCAACAGTTAGTCATAGTAGCTTCAAAATATTCAACAGAGTCTGCTATGCACCAGAGAGGATTTACTTTTTCAGGGATATCATTTGACGTGAAAGGGTTTTAGATGTTCTGCTTTGTTCAAGAATTTAAAATATCCACTTCTCGACTGATCAAGTGATGGCTGCTTCCTATTATTCATCACTGGAATGACGGGTCTGATTATCATGCGAGTCATTTGAGTGGTGAATTTTCATAACTAGTCTTCTTATTTCCTGCAAGGGTACATTCCAAGATCTTTACAGTGCCCGGCTTCGCCAGGAAAATGTTAACCCGGTGCAGTTAATGGTAAATTTCTTTCAAACAAATTTCAATTTTCTAGAAAACCCATGTTTATAGAGATTATTTATGCTAATTTATCACTGGAATGATTGGCTCGGTTATAAAGCCAGTCATAGCATTTGAAAATTTTCAACGGTCCCTCGTCTTACTAGTTAACTTCCCTGCCGGTTTTGGATGTAGAGTGAATTAATATACATGTACCGTTATGATCGAATTATGAAATTTAATGCCCACGTAATTATGTCAAGGTTCGTACTGGTCATGGACATGGAATTAGAAAATTTTAATTCCAGGCCTAAAATGCCATAGAAAAATCTGTATTTTGTGTCATGGAAAAGTCAGGGAAAATGCTAATCATGCAAAATAAAAGAAATTTGTTTGTCTTCGTTGTTGCAAGACACAATATTCAGACATTTTGCGGAATAACTCGGATGATCATAATTTATGTAGCTACGTCATAAACACCATCTCCTAGATACATGTATTTTATTAGGTTTGCTCAGGAAAAGTCCTGGAAATTCTGAACAATGATCGTGCAACATAAGATGTGTAATATTTCTATTGTAAAGTATCTAAAAAACCTGAACCGTTCGGTTTAGGTGTTTAGAATAATACGAAGTGACGGCTTTATAATAAATCTAGATTAGCCATTTTAAAACACTCATATTATATACAGAAATTGAATAATTGGCTTATGTTGCAAACAGTGGTGCATGTTTCCCACAATTTTAAGCATTATGTTTATCAATGTCATGGAATATTTCATTTTGACGTGTCTAATGGATAATATTGATAAGAACTTTGCACTAGTCCACCGGACATGTGACTATGAGTAGTCCGTGCGGGAATCATGTAGTTTTGGACTAGCGGACATAACTGACGATCGAACCCTGGTAAAGGACTGACTGATTAAATACATGTATGTTTTAAATTTCAACTATGAAATTATGATATCAGTTGTTGGTGTCTAAATCTATAATGTTAGAATGAATTGTACCCTTTCATCGATGAAACCCTGTTATCGCAATTTAAGGAAACGGACAGACATGCAATCACGAGATCGTTTGACTATTTTGAGAATAATTTGCCTGAAAGCCATTGCTGCCTATTAAGGTAACAATGGATTCCAGTCAAATTATTTTCAAATATTCAACAGCTCCCCCATGCTGTTGCCCTGAACAGAACTTGAGATAAATGTTCATGTGTAGCCTGTGCACCAATGTTGATGAGCAGATACTGCTCTGAACATGACAGGTAAAACAAAATTCTGCCAGTCACTCGGGATAGTTGAACAATTTTAAACATTTCTACCCCCGTTCTGACATGGTGAAAGGTAATCTAGATAATCTAATACCTACCCAATTAAAAATGTGACAAAATTAATTTTAACTATTAGTAATTTAAAAACTAAGTAATTAAACCAAATAACCCTCGAATCTATTCAAGAAAATTTAAATTTTCTCAAAGAAAATGTCCATCTGCAGACCAAGAGAAGACTATTTTTGAAAATTTACCACTGGAATGACTGGCTCAGTTATCGAGCCAGTCATTCCATTGGTAAATTTTCAAAAATAGTCTTCTGTTGGTCTGCAAATGGACATTTCTGATGACCACTGCAGAAGCCGTTTTTGGTTGATATGAATGTTAAAGGGTTAATTGTGTATTTTTATATTATTTTCCAGTACTGCAGCTGCCATTGCTTATGGTCTGGATAAGAAGGATGGCGAGAAGAATATCTTGGTGTTTGACCTTGGTGGTGGAACCTTTGATGTGTCTCTTCTTACCATTGATCATGGTGTGTTTGAGGTAGTGGCGACCAATGGTGATACCCATCTTGGTACGTATTATATATTTATAATTTCTGGAAACTTATTCGTGGTATGTGTGCATTAAAAGTACAGACGGCTCATGAAAATGAGGTATATTTGTTTCCAAAACAGAAACGCATTAGTACAATGTTGAACATGATGTAAGAAATGTTCTGTTGAATAATTTGGACTTAATTTGATTGGAAGCCACTGATGCAGCTGCCGTAGTCAAATCATTTTATTGTCCACATGTTTTGGAAAAATGAAAGCGCTATTGCAGTTGACCTTTCCATTTTTAGCTCACCTGGCCAGAATGGCCAAGTGAGCTTATCCCATGGGGACCGTCCGTCGTCTTGTCTGTCCGTCCAACTTTTTTGTTTAAACGACTTCTTCTCAAGAACCACTGGGCCGATTTCAATTATATTTGGCAGGAGGTATCCTTAGGGCATAGGGATCCAAGTTTGTTCAAACAAAGCCGATTTGGCTGGTGGCCATCCTGGATTTTGGCCGATTTTAGGAAATGACTAAAAATCTTCTCCGAAACCGCTTGGTGGATCGATTCAAAACTCACGAAATATCAGGGCAAGAGAGAGAGTTACAACTCTTTAAATATTTGCAGTCTCACTTTCATAGGGCAAATATAGTTGTTTCCACCGTCCATTGATTTATCACTGTCAGATTTTATTGGCGAACTAGATATTAAATTCCAATTAACGGATTAACCTTTCCAATACTGCCGAAATATTTAAGATATGTATTATGTGCTTTGACATCTATGGTCTTAAAATTATTTTGAAATGTATTTGAGTGAAAGTTGTTGCTGCCTTAGGCAGCAATGATTTCAGTCAAATTATTTTTAAAATCAACTGCAGCTCACCCTACCTCTGCTGCTAACTTGGTGATTCAGCCAGATGCGCATGTGTTAAATGGATTGTGTGGTGGTGGGAAATAACCTGCTAAAAGACCACCTACCTGCCTTTAGAGACCATTTACTTCAATTGTATTTGAACCTCTAATAACCGTCTGACTGAGTTTTTGCAGACGACATATTCCAAAGGTTACATCTCTGAACCTGATAAATATATTGAAAACAATCGGACTGAAATTGTTGGTGGCTAAGCCGCCAACAACTTTCAGTCGAATTGTTTTCAAAATATTCAACAAGTGAAGAGCTTTTGAAAATTGAAATTATTGGCTGCACTGGCTTGCAGCAGTGAGACAGTTAAGAAACCAGCTGTAGTTAGCACTGATATCATCTATTTTTACTTAAACATTGTTCAAAATCACTAATGCAAAAAAACAGTCCAGAGATTGTTGTCAATATCTCGAAAACTAAACCATTTGACTGAAAGTCATTGGAAGTGACACCGATGGATGTAAAACTTAAGTAAGATTAGTTGAAATGCCAATGTTCCAGGTGAGCGATACAGGCCCATTGGGCCTCTTGTTAGCTATGCCCCTTCCATCTCCACCCACACCTTTCTTGTTTTGGGATCGATCAATCTCGTGAACTCTGACTATCAATTTCCAGACAACTATACAGGTAAGCTATTGAATATTTTGAAACTAATTTCACTGGGGGCTTTTGCTGACTATGACATGTTTATTAAATAGTAGACATACAATTCATACAATGTGTCAGACTATTAAGCGTTAAAGTAGAGGCAATGATTTTCCGTGATCGCGGTAAACGGACGGAATTTGCGGAATGGACATAGTGAAACGGAATCTGGTATCTTGGTGACAATTAAATGTTTTCCACAAAAACTAGATATAATCGCATTAAATAATTGACCATCTCGGGTGAAAATATTAATTTTATTTAAATTTCTCGCTTATTATCATTAAAATTGGCGTTATTTGATGTCTATCGCAAAGTAGTAGAGTTCGCTTATGTCAAAATATTCCCAAATCACGACAAACGTATTACATCCGTTTACTCCAATGCGCAAGACTTTGTTTCGTGTCTTTCCGGTACACGGAGATGTCTTTCCGGTACACAGAGATGATATCTTTCCTGTACATAATTCCAAAATTTTACGCGAAATTAAAACCCATAGAAGCCCTTTCTGGACGTTTAGGGTTAAATTACGATGACGCATAACCAAGAAACTTGATAAAACATTCATATATAACGCTAGAGAACATCAACATTCAATATTTTGTCATTTTCACGCCTTTTTAAAACTATTGAAGCGGCAAATCTAAAGTATAAAATGGCGGACCATTGCTCAATCTGACACGTTCCCGGTACACAAACGTGTTCCGGGCGCAATCTGACAAGCTGGATAGACTGTTACGCAGACTTAATTCTAATTGACTTTTTAGCATTTCGAGCATGTGCCCGGTCACGCGCGATTAGCAGTCACTAGTTCCCGGTATATGTATTATAAAGCAAGTGTAGAAACATTTGCCATATTGCACCTGTTTAATGGGCTTGAATTTTAAGGGTGATAAGTTCTGGATTTAAATTCTATCTAATATTGCTTGTTACCTCACTGAAATATCATATTTATTGAATTACCAATACCTCATTATACTTTTGGTCTCTGGAGAAGCATACCTACAAGGGTTGGTGGTAATCATGGGGAGATAGCAACACATTATGATGCATTTGAAGCTGAAAAATTAGGAAACCGGTGACGAAACGGAATTTAATATATCCTGAAACGGAAAACATGTTATTTTGAAACGGAAAAACATTGGCTCTACATTAAAGACGGGCCAAATAGAATCATTTATGACAATGATTATGACGGCAGCATACACGTCACTTAGTTATCACGTCATATGATTGATAGATACGTCCATTGCCTCTGGCCATCCGGCAGGCCAGCTGTCTCCTCCGACACCATTTGGTGGAACTTCTAATGCTCAAGCTCTTTCAAGGAAATTAAAAACATAACCCTCGGCCTGTGAATTGGAAATCTCTCACTGGAATGGTGGGAATGATTAAAAATAATGTGCTTCTCTTGACCTGCATATTGGTTTCAAATCAATTGCAACACACAAAATGGTCGGAAGTTAAGTAGAAATTAAATAAGGTGGCATATAAATGGATCACTTTATGGAGCAAAGCTGATGTGGCCGATGGATCCGGTGCCCGATCTAAATGTATTTTAATCTCTGTTGTCTGAATTCCCAGAATATCGATTTCAAGGTATCTATACAGGTAAGCTATTGAATATTTTGACACTAATCTGACTCAAATCCGCTGCTGCCTAAAGCACTGACTGCTTGCAGTCACACCAACTGTTTGGTTTCAAATTACTTTCAAAATATTCAACCAAATATTTCTTAATGTAAAAAATTGTCAAAGAGTTGCCTTATTTTGCAGTTCAATAACCATAAAAATATGGGCATATCGTACAGGCCCGCTACTGGACAACCAATGTGGACTATTTCAAAATGACAGGGCATTGTGACCCCAAGTCCTCTCCTAGAATGAACACTGCCTTTATTCTTGCCTTGTATTCCTGACAGGTGGCGAGGACTTCGATCAGCGAGTAATGGAACACTTTATCAAACTGTACAAGAAAAAGAAGGGCAAGGATATCAGGAAAGACAACCGTGCTGTACAGAAGCTCCGTCGTGAAGTCGAGAAAGCAAAGCGTGCTCTGTCGTCACAACATCAAACCAAGATTGAAGTGGAATCCATGTTTGAAGGGGAGGACTTTTCTGAGACTCTGACTCGTGCTAAGTTTGAGGAGTTGAACATGGTAAGTATGAAATACAATCACTACAATGAACCGTTCCAGTTTTAACTAAGGACTATACAGGTAAGCTGTTGAATATTTTGAACCTAAAGAGACCGTGTGCTGTATGGCAGCAAACAGCGCCCAGTCAAATTAGTTTCAAAATATTCAATAGCATCTTTGTTAAATACTAAAGACATACAATTCGTACAACAATGCTTAGTCCGTCAGTCACAAATTATCCATTTGTAACGTACTTATCTACTTCATTCATGACATCATTGAGTATGACAGCATCCTACACGACACGTTGATTATGACATATGTTGGATGGATAAACTGGAATGGTCCATTGTTACGCATGTACATATATGTATGTAGATTTGCAGATTCATAATTTCCTACATCCATACAGCGTGGTATATTAGTCATCATTCAGAGCTCGAAATTTACTTTTTTGACTGCTCACCCCAGGGGCAAGTGGTAAAAAAAATCTGGCTGTCACATGCTGCAATATTTCACAGCGTGTCTATACCGTGTGAGCTAAATCACGGAATGCAAAGTTTGTTACCAGAAACAGAAATTGACAAACCAACCGATTTTCTGCTACACATACCTTCAATCTTCATTATATATAGTCAAGCATTCGACTAACATTAGTCATATTATACTTATTTACAAGTACCTAAGGCAGCAATGGCTTCCAGTCAAATTAATTTCAAAATATTAAACAGCTTTCCTGTACGGTTGCCTTGAAATTAATTTTTGATAGGGAATCCAGTGAGTGGATTAAAGAAGTAATCGGGTTAGAACTTACAAACATCGGGTTAGCAAAATTTGCTGCAGTATAGTAAAATCAATGATGCACTATCCCGTCTGGGTTGGTAGAAAAAATCCGTAAAAACTACACCTGTTAACAGAACTGAAATTCAGTTTCTGGTATGTTCCCATCAACACGTATCATGGAACCAAAAAATAGGTTCAGAGAAATTCTGAAATTTCGAGGCGTTTCCCAACAAAAAATAGTTGGCCCATATAATAACACATAATGTGTTTGGCGTTTGAAAAACTATTTGGTATCTTCCTACCCGCCAATCATGGCAATGTAGAACATAATTAATAATTGCAATAGTTGCCAGAATCATGTTTCAACTTTCAAACCGTATATGTTGAAATTATATCGCTAATTTAAGCATTACCAATAATTCATTTTGACAGAATTTAAATCCACCAATCACCTTCAGTCAAATTGTTTTCAAAATGTTCTGCAAATTAAGAGTTTTTACTCATTGATATTGTTGTCTGGTGTCGTAAAGTAGCGAGACTGTTTAAAAAATGAACTGGATACACTGGCTATTGTAGTGGTTTAGTCGTCTCTTGTACTGAAGAAGACGATACATTAAAAAAAATCTCTTGGTCCGCAAATTAACCTTTACTATAAGAAAAAAAAATTTGGGAACAAATTTAAGGATAAAGGAGATGTTTATTGTACTTGGAAAGAGGATCATGTTCTTCGAGATACATGTGGGTTTGTGGTGACCAGAATCTGGAGATTTTAGGCTTGAAAGTAATTTGGACTGAACATCCATCTAAGTCATTGGTAGCTAATAAATAATGACTTTTTTTATAGAGCTGTATTAGAACTTGTCAATGAAAGGGTGATTAACAGTTTAGCTACAGTACCGTAAAGAGTTTTAAGACTAGCTACATATACTAGTATCGGTTTTAACCCTTTAACACTCATAGCAGCCAAAAACGGCGTCTGTAGCGGCTTTGAGAAATGTCCGTTTGCAGACCTAGAGAAGCCTATTATAACCGAGCCAGTCGTTCCAGTGGTAAATTTCTACTATTGGCTTCTCTTGGTCTGCAAATGGACATTTGCTAGGAGAAAATTGAGGTTTTCTTGAACAAATTTGGGATTAACGATTAATGTATTTAATTTTATTAAATCAATATATGTCGACCGGTTTATTTTCAGGATCTGTTCCGTTCCACGATGAAACCCGTGAAACAGGTGCTTGAAGATGCTGACCTGAAAAAGGATGAGATAGATGAAATTGTACTGGTCGGTGGATCCACCAGAATTCCCAAGGTGCAACAGCTCGTCAAAGAATTCTTTAATGGCAAGGTATGGCTTACTTCAGTTAACTGAACGTTTAGCGTGGCCGTATTATGTGATTGCGCGCCATCTGTCTGTTCGTCTGATTTCTTGTCCTGACCAGATCTCGAAGAGTTGAACCTACACTAAAAATACTTTTTCAGCAGATGTGTTAGGGATATACGAAGTACAGTGATTTCCTTTTTTGGCAAAGTCCGCCCATATTTTCCCGAGTTATCTTCCCTGATAAGCTAAAATTCATCAGTTTTCTTGTCCGAGCCATATCTTGAAGAGTTTTGAAGCTACACTCACCATTCTTTCAGCAGATGTTGTGGGAATATGCGGAACTGTCATGATTTCGTTTCGACAAAATCCGCCCATGTTTTCCAAAGTTATCTCCCTTGAAAAGCTAAATATTGTAAATTTTCCTGTCTGGTCCAAATCTGAAGAGTTTTAAACCTATACTCACAATTTTTATTCTTCCCCGAAAATTTCGCGGGAGCATATAGTCGCCGCTTTGTCCGTCCGTTTCAAGACTCACATATGGTCACCAAACTTGGTATGTGGATGCATCTTAGGGAGAAGGTGTGCGGAGTATGAAAAGTAGATCATGCTGTCCTACTTTTCATGGTCGACTGAATATCACAGAAAATGTTTGTCCTTGCCATAGTTTCAAGACTTTTGCACATATAGTCACCAAACTTAGTATGTGGATGCATCTTAGCGAGAAGGTATGCAGAGTATGAAAAACAGGTCAAAAGTAGTCATGCTGACCTACTTTTCATGATCAACTGAATATCACACAGAAAATCTTTGTCCGTGCCATAGTTTCATGACTTTTGAACATGTGCTCACCAAACTTGGTATGTGGATGCATCTTAGGGAGAAGGTGTGCAGAGGATCAAACGTAGGTCATGCTGACCTACTTTACATGGTCGATTGAATATCACAGAAAATGTTTCTCCAGGCGATAGTTTCAAGACTTTCACATATGGTCACCAAACTTGGTATTGATTATTACAGAAAATATCTCTATTCATTTTGAACATAGTTTTCATATATATTTTTCATATCGTGCCAAGCAAAGTCTAAGTGTGTTTATTTAGAGAAATTTAGATTTTGCTTTTAAGCTATCCGTAACAAATTGTTTGTTATGGCAAATCCCGCCAGACCAAAAGAATGATGGCCCACCGAATCATTCCTACTCCCCAAGTATGCTTTCAGGGAGCATACATAAATTTATTGATTTGCCTTGTTTGTTCAGCAGATGTTTTAGGGATAGAGGAAGTGTCATTTAGCAACGACAAACTGGTCACATTTAGCATTCCTCAAACATGTATGCCTGCAGGCGTATGTTGAGTTCACTAAAACTCTTGTTGATGATTTTGGTCTTTGGCTTGGCCCGGCATTCATTAATATGATCCAAATTTTGAAACTTTAGGGACCGATAAACAGATCTACAGTTGCGATTTACTAGTACATGTACCATTGGAATTAGGCAGAATATAGCAATATTGAATATATGACCTAATTAACTCTGCATACATATTGCATTTAATTACTGTAACCATGGTAACCAATGAAAATAATTTAATGTACCTCGAGAGAAATATTTTCTTAAAAAACAGGAAATTTACAAAGATTAAGTTTTTGCATTAAAACGCCCAGTTTCACCCAAAGTCCTAGACCTATAAAGGTGAATCCCCTAAAAGGCACGTGTGCCCATTATAAATCTTCTTGGAGGCACAGCTACATATATCATACCCAAGGCATACACCAAGTTCCATTAAAATATCTGAAGTATGATATGCTGTTCACGAGATATTACAGACAGACAGACAGACACAGTGATTACTATAGGGCTTCCCACCTTCCTGTGCAGGGCCCTAATTAATGCCATATAATGTATGTGACTGGAATGGAGGTATCCAGTTTTAGTAGTCTGCAAATAGGCATTTCTCACGAGCACTGAGATGGTGTTTTACCCGGCTCGAGTGATAAAGTATTCACATTGTGTTTTAGGAGCCAAGTCGAGGTATCAACCCTGATGAGGCTGTGGCTAATGGAGCGGCTGTACAGGGCGGTGTGTTGAGCGGTGATGAAGACACTGGTGACCTTGTTCTTCTCGATGTCAATCCACTCACCATGGGTATCGAGACCGTCGGCGGTGTCATGACCAAGCTTATTCCAAGGTATTGATAGCAGTGCATTAAGCATTTAACCCGTTCACCTCTAAATCCTTGAAGCAGTAATATCATTACGTGTGTGTATAACATTCTGTTGAATATTTTGAAATTAATGACTAGAACCCACTGCTGTATAATGCAGCAATGGCTTCCAGTCATTAATTTCAAAATATTCACGCGGTTTTCCTGTTTGTTTGCCTCAAATGCTGTCTTTTTAGATTGGTAATCATTTATGATTAGCTGCATTAATCCTTAAATCTTTCATGAAAAATTTAGATTTTCTCAAAAGAACTTACAGACCATGAGAAGACTATTTTTGAAAATTTACCACAGTAATGTCGAGCCAGTCATTTCAGTTGTAAATTTAGCTGAGGCCATTAAAGTATGTGTGTTAAAGTATGTCAGTTTTAATCATTTAACACACATACCTGCCAAAAACGCCTTCTACAGTGGTCTTGAAACATGTCAATTTGCAGACCAAGAGAAGACTATTTAAAAAAATTAACCGCTGGAGTGACTGGCTCGATAACCGAGCCAGTCATTCCAGTGCTAAACTTTTAAAAATAGTCTTTTCTTGGTCTGCAAATTGACATTTTCTTTGAAACGATTGAAATTTTAACAAATAAATTCAAGGGTTAAAAAGACTACTCACCAACCCCCAAAAGCAAAGAATGAATCTGACATGGCGTAAGTATATGACGTCATAATCAAGACCTTTCCACTTTATCCACCCATCATATGACATAATAATCAATTACGTGATGTGTAGAATGACCTCATAACGAATGGCATTATTAAGACGACATGAATTACGTAGATAAGTACATCGACACGAATGCATATTTGAAGACGGGTGACTATGCGTTGTTGTACGAATTGTATGTCTGCTATTTAATAAATACTGTTGAATATTTTGAAACTGCCATAGGCAGCAACAGCACCCAGTCAAATTAGTTACAAAATATTTAACAGCTTACGTGCTTGAACATTAAATGGGTAATTTTGACAGCCATGTTGCTGTACCAGAAAGAATTTACAATGTAGTACAATTTTGTTGGTTGAATATTTTGAAGATAATTGGATTGTAAGACATTGGTGCCTGCCTACGGCAAGGCAGCATTATCTTCCATTCCAATTATTTTCAAAATATTTAATAGTATGATAAATTTTATGTTTGAAACATGTTCATGTTATTTCAGAGGCTTGATGTAGGCTTTTGCTGTACAAGAGAATAGCACAAATCTTGCTTCCAAAATGCCCACCTGCTTTGAGTCTACCGAGTATTTGAATTAAATCATTTGATATCTGTGTGATATGATTTAGCTATCTTTTACCGTTGATTTAAATTTTTTTATCAAAACTTATGTTTTTCTTGAATTTCAGAAATACTGTTATCCCTACAAAGAAATCTCAGATCTTTTCTACTGCAGCCGATAACCAGCCTACCGTCACAATCCAGGTGTTAGAGGGTGAACGTCCCATGACAAAAGACAACCATAATCTTGGAAAGTTTGACTTGACAGGTATTCCTCCATCGCCACGCGGTGTTCCCCAGATCGAGGTGACCTTCGAGATCGACGTGAACGGTATTTTGAAGGTATCTGCCGAAGACAAGGGCACTGGAAACAAGAATAATATCATCATCCAGAATGACCAGAACCGACTCACGCCTGAAGATATTGAGCGCATGATTAACGACGCTGAAAAATATGCTGATGACGATAAAAAGATTAAGGAAAAGGTAGAAGCTAGAAATGAGCTCGAAAGTTTCGCGTATTCAATCAAAACACAGATTAACGATAAAGAAAAGCTAGGCGCTAAACTATCTAAAGAAGATAAGGAAAAGATCGAGGAAGCGGTCGATGAAAAAATTAAATGGTTAGAAAGTAATCAGGATGCGGAAGTCGAAGAATATAAAACACAAAAGAAAGAACTTGAGGAAGTTGTTCAGCCCATTATGAGTAAACTTTATGGTAGTGAGGGTGGCGGTGAAGGGGGCGCACCTCCGCCAGGTGGTGAGGGCGATGAAGACGACAGAGACGAATTATAAAACCGGCTATCCTAGGAATTCTTTTTAAAAAATTTTTATTTCTAATTACATCTTGTCCTAAATCCATCTTTAGGTATATAAAATCTTGCTGAATATTTTGAAAGCAGTTTGACTGAAAATTGTTCCCGACGTTAATTCAGGAACAAGATTCAGTCAAAATGCTTTCAAAATATTCAGCAAATTTCATGTTTAACACTCATATCAGCCAAAAATGGTCCATTGTTGAAACCATTTTTGAAAATTTACAACTGGAATGACTGGCTCGATAACCGAGCCAGTCATTCCAGTGCTAAATTTTCAAAAATAGTCTTCATGGTCTGCAAATGGACATTTTCTATCAGATAATTGAAATTTTCATGACCGAATTCGAGAGTTAGTGTTATGATCTTCTTGGTGAGATCAGTTTACTGATTGGCTATACAGTAGTCATATAGGGTCAGGGAAATAATAGTCTGTGGCCTGTGTAGAGAAATTTCAAAAATATGAACAAGAACCATCACAACATCTAACCACTGTCCTGTATTGCGAGATCATTAACCTGTCTTCAGTGACCGATTAGATGGTTGCCTAGGACATGTTGATTTATACATGCCACTGGTTATGCATGTTGCTGGGCCATTACCCGACCATATTGGCCAGGTATTGACCCAGTAACCTGCATCATCAGAAGTGTATTTGTTATGAGAAGATAAAAGCAGAATCTGTTCAGTTTTAATGCATTCTATGCCTTTAACTATTTCACCGACAAATCCCTGAAAAAGTAAATTACTTACGATATGGAATGTATTCTGTTGCATATTTTGAAATTAATTTGATTGCCTAAGGCAGTAACGGCTTCCAGTCAAATTAATTTCAAAATATTCCAGTTTTCCTGTATGGATCACTTGAATATGAGATACAGGGAATTCATGGGTGAAATAGTTAAACGCCTAAGCCAACCTCTTATGTGGTCTTGAAGAATGTCTATTTGCAGGCCCAGAGAAGACTATTTTTGAAAATTTGTCTTCTCAAGGCCTGCAAATGAACGTTCAATAAGGAAATATTTTGATTTTCTTGACCAAGTTTACTAACATGTGAATAGGCAGATGCTATCTGTTAACCCTTTCACTGATGATGAATTCTCATTTGCAAAGTAGCCATACAGGAAAACTGTTGAACACTTTGAAATTAACTTCACTGCCTAAGGCAGTAATGACTTCCAGTCAAATTAATTTCAAAATATTCAATAGAATAAGTAAAGTACTGTAAAGGATTTACCTTTTTCAGGGATTTGTTGGTGAAAGGGTTAACCTTTCTATTGAAAATTTTGAAACTAATTTAACTTAAGGCCCTACTTGTTTTTTGTTAAGAAAATGCTAAGAAGTAAATACAAAAGCTGTTGAGATTTAATTTTAATTTGTTTTGGGTTTTTTTAATTTTTTTTCCCTTTGAACGCAAAAAAAAACAAATTCAAAAAATTCATCCACAAAATAAATACCATGTTGAATATTGCGAAACTAATTTGACGCCGAGCTGTTGCTTCCCATTGGCAGCAACAGCTTCCTGCCAAATTTGTTTCGAAATATTCAACAGCTTAGCTGTATAGAAACCTTGAATTTGATAATCTGGGGATTCGGTAAACAATAGGTTAAAATCATGGAATAAGGCTGAATGTTTTAGCATACAATATTACTATATAAATAAGTCATATACAACATTTTTCTTAAAGGTGCATATTTATACCAGAATGCTTGAAAAAAAAATTGTTCAAATTGTATACTTTTATAGGTTTAAATTGTGTGTCTATGTGTAATGAAACGAAATAAATCTTAACATATGATGATTTTATTACGTATAAATTAATATAATTTTTTAAGTTGCGAAATTGAAAGAGGCACGAGCGTCTATTTCAATTTCGCATCTTAAAAAATTATTAATTTATACGTAATGAAATCATCGTATGCTAAGATTTATTTCGTTTCATTATGTATAGGCTCACAGTTTAAGATTCTAAAAGTGTACAATATAAATAATTATATTTTCAGTAATTTTGTTATGAATATGCACCTTTAACTGTCTCATTGAAATACTCGTTATTGATGTTTTGTTGAAGAATGAAAGCTACAATGATCTTTCTTTATGTCTTTCTTTGGCGTAACATCTATCCAGACTTAGTCAAAATAGGGCTATTAATAAAACACAGCTTGCACCCCCTCGGTTTAGTAAATAAACTACTCAACATGAAATATGAACTATTCCAAGTAAAGGAGGGAGCACATTAGCCCTTCTTGTTTACTACCAGCGCAACAAAGCAGTCGACAAACCAGAGCTAAAGTTTTACATCAAACGTCACTGAAATATTGACAGGTTCGAGACTTCATTAAGCTACAAGAGCCATATTATTCAAGAACAAACCAGATATCTACTTCAAAGAAAGAACTTTTGAATGGGACTGAGCAAGCCATACTATACCAAAACACTGAGGCAATAACAAGCCAATGGCTTATGCCTCGTAAAATGATGATGACATGAATCTTATATCAATTATCCCGAGATTGTCCAAGATGGTGGGCAATTATCCCGAGATTGTCCAAGATGGTGGTCAATTATCCAGAGATTGTCCAAGATGGTGGTCAATTAGCCTGAGATTGTCCAAGATGGTGGTCAATTATCCCGGGATTGTCCAAGATGGTGGTCAATTAGCCCGAGATTGTCCAAGATGGTGGTCAATTGTCCAAGATGGTGGGCAATTCTTTGCTCATTAAACATATAATGTACTTTTATGTCAGTTTTTCACTGCTATTTCCAAAAAAGCTTTCAATTGTTGTGCAAATGGATATTTCTTGTGCAGTGTTAATGGTTGAGAAAATCCAAATGCTTGCTTAGTCAGTATTTATATGCAGGCCATGGCAAGACTGTTTTTGAAAGTTTAGCACTGGAAAGATTGGCTAAAAAATTAGTCATTCCAGTGGTAAATTTTCATAAATCCTATGGCATGGAAATGGGTGACAAAATTGAAATTTAAAAAAAATTTCAGGCTTAGCAACATGTATCTCGGTATAGGTTTGAGCTTATAGTCTGCTTCAACTTGCGTTCTCAAGCGACTTTCCAACTTCACCCCCTGGTCATTCTTGGGTCTTCTTCTCTCCCCCCCCCCATGACTGTGCCACAACATAGCATTCATTCTAGGTAAATATTGTATTTACAGCACAAATCCCATAAACATTCAGTCACACCTGTCTATAAAAACCACCTAACTTCTGTGATCAATAGATGGTTCTATAGGACAAGTGATTTTACAGTAAAACCCAGAAATAGCATGTTTCTAAAACAAAATAAAATGTAGTTTAAATATTTTGACAGTAATTGGCTTTGAAGACATTGGTGAGTAAGGCAATAATGTATTCCAATCCAAATGTGTTCAAAATATTAAACAGAACATTTCTTAGTGACATGTTTGTGTTTTTGTCTTTGAAAGATGTTAACTTATGAGCTTTACTGTTCCAGACGATTATTGATAGAGTTGATTTTTAGCACTTCAGTCTGTGTATCCCTTTAATGGTGCGGGCGTCTGTCCATTTTTGCGGGTAAGCAGTCTATTTATGAAAGTTTATTACTGTAATGGGTGGCCTAATCACCGAGCCAGTCATTGCAGTAGTAATTTTTCTAAGATGGACTTCTCTTGGCCTGTAAATGAACATTTAATAAACAAGTTTTAATTGAGGATTACAATCTATCCATCAATCATATGGCCATAATCAACTACGTGATGTGTAGAATGACGTTATAACCAATTTCGATTTAGTTTTTTAAGAGCTTAATAATCTGTCAGGTTGTATGAATTGTATGTCTACTATTTAATGAACATGCTTCTGAATATTTTGAAACTAATTTGACTGGGTGCTGTTGCTGCCAGCAAAAGCACCCCGTCAAAGTAGTTTCAAAAAATTCAATGACTTGCCGGTATAATTTTCTGGAAATTGATAGTCGGGGATAATTTTCTGGAAATTGAGATTCAGAGAGTGCAGGGAGAGATTGACGAGCAAAACGTGGGCTAGCTAGAGATGGGCGGGGCATAGCTAAAACTGGTTTCCACCATTCATTAAAGGGTTATATACTCACTCACTGTATTATAGAGAATATTTACTGTATTTTCTAGTTTATTTGCTGAATGATGAAGCAATTTGTCAATGAAAGTCATTGCTGCCTGTGACTGCAAAAAGTGTCAAATCATTCTCAAAATCGTCAGTAGTTTCATCGTTTAATATAAACTAAGAATGCAGAATGAAAAGAAACCAGACCAGTTTCGAAACCATTGATTGTGTTGTATATATATGAGAGCTTGTAAATAGACATACAAAATGTACATTGCCTATATTGGTTATACATTAAATTTATTATAGGGTGTGAATGTGCGTTAGATTGTCTGAATTTATTCATTCATTTTCATTATTAAGTTGTATAAAGCGTGGGAATATAGGTTACAAAATAGCTGCATATTTTGACGGCTATTCTGCAGCCCGTATCGATTTGTTAAATACTGCTAATGGCCCTATTCATTTGTTCTCATTTTCTTGCAAATAGTTTGGTGCAGTTTGATTGGTTAGTTGTTTCCATAATCTGGTGAGAATTGACCAATGAGATTGCGAGTAACTGTTTCTCGGAAGTGACTGGAAGATCAAAAGAATAGTGCCACACAACTTACTTGTTCATTTACCATCACAATCATTAAAAAATTATATTGTAAAAAATAAAATAAAATCTCAGTTTTCATATAATTTATTGTCTTGATTTAAATCTCCCTCACATCTGTGTGCATTACCCTTTAACCACTCATCAAACAAAAATGGCCTCTGCTGTGCTCTGAAGGAATGCCCATTTGGAGACCAAGACTATTTCTGAAAATTTGTCAGTGGAATGACTGGCTCGATAATCGAGCCAGTCATTCCAATGATAAATTTTCAAAAATAGTCTTGGTCTGCAAATGGATTTTTTCCGTGAGAAAATAAAAAAATTTCTTAAAAGGTTACGGGTAAACCCTTTAATGGTCAAATTTGTTCCGAAAAATTTAAATATCTGCTTATTGAATGTCCATTTACAGGTCAAGAGAATATGATTTTTGAAGATTTATCAGTGGAATGACTCGGTTATCGAGGCAGTTATTTCATTGGTAAATTTTTAAAAAGTTATACTCGTGGCCTGTAACTGGACATTCCACGAGACCATTTAAAGAGGCCTGTTTCAGCCGGCATGACCATTAAAGGGTTAAGTGTCATTCTTGGTGATAGAAGTAGATCTAGCCCTGTAATTGTCTGTCTACTTATTTTCAATGGTGTTTAACTCTGGATATGCAGAATATTTTGAAAACAATTTGACTGAAAGTTGTTGGTGGCTTAGTGTTTAGTGGCTGGCACCAGCAAGACAGTTAATCGTCAAGCTCATGAAAACGACCTCTGGAATGGTCTTGATGAAAATTTAAAACTGGAAGGATTGACTCTGTTAAAGTTTAAGAAATCCTTGTCAGTTTAAATAAGTTAGAGGATTGAAGTATTGTCAGTTGCGGTTCTCACTTTTGCATTTACAACAAAGCTCACCTTCAGACCGTTTTCAATGTCGCTTAGTAATTGATATTTTTCTAAAAAATTGTTATAATTTTGATATAGACAAATAATAGATATAATAAAACAATAACCATGTACGAGACCTATGGTTGGGACGAACCGATCAACCAATGCACTTAGTGACCCCATGATATAGATATTTGGCTCTTTGTACTTAAAATCTAATGGAGGATTCCAATTTATCCATCAATCATATGACGTCATAATCAACTCTGTAACGTGTAAGATTACTTTATAGTCAATGTCATTCTGATATCAATGTAGCTGTCGTCACAAACACTTAATTGATGGTGGACTAAGCATTTTTGTACGAATTATATCTGCTATTTAATAAATGTGCTGTTGAATATTTTGACACTAAATTGACGGGACACTGTTATGGCCTATGCATAGGCAGCAACAGTGACCAGTCAAATTAGTTTCAAATACCAAATTTGTGCTCTACTTATGGGCACAAATCTTCATCCAGATATGCAGTGGCCCAGATATTGAACTGGAAATTTAACTCTAGCCAGCCACAGTATGCAGCAAATTACCGTCTTGTAAATCAGAGATTTCCTGCATACAGAACGACCACGGCCATAACAGCAACAGCTGCGGCAGCAACAACTAGACTGGTCTGAGGTGTTTACTCGTACATTTAGCTCTATTTTGCCAATGCCCAGTGATCTCATCTTACTAACTTAGAGCCTGTCACATCGTTTCGCTGTTCCAGGCCATACTTGCAAACCCGCGATTTCTCGCCAGTTTTCAGGTAGCCAATCAGATTTCTGCCTACTTCAATCTCGCTATAAATCTAAAAATAGAGGCGTAGCTTCGTGCCAATAACGATGGAGAGCTTGCGCGACACGAATGTCAATCTATGTGATTGACAGTATATTAGTAGGATGATAATAACCGGGCAATTTTATTAGGCGCTAGTTGACTGACCTCATTTAAAAAGTTTCGCGAGCTTAGCCCAAACATCAAAAGCATGCAAGCACGGGACTACACATGAGAGCGTTAGTGGGAGGGCGAGACTGCGATAGGACGTGATCTAGATATTTAACCATATAATCTGAAACTCAAAGGAACTCTAGTCCACTACAATTTGAATGGATGTGACAATGGTTACTTATTCTACCTTCTTGCATTCCTGAATTCTGGTTAAATTGTGTATTCCTGTATGCACCCATTGACCTAGATACTTAACACTGGCCTTGGACTTAAAGGATAACTAACTCCCATCTCAAACTATACAGTTAATTTTAAGCTTTTTCTCATGCCGCTAAAGAAAGATATAGTAGCAAAATGTTGATACATTTCTGCAGCCTATGATGGCTGTCATGATTTACTTTTCAACCAATTGGAACAAACCTAGTGCATCTGGCTCTGTATATACGCTCAGTTATAGGGGTGCCATCTATAGTTTGACAATGTGGTGTAAAGGCAACCATACAGGTAATCTGTTGAATATTTTGAAACTAATTTGACTGGAAGTAGTTGCTGCCTTAGGCAGCAACAACTTCCAGTCACATTAGTTCCAAAATATTCGACAAGATGAGTTACATAAGAAAGAATGTAATACATTGGCACTTACATGACATCACACATTATCGCTTGAGGAGAACAAATGGCGACGATGAGTGCTGAACATGTACGCGATATTATAAAGCAGATAATTGTGATACAGCGGATGGAATGTGACGGGTTATGAATGATATGCTATCTATATACCATAATCTATCGGTGCAATACAACATTTGAGATGAGATTAGAATCCCTTTAAACAATTTCAAGTCTGACAAAATATGAATGGATGTGTCAAATTTGATGATTCTACCGTCTTGCATCCCAGAGCTATGAAAATGTGTGTTCTAGGTGACATAGATATTTGGTCATTTGCACGTAATCTTCAAGTTTCTCAAGCCAATCACAATATGATTGTATATACCAAATTTAACTATTCTACCTTAGTGCATTCTCGAGGTATGGTAAAAAATGTATCCTAGCATGCCGTTAGTGACCCCTGTAAGCTAGCTATTAGACCATCAACCTCTAGTCAGCCACAATTTGATTTTATGTACCAAATTTGTGTCATACCTCCTTGCATTCCGGAGCTAAGTGTGAATTGTGGTTTTGACTTATTGACAAGGTCAGGGATGAGATTATTCCTAACCAGATTTATATAGGAAATCCTATAATTTTGTTGGCCAGGTTTTCAAGAAGCATCATGCTTACAGAAAGTATATTTTTTTCCTATAATGTTTAAGAAAATCTCAATTTGTGTGTATAAATAGTGAATGTTAATCTGCAGGAAATAAGATAAATTCTGAGGTTACCGAGCCAGTCATTCCAGTGGTAAATTGTCTAAAAATAACTTCTATCAGGCAAATTGATATTTCTCAGGACCATTGCATGGACTTTTGACTCGAATGACAATTTAAGGGTTGATCACATCGCTGCATTGTAACCTAGATATGTGACCGTTTCACCTGAAACTTCCACGTGTCACCTGAAACTTCCACGTGTCTAAGGCAGTCACAATGTGTGTGTGTGTGTGTGTGTGTGTGTGTGTGTGTGTGTGTGTGTGTGTGTGTGTGTGTGTGTGTGTGTGTGTGTGTGTGTGTGTGTGTGTGTGTGTGTGTGTGTGTGTGTGTGTGTGTGTGTGTGTGTGTGTGTGTGTGTGTGTGTGTGTGTGTGTGTGTGTGTGTGTGTGTGTGTGTGTGTGTGTGTTTGTGTCAAATTTGATGTAAACTGGAAATAGCTGGACAAAAGTATTTATCTGCTTATACTGCAATACAAACAAACACGTGCAATAAGGATAACCTCAAACTAGAGAAAATACCCAAAAGCACGCAGCATCAACAATGCGTTTGTGATAGCAGCTGGTGACTTTAATATACCAGGATGGTACTGGGTTCCAAGTGGCTAAAATATGACACCTTACGCAGATCTTCGCCACAAATTTGACACTCTAGACGATAATGGTATAGTACAAGTTGTGGAGGCGCGACTCGTGGAGACAGCACACCTGATCTGATCATCATAAACCTTCCATCTAGATTCCCGAGAACAGAGATCATTCCCGAAGTATGAGACATTGACATTGTGTATACAAAAATCGACACTAGTTCAATTGTTTTTAAACAAAAAAAAAACCCCACGAAATACCTCTAAGAAAGCCAGATGAGACAACCTGAAAGTGAAAATCGGCACAATAAGCCAGGAAATTCCACAGATGCAAAACTACAAAGCATGGTCGAGTTGTATAGAAGCTAAAATCCACCTCGAAGTGTTGTAATCCATATACTACATATACTACAGAGGAAAGAAAGGGATGGTCTGCCATGCTTATCACCTGAACTCCGAAAGCGGATCGAGAAACGAGGTCGACTTACAAACCAAGGGAAAATGTGCCAAAACTACGACGAATATACAGAGCTAACACGCGTAGTCCATAAGGAAGTCCACCGAGTGAAACACAGAAGACCAATAACATGAAACGGCTCTGCACATACATCAAAAACAAAAAGAAACCTAAAGGAAAACTAATTGCCAACGAACTACCATGGCCAAACAACATAAGACTGTGTCTCTTCAAAGAACTAGCTAAAAGATAATCCCGATACTAATAACTATCTTTGCAAAATCATTTATCTCCAGAGAGTCGCACATGAGTGGCGCGCTGCAAATTAATGTAAACCTCGTCTGTCAGGAAGGCCAGAGAACCAAAGCCGAAAATTACAGACCGATATCTCTAACCTGTGCGCGTGCGTTTGAGTTTTGCAAGCTAATAGAGAGTTATAGTAACCAGGCAAATAAAAAAATATGCAGATTCACGTAATATCATCTAGCCACTACAACATAGATTTCGCAGATGAGTCTCATGTGACAGACAACTCATCGAAATCGTTGAAGAAGTCACAAAACATGAAACACGGCAAACAGACTTATAAGACATTCTCCAATGCCTTAAATAAGCTTTAGTCACAGCCTCCTAATCCACAAACTGTATCACTACTGTATCTGTGGGCAATATAAACACGTGTATATGAACTGCTTCTTTTCTGGCCGTCGTTGACATTCATGATTGATGTCGAGTCTGGAGTCCCATCAAGGATTAGTATTAACACCCAACATCTTACTCTTCTATATCAGTGACATAACAGGCCTAAAATCAAAAGTACGGCTTTTTGCCTGTGTCAAGTTCGACTCATTACCATAGCTAACTAGATTCCCAGTCGAACTTGAAATAGTTAACTAGCTGGACAACTAGTGCCAACCGAGCACCGGAGGTGGGTGTGGATTTAGAGGCGTGCGGCTGGGTGACTACACGACTGGGTAGCATTTGATGTGTGTCTGAATGGGCAATATAAGGCAATGGAGCGGTTTTTTAAAACGAATTGTGTTGGAATCATATGGATATCTCTTGCAAATAATTCTCTTGTTGCATACGCAGACGGTCGTTAGACCTGTCTTTTTCTGGTCTTAACGCTTTCAAGACGAAGCCGGCCAAAACCGGCCTCTGTAGTCGTGTCGAGGAATGTCCATTTGCAGGCCAAGAAGACTATTTTTGAAATTTTATCACTGGAATGACTGGATCGATAACCGAGCCAGTCATTCCAGTGCTAAATTTCTCAAAATAGTCTTCACTTGGCCTGCAAATGGACCTTCAATAAGTAAATATTCAAATTTTTGAACAAAGATAGTCATTAAAGGGTTACGGTATTTTATGCAATAGGAGAACAGTTTTATAGACAGCCATTAGGCGTGTAACTTTTGAACACACTATTGGTAGTTAGTCTGGGCCTTTTCCAGGCAGCACCTATATGGCTGCGGGTTTTGTTTTCTAGTGCTGTTGCACTAGATTCATAAAGTGCCTCTGATTTCCAAAAGAAAAAACTAAACAAAAATAAACATGTTTGGAGGTGACTAGCGAAAAGCAAAACATGTTTTCAATCTGTGACGTAATTTCACCGCGAAACAAGGTCATACAAAGGCATATATTACGTCATAAGTGTGCCGCGCAAAGGATGTTGGGATACCGTTTTCTTAACAAACATTATCGTTCCGTATAGAAGTTTTGTTGCAGAGCGATCTAACAGACCGGACCTATTGAACCTATATTTTGCACCTCCTACCGTAAGGGGCAAAGAACAATGCGCACAGTGGTGGCGTGAATACTAACCATTTGAAATGACGTCACGCGCCTCGAAAATATCCACGTTTAAACTCGGTATGCAAAAACAATTTTAATAGCTATTTATACAATAAAAATCCGTCTCGCACATATGAAATAATGCAAGTTTGAAAACAGGCAAAACGGGAATTCTGATTTCAACTTATTCAATTTCGGCAATCGATAAGCCAACTCCCTCTACATAAAGAGTAAACAAGGCAGATATTGAAAGCGGTGTCGCCGAAATTACCTTTAGTACACGATATGTTTATAATTGGTTCTAGTACAGTTTTTGCTGTTATTTGAAAATCCAGCAAATTTGGCTAATATTACATTGAAATTATGGTGAAAGAGAGATAAATGTCGTCTTATAGGAACCGTCTGATCAAATAAATTAGCGTGATCCATTTTGAGCTGGGAATCGACCAGCGCGTTGGTGGCAGTCTGCCAGATATGGAATAAAGGTTGTTTTTATTATTAACTGAGTAACCAGTCAAGCGAATCAGCGTGTATTTTATGAAATATTGACACATGGTTGATCTATTTATGCAAAGTCGTGTCACCCACACTTTAAATTAGGACAGTTTAAGTCCACGTGGCATTCCGAGAAATGAGGTTGATGCAATCGCTAATAGCGATTACACGTCTTAAACAGGTCGATATCGGATATTTATTTGCTTGTGGAACTAAATGATGCCGGTTCATGAGAACGGGCGTTTGTACCCTGATAATACAGCTTAGTGGGCCGATACCGGCCCAGTAAGCGGCGTTTTCTGGGTAGGATCACGCCTCATAATGAACCGTGTTGCCATCTGACGCCAAAAGAGAGATACCGTCGTCAACGAGTTGTATTAAGCGTCCACCTGTCTTCAGTGGTCACTGTAATACGCTTTATACATAGCCCATTATAGACAGGTTATTCTGTACAAACCTGTCTAATCCATACTTTGATAACGCATGCTGCTGGGACTATACTAGGCCAAATACCTGGCCACATTAGCCCGCTATTGGTCCAGAACAGGCCCGGTGAAACGCGCGTGTTGTCAGGGTCCAGTCAGAATTGCCCACGCGACTTAACCAGTTGCATGATGTAATCAGCAAAAACTGAATTAGGAATACATTTACGAAACATTCAGTACTACGAGCAGAATATCAAGCAAGCAATGAAGCATACGCATTAGATTATCGAGAATAAGGAAGAAACTAGGCCTTTATTACACACAGAAATAGAACTACAAAGATTTATGGTGAGTAGATAAATCTCTAGAATGAAGTAATGGATGGATGGGTGGAGTGAATGGATGGATGCATGGGTGCTCCGATGAATGGATGTGATGATGGATGAATGATTGGTGGGTGGATGGCTGAATGTTCTGGTGGGTGGGTGGGTGGATGGATAATTAATTGGTTGTTGTGGTGGGTGGTTAGTTCAGGTTGGTTGAATGGATGGTTGTATGGATGGGCAGATGGATTTTTTTATGGATGGTTGGATAGATGGATGGACTTTAATCAATAAAAACAAGAGTAGTCCTGGATTGCAGACCAGCGCTTCCCTTGTTTTTGGCGGAATTTAGACAGATTTAGGATTTCTAAAATTGTAGAAGCCTAGTGTACAGTCACAAAACTTCCTGTGTGACTGTGGAATGACTAAATTGGATCAGCAGTTTCGAAATATATGCAGATCCGTAATCTGATCCGATCTGGATTCTGGGGTTTTAATACGGATCACGGCAAAACAGTAGTCTAGAAATCTTTCAGAATGATCGTATGATTCGTATCTGGGTTTTTTAGATAAAGTTCCGGCCAGTCGGATGGACGAACAGACAGAAACTCAAAAAATTTCATCTAGTGCAAACTATAGAGAGGAACCGAGTATGTTCAAGTGAAACTGATTGATTGGTTTGCTTAACAGGCAGCCATCTTGGATGACATGTTTTTGCTCGTTTGGTTTTTTTTTGGGTTTTTTTACAAACAAAAAGACTTCTCATGAACCACTAAGGAATGATGTCGAAATTTCGTAAATAGCATTAGTAGGCTATACTTTACGAATTAGGTAATCTTAGGAAGTAACTTAACAGAATTAGATACTTTTATGAGTAGTCTATATACAAATAAATAGCCTAAGTTAGAAGCAAATAACTTAGAACAAAAAACCTGTCTAAAACCGGCCACCACAACGTGGTGACAATAAACAGGCGACGAGAAATGCACCTCATTACAGCTTTTTGGACCAAATGCTGACACGTCCGTAAAACTGGTGGTTTGATGACCAGACTTCTTAAAGAACCACCATTTTTATACCCCGCCAAAAAATTTGGCGGGTTATTATGTAATGGCGCCGTCCGTGCGGGCGGGCGGCAGAGTGGTTTCCGGATGATAACTCCATTACCGTTTGTCGGATCGCATTGAAACTTCATAGGGTGGTTGGACTAGGTCTGCGGAAGAAGTCTATCGAAATCGACGATGATCCAACGGCCATCCTGAAAATTGGTTTCCAGATGATAACTCCGTTATCGTTTATCGGATCGCTTTTAAACTTCATCGGGTGGTTCGACTACCTCTGGTGAAGAAACCTATTTAGATTGACAATGATCCGAAATCCAAGATGGCCGCTAGCCACCGGTGGCCATCTTGAAAATTGGATTCCGGATGATAACTCCGTTACCGTTTATCGGATCGCTTTGATTGGGTGGACTAGGTCTGAGGAAGAAACTTATCGAAATCGACACTGATCCAAAATCCAAGATGACCGCCAGCCACAGGCTGCCATCTTGAAAGTTGGTTTCTGGATGATATCTCCGTTACCATTTATCAGATCACTTCCTAGGGTCGTTGGAATATATCTGGTGAAGAAACCTATCGAAATTTACGATAATCCGAAATCCAATATGGCCACCAATCAGTGGCAGCCATCTTGAAAATTGGTTTCCGGACGATACCACCTTGACCGTTTAGCGGATCGCTTTGACACTTAATAAGGATTACTGGTCTGAGGAAGAAATACATATTTTCTGATAGCTGCCATTTATTAGTTTGTCATCATGGCGGGGTTGGATAAAAAAAACCATCCGCCATAAACAGATTTGATTGCATTGCAATCTGAATTATCTGATATTAATTTTCAGAATTTCCGATTATTTAAAACAATACCAATCTGAATCAATATGATGGGCGTCTTGTTTTCGTTGTGCGTCGTAACACTCGCTCTCACTAGGCGGTGTGTCGGCAAAAAGGTGGCGGAGGGATCATCAAACTCCCAAACTACCGCGTTAGTGTTGCGAAAAGAAAGATCCGTATTTGAGGACGATGATGCAAATGAAGTGGACGATAATAACTGCATCACGATGGAGACTGTCATTGCCATTGATCTAGGAACTACATCTGCGTGGTAAGTCTTAAACGTCTGACTGGCGAGTTCTTACAGTCAACATATTCCAAGGTTATATCTCTGGACTTGCTTAATATTTTGAAAACAATCTAACTGAAAGTTGTTGGTGGCTCTGGCTATGTGATCTGTCACTCAAATTTCGACGTTATAAGTAAATATGCCCCAAGTTAGCTGACGTCACAAACATAATGACATATATAGCAAAATCGAAAATTCCGTGGCTAGTCTACGAATTTACAATTTAATAAACATATAAAAAATTGTTATTCTGAAAGTAATTTGACTAGAACCCACAGTTCAGTTAGTTTCAAAATATTCAACAGCTTACATGAAAAACAATGAAATTTAATTTCTGAGAATTCAGGTTTCAAAGTTTAAAATCGATTCCAACGCGGTTAAAAGGTGGGCGGAGCTTAGCTAGAAATGGGAGGGGCATAACTAGAAATAGGCGGGGCATAACTAGAAATGGGCACGGCTTAACTAGTGTGTGTTGTAATCTTTAAGGCGTTTATTTGCTAGTTCCCAATGATAGGGTCTAGACTCACGCCTGGCCTTTGTGGTTTCTCGTAAATTCTTGTGACATAAGTTTGTACATTAGCGCGCGTGCGTGCGTGCGTGCGTGCGTGCGTGCTCATCGTTCTCTCGATTTTGTGCCATGTTGAAGATGGCACGTACTGTTCTTGTCCGTGACAGTTCTGTTGCTCCTCATGCTTGGGCCTAACCTGGGCCAAACGGGGTTGAAGTGTGTGGTGTACGCGCGGTCATATGACCTGATGTACCCTATCCGGGGGGGGGGGGGGGGGGAGAGCTTTAGGTCAGAGACATCTTGACCATTTTGGGGGTGGCCACGGCATAGCTAGAAAGGAGTCCGTCAATTATGGCCATCATAATTCTGTGTTGGTGGAGTCAGGAGATATGGGTTTGCTCGGCGTGGCTTTGTAGGGTTATTAGATAATATCAGGTTGTGGCTGGTAGGTTGGCGGTCCATTATAGAGAACATGATGAAGTGTTAAATTTTATCTCTTAGATTTGCATAATTTTGATATGGCTACATTATGTGCCCCTTGCATCCATGGAGCAGTCGACATAAAAGACCCCCTCCCCCCTCCCCTTCCTCTCCGTCCAGATTCCATTCACCTCAGATGCTCTGACTGCTTGACCAAAGATGTTTTCTTGTTTTACCACAAAGTGTGCGTGCACGCATGCGCGTGCGTGTGTGTGCTCATGAATGCACGTGCCTGTGTGTGCTTGTCTAGCGTTATATAAATCAAGATTCACTGGAGGAATTTTCAACAATCTTGAGGGGAAGGTTTTTCCCTTCGTAACCGGTTTTCTCTTCGTAACCTGAAGAACCATCGTGATCGTTTGTTTGCTTATCTGTCTGTTTATCAGAGGCATATCTCCAGGATTCTATGAGGTAGAATCACTAAAGTTGGCACATGCAATTTTATTATGAGTGGCTAGACAAAATTTTAGTTTGTTGTTAAAATGTCAAAAATCGAGTTCACGGGGTCACTTAGTGCGTACCGAAATACACATGTTCGTCAATAACTCTGCAATGCAAGAAGGTACAATCATCAAATCTGTACCGGTAACATACATTTATATTGTCGTTGTCTAGAAGGAAGATTTACTTTCAGATAAAAAGTGTAGATGTCTAGGCGACGGGGTTGGGGTGGGGGGGGGGATGGGGGAGGGGCGCTAAGTGCATCCCGAAATGCACATTTTAGCTATAAATCGGGAACATAAGTAGGTAAAACTTTAATGCACTCAAGGAATATGCTAACCCACGCCTTTACGCACTGTTCTGACCATACACTTAGTGAGCCCGTGACCTAGCTAGTTGATCCGTTGCCACACACCTATGGCCAAAATGCGTATTCTGTTATGCACTTTGTAACCCCGTAACCTAGATATGTGATGCTTTGTCCTGAGGCTAATAGAGCTTCTATATGTGATGCTTTGTCCTGAGGCTAATAGAGCTTCTATATGTGATGCTTTGTCCTGAGGCTAATAGAGCTTCTATATGTGATGCTTTGTCCTGAGGCTAATAGAGCTTCTATATGTGATGCTTTGTCCTGAGGCTAATCGAGCTTCTATATGTGATGCTTTGTCCTGAGGCTAATAGAGCTTCTATATGTGATGCTTTGTCCTGAGGCTAATAGAGCTTCTATATGTGATGCTTTGTCCTGAGGCTAATAGAGCTTCTATATGTGATGCTTTGTCCTGAGGCTAATAGAGCTTCTATATGTAATGCTTTGTCCTGAGGCTAATAGAGCTTCTATATGTGATGCTTTGTCCTGAGGCTAATAGAGCTTCTATATGTGATGCTTTGTCCTGAGGCTAATAGAGCTTCTATATGTGATGCTTTGTCCTGAGGCTAATAGAGCTTCTATATGTGATGCTTTGTCCTGAGGCTAATAGAGCTTCTAGCCACCTATAATATGAATGAATGCCACATTTGGTGATTCTACATACTTACCTTCAGGATTAGTAGCTAAAGAAAGATGTGTATTTCTGGATGCACTTAGTGACCCTGTGACCTACATATTGGATATTTTATCCTCAAACTTGTAGACCCGCTAGCCACCTGGAATATCATTGGATGTAACAAATTTGGCGATTCTACGTATTCGCGTACCACATTTACGTCTAAAAATGTGTATTTCAGGATGCACTTAGTGACCCTGTGACCTAGATATTTGAATGTTTGACTTGAAAAAATTGTGATTCTAGCTAACCGCATTACGAATGTATGCTACCGATTTGATGATCAGAGTTATCGGCGAAAATGTGTATTCCGATACTTGCTTGCATTGCACAGTTATCGGCGAAAAAGTGTATTCCGATATGAACTAAGTGACCCTGTGCCCTCGATACTTGACTTAAAATTTTTCTAGCCACTCATATTAAGAATGTATGTGTCAAATTTGGTGAATCTACCTCATATTATATTCCTCGGACAGAGAGGCAGGCAGGCATGCATGCAGGTAGGCAGGCAGGCAGGCAGGCAGGCAGGCAGGCAGGCAGGCAGCGCCAGCCACAATGCTCACACCGGGCTTCGGCGGCGTGACTAGCAACCAAATCTTACACATGCATTCGTATTATAAGTGGCTAGAAACAATTTTAGTTTAGGGTCACAAAGTAAAATATCGGGGTGATTTAGTGCATGACAGAATACACATTTTCGTCAATAACTCTGCAATACCAGAATGTGGAATCTCCAAATCGGTAACATACATTCATATTGCGGTTGACTAGGGCCAAAATTTAGTTTTAGATCAAAAGTTCAAATATCTAAGTGACGAGTCACTAAGTGCATCCCGAAATACCCATATTTAGGCATAAATCGGAAACGCAAGACGGTAGAATCGCCAAATTTGGCACTTCCCTTCATATTACAGGTGGCTAGAGGGTCTATGAGTTTCAGGACAAACATCGAATGTTTATGTCACAGGATCACAAATTGCATACTGGAATATAGATTTTTGGCAGTAACTCTGAAATGCAAGAAAGTAGAATCATCAGATTTAGCACCCGCCTTCATATTAAGACAGCTTATGAATGTTTTGAGTTTGAGGTCAAAGGATCAACAATCTAGGTCATGGTTGGTGTGTGTGTGCGTGCGTGCGTGCGTGTTTTTTGGGTGCTTGGTTTTAATAGGCTAACACATTATTTTATCTTCTCTTTCAGTGTTGGTATTTTTAAAGATGGCCGCGTGGAAATCATTCCCAATGACTATGGCAACCATATTATGCCATCTTACGTCGCCTTCACATCAGAGTCTGAACGTCTCATCGGTGACGCGGCTAGGGACCAGCTGGCCCATAACCCAGAGAACACCATATTTGACGTCAAGCGTATGATTGGACGAACGTGGGAGGAACTTCAAAATGATATTAAATCTTATCCATTCAAAGTAATCAACAAAAATAACAAACCCCATATTGAGATCAAGTCTGGCACTGAGACAAAAATCCTTGCCCCCGAGAAGGTTTCTGCAATGATCTTGATTAAGATGCGTAAGATTGCGGAGGCATACCTGGGGGAAAAGGTCGTCAACGCTGTGATTACTGTTCCTGCTTATTTCACGAATGTTCAGAGACAGGCTACCAAGGATGCTGGTGCCATTGCTGGTCTCAATGTCATGTATATTATAAATGAACCGTAAGTCTAGACATAGTCCAATATTTATCTGGTTATCGTTTAGAGGATGGCTTGTCTAACTATTCTTGATGGACGGTAGCTCAATTTAGGATAGGGTTTGGCTGGACGGATTTGGAAGAAGCCATGGCTAGACAATGGACCTTTCCATTTTTAGCTATGCCCCGCCCATCTCTAGCTAAGCTCCACCCACACCTCGCTCGTGTTGGAATCTATCGATCTCTGAACTCCCTGACTATCAATTTCCAGAAAACTATACAGTTAAGCTATTGAATATTTCGAAACTAATTTGACTGGACGCTGTTGGCTGCCTATGGCAGCAACAGCATCCAGTCAAATTACTTTGTAAATATTCAACAGCATGCTTATTAAATAGTAGATACATACACTTCGTACAACGTGTCGGACTATTAAGAGTTAAAGACTGGCCAAATAGAATCATTTATGACGTAATGAGTATGACGTCATCCTACACGCTGCTTAGATGATTAGGTTGTCATATGACGTCACATAATATATGGATACTCTGGAAAGGTGAATGCTGGCCGTTAGATACTATTATTGCAATTTAATGACCACGATTGTGGAGGAATCTAGTTTTAGATATTCTCCGCCCATCTCTAGCTAATCCCCACACACGCTTTACGTGTGTTGGGATCGACCGATCCATGAACTCTCTGAATCTCATTTTCCAGAAAACTATGCATTTAAACTGCCTATGGCCGCAATTACGCTCAGTCAATTTAGTTTCAAAATATTCAACAGGATGTTGAATGAATAGCAGGCCTGGGGTTAAATGCAAATGCATTTAGATACTTTTTTCAAGTATTTGCATTTGCATTTGCATTTGAAGATTTCAAATCACAACTATTTGCATTTGCATTTAAATACTTTTGCTAAAGTATTTGAAATTTCAAATAGTTTTCAAATGCTTTTTCAAATACTTTTCATATAATATATATTGACAGCAGGATCTTCCAAGCAAAGTAAAATAAAAATATTCCCAAACTTTATTTAATCATAAATACTTTGTATCTGCCTTGCCGCTTTTGACCACTGAAATATCAGCTTCCCAAAGTCAATTTCGTATGTCAACTGATGTACATTCTGGAAACAAAATTGCTGTAAACTGTTGGTATCTAATGTGATAGCAAAAGATTTCAAAACCATTGTCAAATGTACACCAGACATTCTTCTACTGACCCTGTATCAATTATGTTTAGCATTAATGTGATAATGGTTAATATAATAGCTATAATGTATGTGTCAGTTTGTGAAATCATATTCAAAACAAACAATATTAAATGCAATCTTTAAAATAAATAGTTGCATTTTCTATATTGCTTCTTTTCATATACAGAATTTGGGATGTAATGGGTTAAACTGTGCATATGGGATGTTAATGGTCCTTTCCAGAGCACCCACCCATCATATGACGTCATAATGAACTGCGTGATGTGTACAATGACATCATAATGAATGACGTCATGAATGATGTCGATAAGTACGTCACGAACGCATATTTGAAGACGGTCTATGGGCTGTTGTACAAATTGTTTGCTTTTACTATTTAATAAATATTCTGTTGAATATTTTGAAACTAATTTGACTGGGCGCTGTTGATGCCTATGGCAGCAACAGCACACAGTCTAATTAGTTAGAAAATAGTCAACAGCTTCCCTGTATAGTTTTCAGGAAATTGATAGCTAGGGCATTCGGGGATCGATCAATCCAAACATGGCGAGGTGTGGGTGGAGCTTAGCTAGTGATGGGCGGGGCATAGCTAAAAATGGAAAGGTCCATTCCCACTAAGCAATAGAGCTATCTAGAACCAAACCAAACAGAAAACGCATCTTGAAGACAATTTGACTGTGGAAGCCGCAGCAACAACTAGCATGCAAATTAGTTTCAAACTGTTCACCAGAATTTGTTCTACATCTTGAAGGTGTGTGTCAGGTTTATGTACATAACTGTTTATAGGGTCCAATAATTGTCTGAAGTTGTTAAGCATATACCAGGGTGTGATTATAAGTGGTCAGGTGTTTGTGAGAGGTTGAATAGAAACCTGCAGGAAGGTGCTAAAGCAATAAAAATTACACTCCAGTTGTCCTTGCATAGATTTAATAGATACTTGGGTGACAGATTGGATCCCTCCATTAGCAACTGTGCGTATTTTAGACAGGTGGTATTCGGACCACCTGTCTTGGAGAAGCGCCATCCTCTTGCTTCCAGAACTATGTGGCTAGTCGCAGAAGGCTGACTGTATATATTATGTAATTTCATGTTCGTTCGAATTATGTTTTTGTTTCTGTAAATTCTAGTTAAACTGTTATATTATGCCAACGTTATATGTTACATTGTAGATCTCTATATGGTCAAAACGTGTAATTTCGTTCAGTACCAATACATTTCATACATTTCATTTCATTTAAACAGCTCTTAACTTTTCAATAATGCGACTAATCTTTCACGATATAGCAAATAATTCTGTTGAATATGTTGATGTTAATGTATTTATAAACTGCTGCTGCCTAAGGTAGCAAAATTTTCCAGTCAAATCATTTTCAAAGTAGTCAACTGCTTTTCTTTCTGGTTGCTTTGAAAATGTGATTTAAAGTATTCCATCCGTGAAGGGGCTAATGGAATAAATTTCTCAACCAGATGAATTTCTCATGAAGAATGTACATTTGACAACAATTGGACTGTATTGCTTCCTGTGGGAGAAATTACTTTCAGTCAAATAATTTTCAAAGTAACAAAATTTAAACTACAAGAAAATGTATAGTTTATTTAACCCTTTCACTGATGAAACTGGCCTTTAACACAATCTGAATGTACCCAGACAGGAAAGTTGTTGAATATTTTGAAATTAATTTGAATGGAAGGCATTGCTGTCTTAGGCAGCAACAACTTCCAAACACATTAATTTCAAAATAGCTAAAAAGTAGTTCTCGTTAAATGGGTTAAACAAAATTTCATAATGAAAGAAAATATAAGAGAAGGTCAAGTATAGGTGGAATAATGTGAGTTTAGCCAGTGAGGGCAGGTGTGATTAGAAGTGTCATGGATGTGTGTGGAATAATGTGAGTTTAGCCAGTGAGGGCAGGTGTGATTAGAAGTGTCATGGATGTGTGTGGAATAATGTGAGCTTAGCCAGTGAGGGCAGGTGTGATTAGAAGTGTCATGGATGTGTGTGGAATAATGTGAGCTTAGCCAGTGAGGGCAGGTGTGATTAGAAGTGTCATGGATGTGTGTGGAATAATGTGAGCTTAGCCAGTGAGGGCAGGTGTGATTAGAAGTGTCATGGATGTGTGTGGAATAATGTGAGTTTAGCCAGTGAGGGCAGGTGTGATTAGAAGTGTCATGGATGTGTGTGGAATAATGTGAGTTTAGCCAGTGAGGGCAGGTGTGATTAGAAGTGTCATGGATGTGTGTGGTATAATGTAAGTTTAGCCAGTGAGGGCAGGTGTGATTAGAAGTGTCATGGATGTGTGTGGTATAATGTGAGTTTAGCCAGTGAGGGCAGGTGTGATTAGAAGTGGCGTGGATGTGTGTGGAATAATGTGAGTTTAGCCAGTGAGGGCAGGTGTGATTAGAAGTGTCATGGATGTGTGTGGTATAATGTGAGTTTAGCCAGTGAGGGCAGGTGTGATTAGAAGTGGCATGGATGTGTGTGGAATAATGTGAGTTTAGCCAGTGAGGGCAGGTGTGATTAGAAGTGTCATGGATGTGTGTGGAATAATGTGAGTTTAGCCAGTGAGGGCAGGTGTGATTAGAAGTGTCATGGATGTGTGTGGTATAATGTGAGTTTAGCCAGTGAGGGCAGGTGTGATTAGAAGTGTCATGGATGTGTGTGGTATAATGTGAGTTTAGCCGGTGAGGGAAGGTGTGATTAGAAGTGGCGTGGATGTGTGTGGAATAATGTGAGTTTAGCCAGTGAGGGCAGGTGTGATTAGAAGTGTCATGGATGTGTGTGGTATAATGTGAGTTTAGCCAGTGAGGGCAGGTGTGATTAGAAGTGGCATGGATGTGTGTGGTATAATGTGAGTTTAGCCAGTGAGGGCAGGTGTGATTAGAAGTGGCATGGATGTGTGTGGTATAATGTGAGTTTAGCCAGTGAGGGCAGGTGTGATTAGAAGTGGCATGGATGTGTGTGGTATAATGTGAGTTTAGCCAGTGAGGGCAGGTGTGATTAGAAGTGGCATGGATGTGTGTGGAATAATGTGAGCTTAGCCAGTGAGGGCAGGTGTGATTAGAAGTGGCATGGATGTGTGTGGTATAATGTGAGTTTAGCCAGTGAGGGCAGGTGTGATTAGAAGTGGCATGGATGTGTGTGGAATAATGTGGGTTTAGCCAGTGAGGGCAGGTGTGATTAGAAGTGGCATGGATGTGTGTGGAATAATGTGGGTTTAGCCAGTGAGGGCAGGTGTGATTAGAAGTGGCATGGATGTGTGTGGAATAATGTGAGTTTAGCCAGTGAGGGCAGGTGTGATTAGAAGTGGCGTGGATGTGTGTGGAATAATGTGAGTTTAGCCAGTGAGGGCAGGTGTGATTGGAAGTGGCATGGATGTGTGTGGAATAATGTGAGTTTAGCCAGTGAGGGCAGGTGTGATTAGAAGTGGCATGGATGTGTGTGGAATAATGTGAGTTTAGCCAGTGAGGGCAGGTGTGATTAGAAGTGGCATGGATGTGTGTGGAATAATGTGAGTTTAGCCAGTGAGGGCAGGTGTGATTAGAAGTGGCATGGATGTGTGTGGAATAATGTGAGTTTAGCCAGTGAGGGCAGGTGTGATTAGAAGTGTCATGGATGTGTGTGGAATAATGTGAGCTTAGCCAGTGAGGGCAGGTGTGATTGGAAGTGGCGTGGATGTGTGTGGAATGATGTGAGTTTAGCCAGTGAGGGCAGGTGTGATTGGAAGTGTCATGGATGTGTGTGGAATAATGTGAGCTTAGCCAGTGAGGGCAGGTGTGATTAGAAGTGTCATGGATGTGTGTGGAATAATGTGAGTTTAGCCAGTGAGGGCAGGTGTGATTAGAAGTGGCATGGATGTGTGTGGAATAATGTGAGTTTAGCCAGTGAGGGCAGGTGTGATTAGAAGTGGCATGGATGTGTGTGGAATAATGTGAGTTTAGCCAGTGAGGGCAGGTGTGATTAGAAGTGTCATGGATGTGTGTGGAATAATGTGGGTTTAGCCAGTGAGGGCAGGTGTGATTAGAAGTGGCATGGATGTGTGTGGAATAATGTGGGTTTAGCCAGTGAGGGCAGGTGTGATTAGAAGTGGCGTGGATATGTGTGGAATAATGTGAGTTTAGCCAGTGAGGGCAGGTGTGATTGGAAGTGGCATGGATGTGTGTGGAATAATGTGGGTTTAGCCAGTGAGGGCAGGTGTGATTAGAAGTGTCATGGATGTGTGTGGAATAATGTGGGTTTAGCCAGTGAGGGCAGGTGTGATTAGAAGTGGCATGGATGTGTGTGGAATAATGTGGGTTTAGCCAGTGAGGGCAGGTGTGATTAGAAGTGGCGTGGATGTGTGTGGAATAATGTGAGTTTAGCCAGTGAGGGCAGGTGTGATTGGAAGTGGCATGGATGTGTGTGGAATAATGTGGGTTTAGCCAGTGAGGGCAGGTGTGATTAGAAGTGGCATGGATGTGTGTGGAATAATGTGAGCTTAGCCAGTGAGGGCAGGTGTGATTGGAAGTGTCATGGATGTGTGTGGAATAATGTGAGCTTAGCCAGTGAGGGCAGGTGTGATTGGAAGTGTCATGGATGTGTGTGGAATAATGTGAGTTTAGCCAGTGAGGGCAGGTGTGATTGGAAGTGGCATGGGTGCGTGTGGAATAATGTGAGCTTAGCCAGTGAGGGCAGGTGTGATTGGAAGTGTCATGGATGTGTGTGGAATAATGTGAGCTTAGCCAGTGAGGGCAGGTGTGATTGGAAGTGGCATGGGTGCGTGTGGAATAATGTGAGTTTAGTCAGTGAGGGCAGGTGTGATTGGAAGTGTCATGGATGTGTGTGGAATAATGTGAGCTTAGCCAGTGAGGGCAGGTGTGATTGGAAGTGTCATGGATGTGTGTGGAATAATGTGAGCTTAGCCAGTGAGGGCAGGTGTGATTGGAAGTGTCATGGATGTGTGTGGAATAATGTGAGTTTAGCCAGTGAGGGCAGGTGTGATTGGAAGTGTCATGGATGTGTGTGGCATAATGTGAGTTTAGCCAGTGAGGGCAGGTGTGATTAGAAGTGGCATGGATGTGTGTGGAATAATGTGAGTTTAGCCAGTGAGGGCAGGTGTGATTAGAAGTGGCATGGATGTGTGTGGAATAATGTGAGTTTAGCCAGTGAGGGCAGGTGTGATTAGAAGTGTCATGGATGTGTGTGGAATAATGTGGGTTTAGCCAGTGAGGGCAGGTGTGATTAGAAGTGGCATGGATGTGTGTGGAATAATGTGGGTTTAGCCAGTGAGGGCAGGTGTGATTAGAAGTGGCGTGGATGTGTGTGGAATAATGTGAGTTTAGCCAGTGAGGGCAGGTGTGATTGGAAGTGGCATGGATGTGTGTGGAATAATGTGGGTTTAGCCAGTGAGGGCAGGTGTGATTAGAAGTGTCATGGATGTGTGTGGAATAATGTGGGTTTAGCCAGTGAGGGCAGGTGTGATTAGAAGTGGCATGGATGTGTGTGGAATAATGTGGGTTTAGCCAGTGAGGGCAGGTGTGATTAGAAGTGGCGTGGATGTGTGTGGAATAATGTGAGTTTAGCCAGTGAGGGCAGGTGTGATTGGAAGTGGCATGGATGTGTGTGGAATAATGTGGGTTTAGCCAGTGAGGGCAGGTGTGATTAGAAGTGGCATGGATGTGTGTGGAATAATGTGAGCTTAGCCAGTGAGGGCAGGTGTGATTGGAAGTGTCATGGATGTGTGTGGAATAATGTGAGCTTAGCCAGTGAGGGCAGGTGTGATTGGAAGTGTCATGGATGTGTGTGGAATAATGTGAGTTTAGCCAGTGAGGGCAGGTGTGATTGGAAGTGGCATGGGTGCGTGTGGAATAATGTGAGCTTAGCCAGTGAGGGCAGGTGTGATTGGAAGTGTCATGGATGTGTGTGGAATAATGTGAGCTTAGCCAGTGAGGGCAGGTGTGATTGGAAGTGGCATGGGTGCGTGTGGAATAATGTGAGTTTAGTCAGTGAGGGCAGGTGTGATTGGAAGTGTCATGGATGTGTGTGGAATAATGTGAGCTTAGCCAGTGAGGGCAGGTGTGATTGGAAGTGTCATGGATGTGTGTGGAATAATGTGAGCTTAGCCAGTGAGGGCAGGTGTGATTGGAAGTGTCATGGATGTGTGTGGAATAATGTGAGTTTAGCCAGTGAGGGCAGGTGTGATTGGAAGTGTCATGGATGTGTGTGGAATAATGTGAGTTTAGCCAGTGAGGGCAGGTGTGATTGGAAGTGTCATGGATGTGTGTGGAATAATGTGAGTTTAGCCAGTGAGGGCAGGTGTGATTGGAAGTGTCATGGATGTGTGTGGAATAATGTGAGCTTAGCCAGTGAGGGCAGGTGTGATTGGAAGTGTCATGGATGTGTGTGGAATAATGTGAGTTTAGCCAGTGAGGGCAGGTGTGATTGGAAGTGTCATGGATGTGTGTGGAATAATGTGAGTTTAGCCAGTGAGGGCAGGTGTGATTGGAAGTGTCATGGATGTGTGTGGAATAATGTGAGCTTAGCCAGTGAGGGCAGGTGTGATTGGAAGTGTCATGGATGTGTGTGGAATAATGTGAGCTTAGCCAGTGAGGGCAGGTGTGATTGGAAGTGTCATGGATGTGTGTGGAATAATGTGAGTTTAGCCAGTGAGGGAAGGTGTGATTGGAAGTGTCATGGATGTGTGTGGAATAATGTGAGTTTAGCCAGTGAGGGCAGGTGTGATTGGAAGTGTCATGGATGTGTGTGGAATAATGTGAGTTTAGCCAGTGAGGGCAGGTGTGATTGGAAGTGTCATGGATGTGTGTGGAATAATGTGAGTTTAGCCAGTGAGGGCAGGTGTGATTGGAAGTGTCATGGATGTGTGTGGAATAATGTGAGCTTAGCCAGTGAGGGCAGGTGTGATTGGAAGTGTCATGGATGTGTGTGGAATAATGTGAGCTTAGCCAGTGAGGGCAGGTGTGATTGGAAGTGTCATGGATGTGTGTGGAATAATGTGAGCTTAGCCAGTGAGGGCAGGTGTGATTGGAAGTGTCATGGATGTGTGTGGAATAATGTGAGCTTAGCCAGTGAGGGCAGGTGTGATTGGAAGTGTCATGGATGTGTGTGGAATAATGTGAGCTTAGCCAGTGAGGGCAGGTGTGATTGGAAGTGTCATGGATGTGTGTGGAATAATGTGAGCTTAGCCAGTGAGGGCAGGTGTGATTGGAAGTGTCATGGATGTGTGTGGTATAATGTGAGCTTAGCCAGTGAGGGCAGGTGTGATTGGAAGTGTCATGGATGTGTGTGGAATAATGTGAGCTTAGCCAGTGAGGGCAGGTGTGATTAGAAGTGGCATGGATGTGTGTGGAATAATGTGAGTTTAGCCAGTGAGGGCAGGTGTGATTAGAAGTGTCATGGATGTGTGTGGTATAATGTGAGTTTAGCCAGTGAGGGCAGGTGTGATTAGAAGTGGCGTGGATGTGTGTGGAATAATGTGAGTTTAGCCAGTGAGGGCAGGTGTGATTAGAAGTGGCGTGGATGTGTGTGGAATAATGTGAGTTTAGCCAGTGAGGGCAGGTGTGATTAGAAGTGGCATGGATGTGTGTGGAATAATGTGAGGCAAGCCAGTGAGGGCAGGTGTGATTAGAAGTGGCATGGATGTGTGTGGAATAATGTGAGTTTAGCCAGTGAGGGCAGGTGTGATTGGAAGTGGCATGGATGTGTGTGGAATAATGTGAGCTTAGCCAGTGAGGGCAAGTGTTATTAGAAGTGGCATGGATGTGTGTGGAATAATGTGAGCTTAGCCAGTGAGGGCAGGTGTGATTGGAAGTGGCGTGGATGTGTGTGGTATAATGTGAGTTTAGCCAGTGAGGGCAGGTGTGATTAGAAGTGGCATGGATGTGTGTGGAATAATGTGAGTTTAGCCAGTGAGGGCAGGTGTGATTGGAAGTGGCGTGGATGTGTGTGGAATAATGTGAGTTTAGCCAGTGAGGACAGGTGTGATTGGAAGTGGCGTGGATGTGGGTGGTATAATGTGAGCTTAGCCAGTGAGGGCAGGTGTGATTGGAAGTGGCATGGATGTGTGTGGAATAATGTGAGCTTAGCCAGTGAGGGCAGGTGTGATTGGAAGTGGCGTGGATGTGTGTGGAATAATGTGAGCTTAGCCAGTGAGGGCAGGTGTGATTGTAAGTGGCGTGGATGTGTGTGAAATAATGTGAGTTTAGCCAGTGAGGACAGGTGTGATTAGAAGTGGCGTGGATGTGTGTGGAATAATGTGAGCTTAGCCAGTGAGGGCAGGTGTGATTGGAAGTGGCGTGGATGTGTGTGGAATAATGTGAGTTTAGCCAGTGAGGGCAGGTGTGATTGGAAGTGGCAGGGATGTAGGTGGAATAATGTGAGTTGAGCCAGTGAGGGCAGGTGTGATTAGAAGTGGCGTGGATGTGTGTGGAATAATGTGAGATTAGCCAGTGAGGGCAGGTGTGATTGGAAGTGGCGTGGATGTGTGTGGTATAATGTGAGCTTAGCCAGTGAGGGCAGGTGTGATTAGAAGTGGCATGGATGTGTGTGGAATAATGTGAGTTTAGCCAGTGAGGGCAGGTGTGATTAGAAGTGGCGTGGATGTGTGTGGAATAATGTGAGTTTAGCCAGTGAGGGCAGGTGTGATTAGAAGTGGCGTGGATGTGTGTGGAATAATGTGAGTTTAGCCAGTGAGGGCAGGTGTGATTGGAAGTGGCGTGGATGTGTGTGGTATAATGTGAGCTTAGCCAGTGAGGGCAGGTGTGATTAGAAGTGGCATGGATGTGTGTGGAATAATGTGAGTTTAGCCAGTGAGGGCAGGTGTGATTAGAAGTGGCATGGATGTGTGTGGAATAATGTGAGCTTAGCCAGTGAGGGCAGGTGTGATTAGAAGTGGCATGGATGTGTGTGGAATAATGTGAGTTTAGCCAGTGAGGGCAGGTGTGATTAGAAGTGGCATGGATGTGTGTGGAATAATGTGAGCTTAGCCAGTGAGGGCAGGTGTGATTAGAAGTGGCGTGGATGTGTGTGGAATAATGTGAGTTTAGCCAGTGAGGGCAGGTGTGATTAGAAGTGGCGTGGATGTGTGTGGAATAATGTGAGTTTAGCCAGTGAGGGCAGGTGTGATTGGAAGTGGCGTGGATGTGTGTGGTATAATGTGAGCTTAGCCAGTGAGGGCAGGTGTGATTAGAAGTGGCATGGATGTGTGTGGAATAATGTGAGTTTAGCCAGTGAGGGCAGGTGTGATTAGAAGTGGCATGGATGTGTGTGGAATAATGTGAGCTTAGCCAGTGAGGGCAGGTGTGATTAGAAGTGGCGTGGATGTGTGTGGAATAATGTGAGTTTAGCCAGTGAGGGCAGGTGTGTTTAGAAGTGGCATGGATGTGTGTGGAATAATGTGAGTTTAGCCAGTGAGGGCAGGTGTGATTAGAAGTGGCATGGATGTGTGTGGAATAATGTGAGCTTAGCCAGTGAGGGCAAGTGTTATTAGAAGTGGCATGGATGTGTGTGGAATAATGTGAGCTTAGCCAGTGAGGGCAGGTGTGATTGGAAGTGGCGTGGATGTGTGTGGTATAATGTGAGTTTAGCCAGTGAGGGCAGGTGTGATTAGAAGTGGCGTGGATGTGTGTGGTATAATGTGAGTTTAGCCAGTGAGGGCAGGTGTGATTAGAAGTGGCGTGGATGTGTGTGGAATAATGTGAGCTTAGCCAGTGAGGGCAGGTGTGATTGGAAGTGGCGTGGATGTGTGTGGAATAATGTGAGTTTAGCCAGTGAGGGCAGGTGTGATTGGAAGTGGCAGGGATGTAGGTGGAATAATGTGAGTTGAGCCAGTGAGGGCAGGTGTGATTAGAAGTGGCGTGGATGTGTGTGGAATAATGTGAGATTAGCCAGTGAGGGCAGGTGTGATTGGAAGTGGCGTGGATGTGTGTGGTATAATGTGAGCTTAGCCAGTGAGGGCAGGTGTGATTAGAAGTGGCATGGATGTGTGTGGAATAATGTGAGTTTAGCCAGTGAGGGCAGGTGTGATTAGAAGTGGCGTGGATGTGTGTGGAATAATGTGAGTTTAGCCAGTGAGGGCAGGTGTGATTAGAAGTGGCGTGGATGTGTGTGGAATAATGTGAGTTTAGCCAGTGAGGGCAGGTGTGATTGGAAGTGGCGTGGATGTGTGTGGTATAATGTGAGCTTAGCCAGTGAGGGCAGGTGTGATTAGAAGTGGCATGGATGTGTGTGGAATAATGTGAGTTTAGCCAGTGAGGGCAGGTGTGATTAGAAGTGGCATGGATGTGTGTGGAATAATGTGAGCTTAGCCAGTGAGGGCAGGTGTGATTAGAAGTGGCATGGATGTGTGTGGAATAATGTGAGTTTAGCCAGTGAGGGCAGGTGTGATTAGAAGTGGCATGGATGTGTGTGGAATAATGTGAGCTTAGCCAGTGAGTGCAGGTGTGATTAGAAGTGGCGTGGATGTGTGTGGAATAATGTGAGTTTAGCCAGTGAGGGCAGGTGTGATTAGAAGTGGCGTGGATGTGTGTGGAATAATGTGAGTTTAGCCAGTGAGGGCAGGTGTGATTGGAAGTGGCGTGGATGTGTGTGGTATAATGTGAGCTTAGCCAGTGAGGGCAGGTGTGATTAGAAGTGGCATGGATGTGTGTGGAATAATGTGAGTTTAGCCAGTGAGGGCAGGTGTGATTAGAAGTGGCATGGATGTGTGTGGAATAATGTGAGCTTAGCCAGTGAGGGCAGGTGTGATTAGAAGTGGCGTGGATGTGTGTGGAATAATGTGAGTTTAGCCAGTGAGGGCAGGTGTGATTAGAAGTGGCATGGATGTGTGTGGAATAATGTGAGTTTAGCCAGTGAGGGCAGGTGTGATTAGAAGTGGCATGGATGTGTGTGGAATAATGTGAATTTAGCCAGTGAGGGCAGGTGTGATTGGAAGTGGCATAGATGTGTGTGGAATAATGTGAGTTTAGCCAGTGAGGGCAGGTGTGATTAGAAGTGGCGTGGATGTGTGTGGAATAATGTGAGTTTAGCCAGTGAGGGCAGGTGTGATTAGAAGTGTCATGGATGTGTGTGGAATAATGTGAGTTTAGCCAGTGAGGGCAGGTGTGATTAGAAGTGGCGTGGATGTGTGTGGAATAATATGAGTTTAGCCAGTGAGGGCAGGTGTGATTGGAAGTGGCGTGGATGTGTGTGGAATAATGTGAGTTTAGCCAGTGAGGACAGGTGTGATTAGAAGTGGCATGGATGTGTGTGGAATAATGTGAGTTTAGCCAGTGAGGGCAGGTGTGATTAGAAGTGGCATAGATGTGTGTGGAATAATGTGAGTTTAGCCAGTGAGGGCAGGTGTGATTAGAAGTGGCGTGGATGTGTGTGGAATAATGTGAGTTTAGCCAGTGACGGCAGGTGTGATTAGAAGTGTCATGGATGTGTGTGGAATAATGTGAGTTTAGCCAGTGAGGACAGGTGTGATTAGAAGTGGCATGGATGTGTTTAGCCAGTGAGGGCAGGTGTGATTAGAAGTGGCGTGGATGTGTGTGGAATAATGTGAGTTTAGCCAGTGAGGGCAGGTGTGATTAGAAGTGGCATGGATGTGTTTAGCCAGTGAGGGCAGGTGTGATTAGAAGTGGCGTGGATGTGTGTGGAATAATGTGAGTTTAGCCAGTGAGGGCAGGTGTGATTGGAAGTGGCGTGGATGTGTGTGGAATAATGTGAGTTTAGCCAGTGATGGCAGGTGTGATTAGAAGTGGCGTGGATGTGTGTGGAATAATGTGAGTTTAGCCAGTGAGGGCAGGTGTGATTAGAAGTGGCATGGATGTGTTTAGCCAGTGAGGGCAGGTGTGATTAGAAGTGGCGTGGATGTGTGTGGAATAATGTGAGTTTAGCCAGTGAGGGCAGGTGTGATTAGAAGTGGCATGGATGTGTTTAGCCAGTGAGGGCAGGTGTGATTAGAAGTGGCGTGGATGTGTGTGGAATAATGTGAGTTTAGCCAGTGAGGGCAGGTGTGATTGGAAGTGTCATGGATGTGTGTGGAATAATGTGAGTTTAGCCAGTGAGGGCAGGTGTGATTGGAAGTGGCAGGGATGTAGGTGGAATAATGTGAGTTGAGCCAGTGAGGGCAGGTGTGATTAGAAGTGGCGTGGATGTGTGTGGAATAATGTGAGATTAGCCAGTGAGGGCAGGTGTGATTGGAAGTGGCGTGGATGTGTGTGGTATAATGTGAGCTTAGCCAGTGAGGGCAGGTGTGATTAGAAGTGGCATGGATGTGTGTGGAATAATGTGAGTTTAGCCAGTGAGGGCAGGTGTGATTAGAAGTGGCATGGATGTGTGTGGAATAATGTGAGTTTAGCCAGTGAGGGCAGGTGTGATTAGAAGTGGCATGGATGTGTGTGGAATAATGTGAGCTTAGCCAGTGAGGGCAGGTGTGATTAGAAGTGGCGTGGATGTGTGTGGAATAATGTGAGTTTAGCCAGTGAGGGCAGGTGTGATTAGAAGTGGCGTGGATGTGTGTGGAATAATGTGAGTTTAGCCAGTGAGGGCAGGTGTGATTGGAAGTGGCGTGGATGTGTGTGGTATAATGTGAGCTTAGCCAGTGAGGGCAGGTGTGATTAGAAGTGGCATGGATGTGTGTGGAATAATGTGAGTTTAGCCAGTGAGGGCAGGTGTGATTAGAAGTGGCATGGATGTGTGTGGAATAATGTGAGCTTAGCCAGTGAGGGCAGGTGTGATTAGAAGTGGCGTGGATGTGTGTGGAATAATGTGAGTTTAGCCAGTGAGGGCAGGTGTGATTAGAAGTGGCATGGATGTGTGTGGAATAATGTGAGTTTAGCCAGTGAGGGCAGGTGTGATTAGAAGTGGCATGGATGTGTGTGGAATAATGTGAGTTTAGCCAGTGAGGGCAGGTGTGATTAGAAGTGGCATAGATGTGTGTGGAATAATGTGAGTTTAGCCAGTGAGGGCAGGTGTGATTAGAAGTGGCGTGGATGTGTGTGGAATAATGTGAGTTTAGCCAGTGAGGGCAGGTGTGATTAGAAGTGTCATGGATGTGTGTGGAATAATGTGAGTTTAGCCAGTGAGGGCAGGTGTGATTAGAAGTGGCGTGGATGTGTGTGGAATAATATGAGTTTAGCCAGTGAGGGCAGGTGTGATTGGAAGTGGCGTGGATGTGTGTGGAATAATGTGAGTTTAGCCAGTGAGGACAGGTGTGATTAGAAGTGGCATGGATGTGTGTGGAATAATGTGAGTTTAGCCAGTGAGGGCAGGTGTGATTAGAAGTGGCATAGATGTGTGTGGAATAATGTGAGTTTAGCCAGTGAGGGCAGGTGTGATTAGAAGTGGCGTGGATGTGTGTGGAATAATGTGAGTTTAGCCAGTGAGGACAGGTGTGATTAGAAGTGGCATGGATGTGTTTAGCCAGTGAGGGCAGGTGTGATTAGAAGTGGCGTGGATGTGTGTGGAATAATGTGAGTTTAGCCAGTGAGGGCAGGTGTGATTAGAAGTGGCATGGATGTGTTTAGCCAGTGAGGGCAGGTGTGATTAGAAGTGGCGTGGATGTGTGTGGAATAATGTGAGTTTAGCCAGTGAGGGCAGGTGTGATTGGAAGTGGCGTGGATGTGTGTGGAATAATGTGAGTTTAGCCAGTGATGGCAGGTGTGATTAGAAGTGGCGTGGATGTGTGTGGAATAATGTGAGTTTAGCCAGTGAGGGCAGGTGTGATTAGAAGTGGCATGGATGTGTTTAGCCAGTGAGGGCAGGTGTGATTAGAAGTGGCGTGGATGTGTGTGGAATAATGTGAGTTTAGCCAGTGAGGGCAGGTGTGATTAGAAGTGGCATGGATGTGTTTAGCCAGTGAGGGCAGGTGTGATTAGAAGTGGCGTGGATGTGTGTGGAATAATGTGAGTTTAGCCAGTGAGGGCAGGTGTGATTGGAAGTGTCATGGATGTGTGTGGAATAATGTGAGTTTAGCCAGTGAGGGCAGGTGTGATTGGAAGTGTCATGGATGTGTGTGGAATAATGTGAGCTTAGCCAGTGAGGGCAGGTGTGATTGGAAGTGTCATGGATGTGTGTGGAATAATGTGAGTTTAGCCAGTGAGGGCAGGTGTGATTGGAAGTGTCATGGATGTGTGTGGAATAATGTGAGCTTAGCCAGTGAGGGCAGGTGTGATTGGAAGTGTCATGGATGTGTGTGGAATAATGTGAGCTTAGCCAGTGAGGGCAGGTGTGATTGGAAGTGTCATGGATGTGTGTGGAATAATGTGAGTTTAGCCAGTGAGGGAAGGTGTGATTGGAAGTGTCATGGATGTGTGTGGAATAATGTGAGATTAGCCAGTGAGGGCAGGTGTGATTGGAAGTGTCATGGATGTGTGTGGAATAATGTGAGTTTAGCCAGTGAGGGCAGGTGTGATTGGAAGTGTCATGGATGTGTGTGGAATAATGTGAGTTTAGCCAGTGAGGGCAGGTGTGATTGGAAGTGTCATGGATGTGTGTGGAATAATGTGAGCTTAGCCAGTGAGGGCAGGTGTGATTGGAAGTGTCATGGATGTGTGTGGAATAATGTGAGCTTAGCCAGTGAGGGCAGGTGTGATTGGAAGTGTCATGGATGTGTGTGGAATAATGTGAGTTTAGCCAGTGAGGGAAGGTGTGATTGGAAGTGTCATGGATGTGTGTGGAATAATGTGAGTTTAGCCAGTGAGGGCAGGTGTGATTGGAAGTGTCATGGATGTGTGTGGAATAATGTGAGTTTAGCCAGTGAGGGCAGGTGTGATTGGAAGTGTCATGGATGTGTGTGGAATAATGTGAGCTTAGCCAGTGAGGGCAGGTGTGATTGGAAGTGTCATGGATGTGTGTGGAATAATGTGAGCTTAGCCAGTGAGGGCAGGTGTGATTGGAAGTGTCATGGATGTGTGTGGAATAATGTGAGCTTAGCCAGTGAGGGCAGGTGTGATTGGAAGTGTCATGGATGTGTGTGGAATAATGTGAGCTTAGCCAGTGAGGGCAGGTGTGATTGGAAGTGTCATGGATGTGTGTGGAATAATGTGAGCTTAGCCAGTGAGGGCAGGTGTGATTGGAAGTGTCATGGATGTGTGTGGAATAATGTGAGCTTAGCCAGTGAGGGCAGGTGTGATTGGAAGTGTCATGGATGTGTGTGGTATAATGTGAGCTTAGCCAGTGAGGGCAGGTGTGATTGGAAGTGTCATGGATGTGTGTGGAATAATGTGAGCTTAGCCAGTGAGGGCAGGTGTGATTAGAAGTGGCATGGATGTGTGTGGAATAATGTGAGTTTAGCCAGTGAGGGCAGGTGTGATTAGAAGTGTCATGGATGTGTGTGGTATAATGTGAGTTTAGCCAGTGAGGGCAGGTGTGATTAGAAGTGGCGTGGATGTGTGTGGAATAATGTGAGTTTAGCCAGTGAGGGCAGGTGTGATTAGAAGTGGCGTGGATGTGTGTGGAATAATGTGAGTTTAGCCAGTGAGGGCAGGTGTGATTAGAAGTGGCATGGATGTGTGTGGAATAATGTGAGTTTAGCCAGTGAGGGCAGGTGTGATTAGAAGTGGCATGGATGTGTGTGGAATAATGTGAGTTTAGCCAGTGAGGGCAGGTGTGATTGGAAGTGGCATGGATGTGTGTGGAATAATGTGAGCTTAGCCAGTGAGGGCAAGTGTTATTAGAAGTGGCATGGATGTGTGTGGAATAATGTGAGCTTAGCCAGTGAGGGCAGGTGTGATTGGAAGTGGCGTGGGTGTGTGTGGTATAATGTGAGTTTAGCCAGTGAGGGCAGGTGTGATTAGAAGTGGCGTGGATGTGTGTGGTATAATGTGAGTTTAGCCAGTGAGGGCAGGTGTGATTAGAAGTGGCATGGATGTGTGTGGAATAATGTGAGTTTAGCCAGTGAGGGCAGGTGTGATTGGAAGTGGCGTGGATGTGTGTGGAATGATGTGAGTTTAGCCAGTGAGGACAGGTGTGATTGGAAGTGGCGTGGATGTGTGTGGTATAATGTGAGCTTAGCCAGTGAGGGCAGGTGTGATTGGAAGTGGCATGGATGTGTGTGGAATAATGTGAGCTTAGCCAGTGAGGGCAGGTGTGATTGGAAGTGGCGTGGATGTGTGTGGAATAATGTGAGCTTAGCCAGTGAGGGCAGGTGTGATTGGAAGTGGCGTGGATGTGTGTGGAATAATGTGAGTTTAGCCAGTGAGGACAGGTGTGATTAGAAGTGGCGTGGATGTGTGTGGAATAATGTGAGCTTAGCCAGTGAGGGCAGGTGTGATTGGAAGTGGCGTGGATGTGTGTGGAATAATGTGAGTTTAGCCAGTGAGGGCAGGTGTGATTGGAAGTGGCAGGGATGTAGGTGGAATAATGTGAGTTTAGCCAGTGAGGGCAGGTGTGATTAGAAGTGGCGTGGATGTGTGTGGAATAATGTGAGCTTAGCCAGTGAGGGCAGGTGTGATTGGAAGTGGCGTGGATGTGTGTGGTATAATGTGAGCTTAGCCAGTGAGGGCAGGTGTGATTAGAAGTGGCATGGATGTGTGTGGAATAATGTGAGTTTAGCCAGTGAGGGCAGGTGTGATTAGAAGTGGCGTGGATGTGTGTGGAATAATGTGAGTTTAGCCAGTGAGGGCAGGTGTGATTAGAAGTGGCGTGGATGTGTGTGGAATAATATGAGTTTAGCCAGTGAGGGCAGGTGTGATTGGAAGTGGCGTGGATGTGTGTGGAATAATGTGAGTTTAGCCAGTGAGGACAGGTGTGATTAGAAGTGGCATGGATGTGTGTGGAATAATGTGAGTTTAGCCAGTGAGGGCAGGTGTGATTAGAAGTGGCATAGATGTGTGTGGAATAATGTGAGTTTAGCCAGTGAGGGCAGGTGTGATTAGAAGTGGCGTGGATGTGTGTGGAATAATGTGAGTTTAGCCAGTGAGGGCAGGTGTGATTAGAAGTGTCATGGATGTGTGTGGAATAATGTGAGTTTAGCCAGTGAGGACAGGTGTGATTAGAAGTGGCATGGATGTGTTTAGCCAGTGAGGGCAGGTGTGATTAGAAGTGGCGTGGATGTGCGTGGAATAATGTGAGTTTAGCCAGTGAGGGCAGGTGTGATTAGAAGTGGCATGGATGTGTTTAGCCAGTGAGGGCAGGTGTGATTAGAAGTGGCGTGGATGTGTGTGGAATAATGTGAGTTTAGCCAGTGAGGGCAGGTGTGATTGGAAGTGGCGTGGATGTGTGTGGAATAATGTGAGTTTAGCCAGTGATGGCAGGTGTGATTAGAAGTGGCGTGGATGTGTGTGGAATAATGTGAGTTTAGCCAGTGAGGGCAGGTGTGATTAGAAGTGGCGTGGATGTGTGTGGAATAATGTGAGCTTAGCCAGTGAGGGCAGGTGTGATTGGAAGTGGCAGGGATGTAGGTGGAATAATGTGAGTTTAGCCAGTGAGGGCAGGTGTGATTAGAAGTGGCGTGGATGTGTGTGGAATAATGTGAGCTTAGCCAGTGAGGGCAGGTGTGATTGGAAGTGGCGTGGATGTGTGTGGTATAATGTGAGCTTAGCCAGTGAGGGCAGGTGTGATTAGAAGTGGCATGGATGTGTGTGGAATAATGTGAGTTTAGCCAGTGAGGGCAGGTGTGATTAGAAGTGGCGTGGATGTGTGTGGAATAATGTGAGTTTAGCCAGTGAGGGCAGGTGTGATTAGAAGTGGCGTGGATGTGTGTGGAATAATGTGAGTTTAGCCAGTGAGGGCAGGTGTGGTTGGAAGTGGCGTGGATGTGTGTGGTATAATGTGAGCTTAGCCAGTGAGGGCAGGTGTGATTAGAAGTGGCATGGATGTGTGTGGAATAATGTGAGTTTAGCCAGTGATGGCAGGTGTGATTAGAAGTGGCATGGATGTGTGTGGAATAATGTGAGCTTAGCCAGTGAGGGCAGGTGTGATTAGAAGTGGCATGGATGTGTGTGGAATAATGTGAGTTTAGCCAGTGAGGGCAGGTGTGATTAGAAGTGGCATGGATGTGTGTGGAATAATGTGAGCTTAGCCAGTGAGGGCAGGTGTGATTAGAAGTGGCGTGGATGTGTGTGGAATAATGTGAGTTTAGCCAGTGAGGGCAGGTGTGATTAGAAGTGGCGTGGATGTGTGTGGAATAATGTGAGTTTAGCCAGTGAGGGCAGGTGTGATTGGAAGTGGCGTGGATGTGTGTGGTATAATGTGAGCTTAGCCAGTGAGGGCAGGTGTGATTAGAAGTGGCATGGATGTGTGTGGAATAATGTGAGTTTAGCCAGTGAGGGCAGGTGTGATTAGAAGTGGCATGGATGTGTGTGGAATAATGTGAGCTTAGCCAGTGAGGGCAGGTGTGATTAGAAGTGGCGTGGATGTGTGTGGAATAATGTGAGTTTAGCCAGTGAGGGCAGGTGTGATTAGAAGTGGCATGGATGTGTGTGGAATAATGTGAGTTTAGCCAGTGAGGGCAGGTGTGATTAGAAGTGGCATGGATGTGTGTGGAATAATGTGAGTTTAGCCAGTGAGGGCAGGTGTGATTAGAAGTGGCATAGATGTGTGTGGAATAATGTGAGTTTAGCCAGTGAGGGCAGGTGTGATTAGAAGTGGCGTGGATGTGTGTGGAATAATGTGAGTTTAGCCAGTGAGGGCAGGTGTGATTAGAAGTGTCATGGATGTGTGTGGAATAATGTGAGTTTAGCCAGTGAGGGCAGGTGTGATTAGAAGTGGCGTGGATGTGTGTGGAATAATATGAGTTTAGCCAGTGAGGGCAGGTGTGATTGGAAGTGGCGTGGATGTGTGTGGAATAATGTGAGTTTAGCCAGTGAGGACAGGTGTGATTAGAAGTGGCATGGATGTGTGTGGAATAATGTGAGTTTAGCCAGTGAGGGCAGGTGTGATTAGAAGTGGCATAGATGTGTGTGGAATAATGTGAGTTTAGCCAGTGAGGGCAGGTGTGATTAGAAGTGGCGTGGATGTGTGTGGAATAATGTGAGTTTAGCCAGTGAGGGCAGGTGTGATTAGAAGTGTCATGGATGTGTGTGGAATAATGTGAGTTTAGCCAGTGAGGACAGGTATGATTAGAAGTGGCATGGATGTGTTTAGCCAGTGAGGGCAGGTGTGATTAGAAGTGGCGTGGATGTGTGTGGAATAATGTGAGTTTAGCCAGTGAGGGCAGGTGTGATTAGAAGTGGCATGGATGTGTTTAGCCAGTGAGGGCAGGTGTGATTAGAAGTGGCGTGGATGTGTGTGGAATAATGTGAGTTTAGCCAGTGAGGGCAGGTGTGATTGGAAGTGGCGTGGATGTGTGTGGAATAATGTGAGTTTAGCCAGTGATGGCAGGTGTGATTAGAAGTGGCGTGGATGTGTGTGGAATAATGTGAGTTTAGCCAGTGAGGGCAGATGTGATTGGAAGTGGCATGGATGTGTGTGGAATAATGTGAGTTTAGCCAGTGAGGGCAGGTGTGATTAGAAGTGGCATGGATGTGTGTGGAATAATGTGAGCTTAGCCAGTGAGGGCAGGTGTGATTAGAAGTGTCATGGATGTGTGTGGAATAATGTGAGCTTAGCCAGTGAGGGCAGGTGTGATTAGAAGTGTCATGGATGTGTGTGGAATAATGTGAGTTTAGCCAGTGAGGGCAGGTGTGATTAGAAGTGGCGTGGATGTGTGTGGAATAATGTGAGTTTAGCCAGTGAGGGCAGGTGTGATTGGAAGTGGCGTGGATGTGTGTGGAATAATGTGAGCTTAGCCAGTGAGGGCAGGTGTGATTGGAAGTGGCGTGGATGTGTGTGGAATAATGTGAGTTTAGCCAGTGAGGGCAGGTGTGATTAGAAGTGGCATGGATGTGTGTGGAATAATGTGAGTTTAGCCAGTGAGGGCAGGTGTGATTAGAAGTGGCATGGATGTGTTTAGCCAGTGAGGGCAGGTGTGATTAGAAGTGGCGTGGATGTGTGTGGAATAATGTGAGTTTAGCCAGTGAGGGCAGGTGTGATTAGAAGTGGCATGGATGTGTTTAGCCAGTGAGGGCAGGTGTGATTAGAAGTGGCGTGGATGTGTGTGGAATAATGTGAGTTTAGCCAGTGAGGGCAGGTGTGATTGGAAGTGGCGTGGATGTGTGTGGAATAATGTGAGTTTAGCCAGTGATGGCAGGTGTGATTAGAAGTGGCGTGGATGTGTGTGGAATAATGTGAGTTTAGCCAGTGAGGGCAGATGTGATTGGAAGTGGCATGGATGTGTGTGGAATAATGTGAGTTTAGCCAGTGAGGGCAGGTGTGATTAGAAGTGGCATGGATGTGTGTGGAATAATGTGAGCTTAGCCAGTGAGGGCAGGTGTGATTAGAAGTGGCGTGGATGTGTGTGGAATAATGTGAGTTTAGCCAGTGAGGGCAGGTGTGATTGGAAGTGGCGTGGATGTGTGTGGAATAATGTGAGCTTAGCCAGTGAGGGCAGGTGTGATTGGAAGTGGCGTGGATGTGTGTGGAATAATGTGAGTTTAGCCAGTGAGGGCAGGTGTGATTAGAAGTGGCATGGATGTGTGTGGAATAATGTGAGCTTAGCCAGTGAGGGCAGGTGTGATTAGAAGTGGCGTGGATGTGTGTGGAATAATGTGAGTTTAGCCAGTGAGGGCAGGTGTGATTAGAAGTGGCATGGATGTGTGTGGAATAATGTGAGTTTAGCCAGTGAGGGCAGGTGTGATTAGAAGTGGCATGGATGTGTGTGGAATAATGTGAGTTTAGCCAGTGAGGGCAGGTGTGATTAGAAGTGGCATAGATGTGTGTGGAATAATGTGAGTTTAGCCAGTGAGGGCAGGTGTGATTAGAAGTGGCGTGGATGTGTGTGGAATAATGTGAGTTTAGCCAGTGAGGGCAGGTGTGATTAGAAGTGTCATGGATGTGTGTGGAATAATGTGAGTTTAGCCAGTGAGGGCAGGTGTGATTAGAAGTGGCGTGGATGTGTGTGGAATAATATGAGTTTAGCCAGTGAGGGCAGGTGTGATTGGAAGTGGCGTGGATGTGTGTGGAATAATGTGAGTTTAGCCAGTGAGGACAGGTGTGATTAGAAGTGGCATGGATGTGTGTGGAATAATGTGAGTTTAGCCAGTGAGGGCAGGTGTGATTAGAAGTGGCATAGATGTGTGTGGAATAATGTGAGTTTAGCCAGTGAGGGCAGGTGTGATTAGAAGTGGCGTGGATGTGTGTGGAATAATGTGAGTTTAGCCAGTGAGGGCAGGTGTGATTAGAAGTGTCATGGATGTGTGTGGAATAATGTGAGTTTAGCCAGTGAGGACAGGTATGATTAGAAGTGGCATGGATGTGTTTAGCCAGTGAGGGCAGGTGTGATTAGAAGTGGCGTGGATGTGTGTGGAATAATGTGAGTTTAGCCAGTGAGGGCAGGTGTGATTAGAAGTGGCATGGATGTGTTTAGCCAGTGAGGGCAGGTGTGATTAGAAGTGGCGTGGATGTGTGTGGAATAATGTGAGTTTAGCCAGTGAGGGCAGGTGTGATTGGAAGTGGCGTGGATGTGTGTGGAATAATGTGAGTTTAGCCAGTGATGGCAGGTGTGATTAGAAGTGGCGTGGATGTGTGTGGAATAATGTGAGTTTAGCCAGTGAGGGCAGATGTGATTGGAAGTGGCATGGATGTGTGTGGAATAATGTGAGTTTAGCCAGTGAGGGCAGGTGTGATTAGAAGTGGCATGGATGTGTGTGGAATAATGTGAGCTTAGCCAGTGAGGGCAGGTGTGATTAGAAGTGTCATGGATGTGTGTGGAATAATGTGAGCTTAGCCAGTGAGGGCAGGTGTGATTAGAAGTGTCATGGATGTGTGTGGAATAATGTGAGTTTAGCCAGTGAGGGCAGGTGTGATTAGAAGTGGCGTGGATGTGTGTGGAATAATGTGAGTTTAGCCAGTGAGGGCAGGTGTGATTGGAAGTGGCGTGGATGTGTGTGGAATAATGTGAGCTTAGCCAGTGAGGGCAGGTGTGATTGGAAGTGGCGTGGATGTGTGTGGAATAATGTGAGTTTAGCCAGTGAGGGCAGGTGTGATTAGAAGTGGCATGGATGTGTGTGGAATAATGTGAGTTTAGCCAGTGAGGGCAGGTGTGATTAGAAGTGGCATGGATGTGTTTAGCCAGTGAGGGCAGGTGTGATTAGAAGTGGCGTGGATGTGTGTGGAATAATGTGAGTTTAGCCAGTGAGGGCAGGTGTGATTAGAAGTGGCATGGATGTGTTTAGCCAGTGAGGGCAGGTGTGATTAGAAGTGGCGTGGATGTGTGTGGAATAATGTGAGTTTAGCCAGTGAGGGCAGGTGTGATTGGAAGTGGCGTGGATGTGTGTGGAATAATGTGAGTTTAGCCAGTGATGGCAGGTGTGATTAGAAGTGGCGTGGATGTGTGTGGAATAATGTGAGTTTAGCCAGTGAGGGCAGATGTGATTGGAAGTGGCATGGATGTGTGTGGAATAATGTGAGTTTAGCCAGTGAGGGCAGGTGTGATTAGAAGTGGCATGGATGTGTGTGGAATAATGTGAGCTTAGCCAGTGATGGCAGGTGTGATTAGAAGTGTCATGGATGTGTGTGGAATAATGTGAGCTTAGCCAGTGAGGGCAGGTGTGATTAGAAGTGTCATGGATGTGTGTGGAATAATGTGAGTTTAGCCAGTGAGGGCAGGTGTGATTAGAAGTGGCGTGGATGTGTGTGGAATAATGTGAGTTTAGCCAGTGAGGGCAGGTGTGATTGGAAGTGGCGTGGATGTGTGTGGAATAATGTGAGCTTAGCCAGTGAGGGCAGGTGTGATTGGAAGTGGCGTGGATGTGTGTGGAATAATGTGAGTTTAGCCAGTGAGGGCAGGTGTGATTAGAAGTGGCATGGATGTGTGTGGAATAATGTGAGTTTAGCCAGTGAGGGCAGGTGTGATTAGAAGTGGCATGGATGTGTGTGGAATAATGTGAGTTTAGCCAGTGAGGGCAGGTGTGATTGGAAGTGTCATGGATGTGTGTGGAATAATGTGAGTTTAGCCAGTGAGGTCAGATGTGATTAGAAGTGGCGTGGATGTGTGTGGTATAATGTGAGTTTAGCCAGTGAGGGCAGGTGTGATTGGAAGTGGCGTGGATGTGTGTGGAATAATGTGAGTTTAGCCAGTGATGGCAGGTGTGATTGGAAGTGGCGTGGATGTGTGTGGTATAATGTGAGTTTAGCCAGTGAGGGCAGGTGTGATTGGAAGTGGCGTGGATGTGTGTGGTATAATGTGAGTTTAGCCAGTGAGGGCAGGTGTGATTGGAAGTGGCGTGGATGTGTGTGGAATAATGTGAGCTTAGCCAGTGAGGGCAGGTGTGATTGGAAGTGGCGTGGATGTGTGTGGAATAATGTGAGTTTAGCCAGTGAGGGCAGGTGTGATTAGAAGTGGCATGGATGTGTGTGGAATAATGTGAGTTTAGCCAGTGAGGGCAGGTGTGATTAGAAGTGGCATGGATGTGTGTGGATTAATGTGAGTTTAGCCAGAGAGGGCAGGTGTGATTGGAAGTGTCATGGATGTGTGTGGAATAATGTGAGTTTAGCCAGTGAGGTCAGATGTGATTAGAAGTGGCGTGGATGTGTGTGGAATAATGTGAGTTTAGCCAGTGAGGGCAGGTGTGATTGGAAGTGGCGTGGATGTGTGTGGAATAATGTGAGCTTAGCCAGTGAGGGCAGGTGTGATTGGAAGTGGCGTGGATGTGTGTGGTATAATGTGAGCTTAGCCAGTGAGGGCAGGTGTGATTAGAAGTGGCGTGGATGTGTGTGGTATAATGTGAGTTTAGCCAGTGAGGGCAGGTGTGATTGGAAGTGGCGTGGATGTGTGTGGAATAATGTGAGTTTAGCCAGTGATGGCAGGTGTGATTGGAAGTGGCGTGGATGTGTGTGGTATAATGTGAGTTTAGCCAGTGAGGGCAGGTGTGATTGGAAGTGGCGTGGATGTGTGTGGTATAATGTGAGTTTAGCCAGTGAGGGCAGGTGTGATTGGAAGTGGCGTGGATGTGTGTGGAATAATGTGAGTTTAGCCAGTGATGGCAGGTGTGATTGGAAGTGGCGTGGATGTGTGTGGAATAATGTGAGTTTAGCCAGTGAGGGCAGGTGTGATTGGAAGTGGCGTGGATGTGTGTGGAATAATGTGAGTTTAGCCAATGAGGGCAGGTGTGATTGGAAGTGGCATGGATGTGTGTGGAATAATGTGAGCTTAGCCAGTGAGGGCAGGTGTGATTAGAAGTGTCATGGATGTGTGTGGAATAATGTGAGCTTAGCCAGTGAGGGCAGGTGTGATTGGAAGTGGCGTGGATGTGTGTGGAATAATGTGAGCTTAGCCAGTGAGGGCAGATGTGATTAGAAGTGGCGTGGATGTGTGTGGAATAATGTGAGCTTAGCCAGTGAGGGCAGATGTGATTAGAAGTGGCGTGGATGTGTGTGGAATAATGTGAGTTTAGCCAGTGAGGGCAGATGTGATTAGAAGTGGCGTGGATGTGTGTGGAATAATGTGAGTTTAGCCAGTGAGGGCAGGTGTGATTAGAAGTGTCATGGATGTGTGTGGAATAATGTGAGTTTAGCCAGTGAGGGCAGGTGTGATTGGAAGTGGCGTGGATGTGTGTGGAATAATGTGAGCTTAGCCAGTGAGGGCAGGTGTGATTAGAAGTGTCATGGATGTGTGTGGAATAATGTGAGCTTAGCCAGTGAGGGCAGGTGTGATTGGAAGTGTCATGGATGTGTGTGGAATAATGTGAGCTTAGCCAGTGAGGGCAGGTGTGATTAGAAGTGGCGTGGATGTGTGTGGAATAATGTGAGCTTAGCCAGTGAGGGCAGGTGTGATTAGAAGTGGCGTGGATGTGTGTGGAATAATGTGAGTTTAGCCAGTGAGGGCAGGTGTGATTAGAAGTGCCATGGATGTGTGTGGAATAATGTGAGCTTAGCCAGTGAGGGCAGAAGTGATTAGAAGTGTCATGGATGTGTGTGGAATAATGTGAGCTTAGCCACTGAGGGCAGAAGTGATTAGAAGTGTCATGGATGTGTGTGGAATAATGTGAGCTTAGCCAGTGAGGGCAGGTGTGATTAGAAGTGGCATGGATGTGTGTGGAATAATGTGAGTTTAGCCAGTGAGGGCAGAAGTGATTAGAAGTGTCATGGATGTGTGTGGAATAATGTGAGCTTAGCCAGTGAGGGCAGGTGTGATTGGAAGTGGCGTGGATGTGTGTGGAATAATGTGAGCTTAGCCAGTGAGGGCAGGTGTGATTGGAAGTGGCGTGGATGTGTGTGGAATAATGTGAGCTTAGCCAGTGAGGGCAGGTGTGATTAGAAGTGGCATGGATGTGTGTGGAATAATGTGAGCTTAGCCAGTGAGGGCAGGTGTGATTAGAAGTGGCATGGATGTGTGTGGAATAATGTGAGTTTAGCCAGTGAGGGCAGGTGTGATTGGAAGTGGCGTGGATGTGTGTGAATGAATACTGTCGGGCGTATTATAGCAATAAAAAGTGATTTGTGGATCTAAACTATTCCAATCAGTGTTTAATCATTTAATGGAATAAATCAGTCAACGATGTAGAAAATTTATCATAAGGAATGTCCATTTGAAAACAAGTTGACTGAAAGGTTTTCATTCCTAATTGAGAAATTACTTTCAGTGCAATCATTTTCAAACTAAAAAGATCTTAGCTCTAAGAAAGTGTATAATTTATTTACACTCCCAGTGCCAGTGCCGGATTTAATGATAAGCTAACTAAGCTACAGTTTAGGTCCTCAGACATTGAGGGCCTAAAAAATCAAGAAGCAAAAAAATAAATAAAATATATATATATATATATATATATATATATATATATATATATATATATATATATATATATATATATATATATATATATATATAGGCCGTCAAGATATGTGAATCAGCGCCATTCAGGGGGGCCTCATTAAAACATAAATAAGCAAATAATAAAAATAATAATAATAATAATAATAATAATAATAATAATAATAATAATATTACAGTTACTAAACTGACACAATTATTTCTCGGATGACAGTGTAAAAATACTTCTGACGACAGAATAGTTTAACCCTTTAATGTTGAAATTTGATCAGTGATCCCCTACCACCAAATCTCAATCTTGCTTGTCCCGGTATCATTATCCATAACGGGCCCATGCCTCTGAATTTTTATCCCGAAATGCGTGCATTGGCCATGCCTTTACTTATGCTACTCAGCCTACTCTATTATATCGTAGTATAGCGTTTTAGTCAATATAGTAGTTTTTTGGAGTAAAATTCAAAGGCGTAGACATCTGACTACTTCGCAGCGGCATAGCCGCATAGCCAAGGCTCAAGGGTGTTTTGGGTGTTAAAATATATCACCACCTATCGAGAAAACATGCAGACAAATTAACAATTGAACTTTGTCAATTGTCCTTAAAAGTGCAGGAAGATGCTTCTCGTGGCATCTCTAATTTTCAAAAATTTCCGGGGGAGTACTCCCACCCCTAATTAATTACTGGATGGTATGACATGTGTATGGGGACATGAAACACAGCAAGTCCTGCACACAGATACATACACAAAATTAAAAAAAAATGAAGGTTATAACCCCACCCACCCAAGCACCCACCCACACAAACACAGATAGACGAAAAGCTACATATCTGAACATGTTTCCTGCATTACGAATGAGAAGCCATGACAAATCTAGTCACCCAGTAGGTACTACTGGGTGACTAGATTTGTCATGGTTTCTCATTGGCAATACAGGAAATAGCTAAGCCGACTAAAAGGCAGTAGAAGCGTCCATTTGTCCATATTTTGCATTATTAGGACACCAGGACAAGCAGGACTCTTATCGAAACCAAATTATCATTGATTATTTATGGGCAGGGGCATCAAATTTACATATAGCTTAGGGCCTCAGCATGTCTTAATCCGGCCCTGCCCACTGCTAAGATATTTATTACTGTAATGAATAAGTTGTTGTCAAATCTGCTTTATTGTCTACCTGTTTATAATATCCAATACAACATCTGACCGCATAGCGCAGCAAACACTTCCAGTCAAATTATTTTCAAAATTTTCAACAGCTGTCCTATCATAAGAGATCACCTGCCTTGGTCCCTTCTGTTAAATATTTTGAAAACAATTTGCCTGGAGTGAGCCTCAGGTAGGCTAACTTTAGAATATGAAGGTCACAGATTAAAATGTCAGCAGCTGCCTGTAAGAAACGTATGATTGTGCAAGAAATATATAAAGACACTTAGAAACTGAATAGGAGGGTTTACTTTCACTAAGACAGACAGTGTTCCACATGTACCTCATACAAGATACGATGTTTCTACCGAGTTAGTGCATAATTCCATGTTATAATTCACAGTAATCCCTCAGATGTGCCAATAAAAGAGCTATCTGGAATATAGACCATTTCCCTCAATTTGCAAATCCAATGTAAAAGCAATACATTTGACCCTCTACCTAAAATAATCATGCATTAACTCTAACCCTCAAAGTTGTTCAAGAAATTTTCAATTTTCTCATAGAAAATATTCATTTGCAGACAAAAAGAAAACATTTTTTGAAAACTTATCACTGTAACGACTGGCTCGGTTACCGAGCTACTCATTTCAGGGATTCAGAATTTCAGTGTTAAAGGTTTAAGTGAGAAGCTCTATTCTCCTTTGGATGGTCTGTTAATACGAGTTTGACTCTATATGGGTACATATGTAGCTTTTGAACAGTTGGAAATGAATTTAAGTGAAAGATGCTGCTGCCTGGTACATGTTATAATACAGTGTACGACTGTTTAACCCATTTCCTCTCAGCAAGCATGAGGGTTATATCTGATATGACTATTATAGTAATGAAAAGCATTTGAAAGTATTTGAAGTATTTGAAAAAGTTTTAGAAAAATATTTACATTTGCACTTTCATTTGAAGAAAGTTGAAAGTATTTGCATTTGCATTTGAACCAATTTGAAGTATTTGCATTTGCATTTAAATACTTTTGAACGTATTTGACCCCAGGTCTGTTAAATAGTAAAGCCATACAATTCGTACAACAACGTTTAGTCCATCATCATTCTTGACGAACTTAGTTACGTCATTTAGTCCTTCATGACGTATTTGATTATGACGTCATATGATTGATGGATAAAACTGGAATCCTCCATTTAATCTGAGAATTGTTGTATACAAATATGCATGTATATGATACGAATCACGAGGCATAATATATGTCTAATGTAATGGGCCTTTCCAGGGCAATGACGTCATATGACGTCATAATCAGCTAATGCTGAGTGTAGGATGACGTCATCATCATTACGCCATAAATGATTCTATATATGTCTTCAACTCTTAAAAGTCCGACACGTTGTAAGAATTGTATGTCTCTACTATTTAATAAATATGCTGTTGAATATTTTGAAACAAAATTGACTGGGCACTGGTCCAGTCAAATAATTTTCAAAATATTCAACAGCTTACCTGTACAGTTTTTTTTCGAAATTGATAGTCAGGAAGCTCAGAGATCGAACGATCCCAACACGAGCGAGGTGTGGGTGGAGCTTAGCTAGAGATGGGCGGGGCGTAGCTAAAAATAGAAAGGTCCATTGTAGTCAAATGTGCATTAGGAGTACACCTACTTTTTGGTGTCAGGCACACGAGTTAATAACAACAAGTAAACGTTTTCAATCTGCAAAACACATGCCCAACGTCTTAGGCCGTGTTCTCACTAGAGACTTAATCAGGAATAACGCCATACTTCAGTATGGCGTTATTCCTGAGTAAGTCTCTAGTGAGAATACTGCCTTAGGTTACACCACGCACAGAGAATTAAAAATTTCTAATGTAGAAACAAAATGTCTTGGACATTAATCCCGGCTGTCATAACTCCTCTACCCATGCTACGGGACCATCAAATGTCTGTGCAAATTGATTCGGGCCGGTCTTAGGCCGTGTTCTCACTAGAGACTTAATCAGGAATAACGCCATACTTTAGTATGGCGTTATTCCTGATTAATTCTCTAGTGAGAACACGGCCTTAGATTTTAAATATTTGCCATAAGACTATCTATGCGTAATGTGTCTACTCATGAACCACTGTATCGATTACAAATAAACATAGAAGGACGATCTCGAGGCTGCTGATAGTCTAATAACTCGTAAGACCATTCGATTTAGTAATTGACTTTCGGAAATTTGCTAAAATTACTAAATTGTGAAGAAGAAAAATTGGAGTTGGATATCCATGTTACGGAAAACTAAGTAACAGTTCCATTAAACCAATAATGTCACACGGTTCCACAAACGCTACAACTAGGCAAGTTTCCGTTTAATTAGAAACCAGTTATTTTGGGAAAATCGAACAGTTAAATTGCTGCTGACCCATGAGTGATAAGCGTCACATCCAGTCTTCACTCAGAATCCGCACTACAAAGTCTAAAAATAGTCATAGGTCCTGTATGAGGTGATTTATTTAGGGGTCTGTTCAATGGACCTTTCCAGTTTATCCATCCATCACTTGACTTCATAATCAACTACGTGACGGGTAGGATGATATTATAATCAATGACGTCATGAATGACGTAATACGCTGTGAAAGAATGATTGGTGGCGGACTAAGCGTTGCTGTACGAATTGAATGTCTTTACTATTTAATAAACATTCTGTTGAATATTTTGAAACTAATTTGACTGGACAACCAGTTAAATTAGTTTCAAAATATTCAATAGCTTACTTGTATAGTTTTCTGGAAATTTAGAGTCTATTCGTCTATAGATTCATCCGATTCTTGACCAAGTTAAATCGTCCTCTTGCTAAAGACGCTTCCTAGAGTTAATTGAGTTGGGAATGCTCTCCGCTTACATAGACTGAATCCGGCTATGATGAAATGGTCACAAAACAATTATTGTCCATGAAACGAAATCTTTATCTTTGTTGGTACTAGATTATTATAATTCTATTTCCAGTATTGCAGCAGCCATTGCTTATGGTCTTGATGATAACGATGACGAGAAGACTATCTTGGTGTTTCACCTGGGCGGTGGAACCTTTGATGTATCTCTTCTCTTGATGGATAATGGTGTGTTTGATATCCTCGCAACAGATGGTGATGCACATCTCGGTACTTAATAGATTTCATATATAAGAACTAATTTTATCAATTATGCTAACAAAACATTTTAACAACCGATCCCAGTAACGTTTTCTTCAAATTATTCAACAGAATATCTGATAACGCATGTTCCTGGGCCGATACTGGACTAATACGGTCCAGTACTGGCCCAGTAACGCCCGCTATCATGGCTAATGCTTACATTGTTAATGATGTTTCGTATTTGGCTTTTCGGGTCAAAAGTTTATGGCTAATCTAACAAGATGGTGGATTGCTAATTTTTTTTATTATTAGCTCACCTGGCCAGAATGGCCAAGTGAGCTTATGCAGTGGCCACCATCGGGCGTCTTATTCTTCAGAACCGCCAAATGGATAAGGCCGAAATTCGGCGGATATGATTAGGGACTAAGGGATAATAAAGTTTGTTCAAGAGAAGTTAATCCATCGAAAAACATGGCCGCCCTGAACCAATCAAAATGTAGCACGTTTGGCGGCCATTTTGGATTTTTTTATTTGATGAATTTTGAAGCCGAAATTAGTGTTATACATGTTTTTGGGCATTCTGATCTCATAGGGATTCAAGTTTGTTCAAACGAAGCCAATCGGCCAATTTGGTCGGCGGCCATCTTGGATTTCGGCCGATTTTAGAAATATCTTTAAAAAATCTCCGAAAGCGCTTGGGGGATCGATTCAGAACTGATGAAATATCATCTAGGTCAAGAGCTTAACCAAGTTTGTTCAAGAGAACTTGCAGCTAGTTCGGCGGCCATCTTTGATGACGTAGTTTTCCCGAAAATGACTTCTTCTCCAGAACCGCTGAAGGGATCCGGCCGAGATTTGACAGATATCATTAGGAACTAAGGGCCATTAAAGTTTGTTCAAGGGAAGTTGATCTGTAAAAAAACATGGCCGCTGTGGGCCAATCAAAATATAGTGTGTTTGGCGTCCACATTGGGTTTTTTTATTTGATGGATTTTGAGGATGAAATTGGTTTTATATATGTTTTTGGGTATTCTGATCTCAAATTTGCAACTTTCGAAACTGTCAGATAATCTGTTTGGTGGCCATCTTGGATCATTTTCCTGCCAAAAGCCCCATACTAAAGCAATGGGAAATTTAAGATGTCTTCTCTAGAACTACCGGGCCGATTTCAATTATATTTGGCAGGAAGCATCGTTAGGTTGTAGAGATTCAAGTTTGTTCAAACGAAGCCAATCGGCTAATTTGGACAGCGGCCATCCTGGATTTTGGCCAATTTTTTAAAATGTCTTTAAAAATCTTCGCCGAAACTGTTCAAGCGATTGGTTCAAAACTCATAAAATATCATTTAGGGCATGAGCTGAACCAAGTTTGTTCAAAGGAACTTGATTTGCCAAATGGTTTGGCGGCCATCTTGGATGTCCTGGTTTTCATGAAAGCAACTTGGTCTCCAGAGCCACTGAACGGATTGGGCCGAAATTTAGGAGATATGATATTGATGACTAAAGGCATTAAAGTTTGTTCAAGAGAAGTTGATACATAAAGAAACGTGGCCTCTGTTTTCTTGTTACAAGTCTGCTCAAATCATTAGAGTTCTACTTATTGTTAATTGCCATTCTAGTTGAGATGCCTATGGTCCAGGTGAGCGATACAGGCCCCTTGGGCCTCTTGTCTAACATTTACCTTAATGGGAAGACATAAAATGCCAAGAACCTATAGTATTTCTGCAGCGCGTCCTTAATATTTTCCCTTGCCCCATTAGTGGAAAATGGTATTGCAATGGATATATCCACGTTTAGTTATGCCTCACCCATCCCTAGCTAAACCCCCGTCCATGTGTTGCGCGTGTTGGGATCGATTTACATACCTTGAATCCTGAATTCTCAGAATCCAAATTCCATGGGGACTATACTGCTAACCCGGTGAATACTTTGAAACTAATTTGACTGTGAGCTGTTGCAGCCTATGGCAGTGCAGTAACAGCGCCCAGGCACATTAGTTTCAAAATATCCAACATAGCGCATATTGAATTGTAAAGACATACAATTCGTATACTTGGCGGGCTATTGAATGCTCATTGCGGACTTAGATACGCCATTCATTACGTATTTTGATTGTGACGTCAGCCGACATGCGATGTAATTGATTGGGGACGTTATATACTTGAGTGACAGATTGGATTCATCCATTGGGTCCGTCTGTCTGTTTGTTTGTTTCTATGTTTACATGTCTGTTCGTGTGCTGAAACAACTGAGCCGATTTGGCTCAAATCTTAACACAAACACTGATGATCTGGTAGCCTGGGAGACCCAATTTGATCTTGATCCGAAAAAGTTTTCTAAGAAGAATAGGTTTCTTCTTTTTCTTGTTTGTCTCGTAATTGTAAACAGGTGGTGAGGATTTCAATCAGCGTGTGATGGAATACTTTCTGAAACTGCACGAGAAAAACACTGGCAAAGATATCAGGAAGGACAACTGCGCTGTACAGAAACTCCGACGTGAGGTGGAGAAGGCTAAACGTGCCCTGTCCTCGCAACATGAAACCAAGGTCGAAGTGGAATCTATGTTTGATGGAGATGACTTTTCAGGAACTCTGACACGTGATAAATTTGAAGAACTGAACATGGTATGTAAAAAATATTTATGGCAAAATAAAATGATTTAGCTACCCTGATAACGCAGCTTACTGGGCTGATATTGGACCGACAGCGTACCGATAGTTTCAGTATCAGCCCGGTATAGACCCAGCATCGGCCCAGTAAGCTGCGTTATCAGGGTAGTTTATTGGTACGAATAGGTGCTATGCATATTCACATTTTATATAATTACCAAATATGGACCAGTATCGCTGACACCAAATGTGCATGGTAATTCAATTATTTTCCTGACTTTCAAATTCTAGAAAACTATTACAATAAGCTGTTAAATAATTGAAACAAATTTGACTGGATGCTGTTGCTGCCTATGGTAGCAACAGCGTTCAGTCAAATTAGTTTCAAAATATTCAACAGAATGTTCAATAAATATTAGACATACAATTCGTACAACATGTCGGACTATTAAGCGTTAAAGACAGACTATATCGAGTCATTCATGAATGACGTCATCTTACTCATCACTCAGTTGATTATGACGTCATATTGCGTCAATTGATTGATGTATACACTTGGAAAGATCCATTGGGACAATAATGTCGATCGATTGACACGTCAGATCCAGAAATAAGAAACTGCATTCAACCATGGTTTTCCCTATGTGTGTGTATCAAGCCGTTCCCTTTCCTTTCAGGATCTGTTTCTTTCTATGCTGAACCCCGTGAAACAGGTGCTTGAAGATGCTGACTTGAAAAAGGATGATATTGATGAGATTGTATTGGTCGGTGGATCGACCAGGATTCCCAAGGTGCAACAGCTCGTCAAAGAATTCTTTAATGGCAAGGTATGTTTGGTCGGTTTATTTGCGTAATAGAATTGCAACGCAGTTATTATGCCGTTAGTGTTTAAGCATTTTGTACACAGATAATTGCGTTATTGCAGACATGTAATTCACCTTTCCAGAGTATCCGTCCATCATATGACCTCGTATGACATCATAATCAGCTCAGCGCGTGTATGATGACGTCACAATCATTACGTCACAAAGGGTTCCATATAGACCGTCATCAAATCTCAAGAGTCCAACACCTTGTATAGATTGTATGTATTTATAATTCTTTGCTATTTAATAAACATGCTGTTGAATATTTTGAAACGAATTTAACTGGGCGCCGTTGCTGCCGTAGGCAGCATCAGCACCCAGTCAAATTAGTTTCAAAATATTTAACAGCTTACCTGTGTAGATTTTTGGAAATTGATAGTCAGCGTGTTCAGAGATCGATCGATCCCAACACGAGTGAGGTGTGGGTGGAGCTTAGCTAGAGATGGGCGGGGATTAGTTAGAACCGGAACGGTCCATTAACTTGTAAACCAAAGATCCTGGCTTCGAACCCCATCGCTGCCTGATCAGCCCCATAATGTTGAAACGTGTCGTGGAATGGATAAGTCTCATAATTAATGGATGAACCCAGTTTTAACTATTCCCCGCCGATCTCTAGCTAAATTCCACAAACAGATTTTCTCGGTTGGGATCGGCGACCTCTGCACTCTCTGAATCTCAATTTCGTAAAAAATATACAGGTAGGCTGTTTAATAATTTGATACTAATTTGACTGGGTGATGCTGCTGCCCATGAAAAGCGGCATGAGCATGGAGGCTTGACGTATAGCCATATGGCCACAACAACCAAGCCATAACGTCACCATGGGTCTGTTGTGGTGGCTAGCCCCTAGTCAAATTGTTTTCAAAGTATTCAACAACTCACCTGTAGGGGTGTGCCTGCCTTGAAATACGTATTTAAATATGCCATTTGCCATACATTGGATTAGATTAAAAGAGGAGAAAAGTAAATCCTGGAATATTGATTAGTTACCTTTTGTATCCTGCTTAGCGTACGCGAGAGAGAGAGAGAGAGAGAGAGAGAGAGAGAGAGAGAGAGAGAGAGAGAGAGAGACCAAAAATAGGTCTTTGGAACACCCCTCCCCACACACCCCCCACCCCCGCTCCCCGCTCGACACGTGGGACGCCGTTATTTTTTATTTGTCTAGGTTTTCTCTAGATGATTAATTGATGTGTTTTGCATACTTCGTTTCGTAATGTTCCGTACTGTCCCACGAATTAGTATACTTACAGATACTAGCCCGGTAGAACTTTCCAGCTTTAGCATCCCGTTCAGATTTAATTTATTTAACCGTTTAACCCTCATATCACAAAAAATGATTTCTGCAGTGGTCTTGAGAAATGTCCATTTGCAGACCAAGAGATTATTTTTGAAAATTTACCACTGGAATGACTGGCTCGATGACAGTCTTCTCTTGGTTTGCAAATGGACAATTTCTGTGAGAAAATTGAAATTTTCTTGAACAAATTTAAGTGTTAAAGGGTTATATTATTTCCTGATTAGGAGCCCAGTCGTGGCGTCAATCCAGAGGAGGCGGTGGCTAATGGTTCAGCTGTGCGGGTAGCGCTCTAAGCGGAGATAAATATATTGTAGACCTAACGCGTTTCAATCTCACTCCGATGACGCTGGGTATTGAAACCCTCGGGGGTGTCATGACAACACTCATTCCAAGGTATGGCCTATATAAACATTCCTCTGGCTACCGAAGCTTTGGATTTATATTTGACCCACTAGTCAGCATTGCTAGTAATCAATTGAAATAAATTCAATATATTTACACCCAGGCCACCATGTGGCATATGGGGAACAGTAACACATATATTTACATGGCCAATGGCGTTTACATGTAATAATAGTAGTTACGTCGTCGTCGTGGTTGTCGTCGTCGTCATGGTCGTCGTCGTCGTCTTCTATTGATTAAGGTAGGCTAGGTTATGTAATAGGAAGTTGTTATATTTGAGGTAGCTATTAAATTGCTCTAGCCCTTACTTAACAAGTAACAATATATATATATATATATATATATATATATATATATATATATATATATATATATATATATATATATATATATATTCGGTTCAATAGCGGGATCCCTTTCTAGCTATGTCACGCCCATTTCTAGCTAAGCTCCGCCCACTTTTTATGGGGGTTGGAGTCGATTTTAAAATTCAAACCTGACTTCACAGAATATTAACGATGCATATAGAGGAAAGTTGTTGAATATTTTGAAACTAATTTGACTAGTGGCTGTTGCTGCATATGGAATCAAAGGAATCAATATATCTAACCAATCAAATGATTATTTACAACTATAGAGGCAGATTAATCTTCTTATCACTATAGAGGATAACTATATGTTCCTGTGGATAATGATTGATTGATTTATTCCACAATAAGCCATAGGCCCTTGAGTGTACATTTAAATATGTATATATATATATATATATATATATATATATATATATATATATATATATATATATATATATATATATATATATATATATATATATATTCTAGTTTTAGCTATGCCCCGCCCATACTAGCTAGGCTCCACCCACGCCTCACTCGTGTTGGGATCGATCTCTGAACTTCCTGACTATCAATTTCCAGAAAACTATACAGGTAAGCTGTCGAATAATTTGACTGGGTGATGTTGCTGCCTATGGCAGCAATAGCGCCTAGTCAAATTAGTTTCCAATATTCAACAACATGTTTCTTAAATAGCAAAAACATATAATTCGTACAACGCGTCTAAGCGTTAAAGACGGGCATAATTGAATCATTCATGACGCCATGATTATGACGTCAGTATATACTTCGCGTAGTTGATTATACGTCATATAAGACGGAGATGGAGAGTGAGTTAATGGATTCATGAATTAACACATGTTATGCATAGTCTTAGAATTCTTTCATTGCAACAATACTGATACTTCTGGAATCCACATCAAAGGAACGACCATAGATCCAACCCATATAGGGGTTCCACTAAAAGGAATAACGAATAAAGAATAACGAATAAAGTATAACGATTCACTCGGAATAACAGCCATATTATATGAAATAACTCGGAATAACAGCCATCTTATATGGATTAACGCGGAATAACAGCCATTTTATATAGCTTGGCTCCAATATGGTAATTCACGTATATAGTTTTTCAGCCAATCATATGACGTCATTATCAACTACGCGACGTATAGGCTGACGTCATAATCAATTACGTCATGAATGCCGTAGGTTAGTTCGTCACGATGGCTTAATTGATGACGGACTAAGCGTCGTTGCATGAATTGTATGTCTACTATATAATAAACATGCCCGTTGGATATTTTGAAACTAATTTGGCTGGGCGCTGTTGCTGCCATATGCATCAACGGCACCAAGTAAAATTACTTTCAAAATATTCAACAGCTTTCTGGAAATTGATAATCAGGGAATTCAGGGACCAATCGATCCCAAACATATGTCGGTTTGGTGCAAATGCAGCTCATCCTTAGAGCAGCCGTAGCTAATCTGCAAAACATGCAATATAAAGTCATATTCTTTCAATTCCAGAAATAACCTTTTTCTGACAAAGAAGTCTGCGATCTTTTCTACCGCCTCCGATAACCAGCCTACCGTGACAATCCAGGTGTTTGAGGGCGAACGTCCGATGACAAAAGATAACCATAATCTTGGAAAGTTTTACTTGACGCGTATTCCCCCATCACCACGTGGTGTTCCTCAGATCGAGGTGACCTTTGAGATCGACGTGAATGGTAATTTGAAGGTATCTGCTGAAGACAAGGGTACCGGAAATAAGAATTATATCGTCATCCAGAATGACCAGAACCGACACACGCCTAAGAATATTGAGCGCATGATTAACGACGCAGACAAATATGCCGATGAAGATAAAATGGTTAAAGAAAAGTTAGAAGCTAGAAATGAGCTTTAAAGTTTCGCGTGTTCAATCAAAACACAGATTAACGATAAAGAAAAGCTAGGCGCTAAACTATCTACAGAAGATAAGGAAAAGATCGAGGAAGTGGTCGATGAAAAAATAAAATGGTTAGAAAATAATCAGCAAGCGGAAGTCGAAGAATATTAAACACAAAAGAAAAACTTGAGGAAGTTGTTGAGCCAATTATGAGTAAACCATTACTTTCTGGTAGCGGTGGGGTGACAAACGCGGTGCTCATCCACCGGGAAGGGGTGGGTGGGTGTGGGGGTGAGGGTTGAGGGAGGGAGCGAGAGAGAGGGAGAGGGAGGGAGGAAAGTAGGTGGGTGTGTGGGTTTGGGGTGGGTGTGTGTGTTGGGGTGGGGTTGGGGAGGGGTGGGGGAGAATTCTTACACCAGAAATGAAGATGACCAGAGTGACTATCAGTATGTGTCGTCAGGAATATGGGGAACGAGACGAGAGTTCATATCCACATTCTTGCGTATCATCAATGGACCTTTCAAGTTTATCCGTGAATTGTATGACGTCATAATCAACTACGTGTCGTGTATGATAACACCATAATCAACTACTTGCCGTGTAGGATGACGTCATAATCAATGATGCCATGAATGGCGTAGATGTGTTCGTTATGAACTCTTAATTGATGACAGAGTAAACGTTGTTGTACGAATTGTATGTCTTTACTATTTAATACACATTTTGTTGAATATTTTGAAAACTAATTTGACTGGGCGTTATGGCTGCCATTAGCTCAATTAACAGTTAACTAATACATGGACAATAGCATATAAAATGAATAAATAAAGAATTTTTCATAATTTTTTCATTTTGTTTTCGTGTCTGGTTCCAATAGAAAGATCCGTTTCGAGCTATGCCTGGCCCATTTCTCGCTAAGCTCCGCCCATGCAGCCATAGTTTGTGCATGTTGGGATCGATTTATATACTTTAAATACGGAATTCCAAGAATCCCGATTTCACGGTAACTATATACAGGCAACCTGTTGAATATTTTGAAACTAATTTGACTGGGCGCTGTTGCTGCCATAAGCGGCAGTGAAATTAGTTTCAAAATATTTAACAGAATGTTTATTATATAGTAAAGAAATACAATTCGTAAACTTGAGGGAATATTTAATGGTCACAAACGGGGCTATAGATATGTCATTCACTAAGCATTTTGATTGAAGATCTGCCTACATGTGATGTAATAATTCATTATGACGTCATATGCTTAAGCGACACATCGAATCTATCCATTGGAATAGCCCACATCGCTCCAATACTAATAAGCCAAAGGGGCTGGGTGGGTGGGTTGGTGGTAGTAGCTCACTCAGTTTTCGGGTGTTTTTTTTTACTCTCAGGCCATCTTTGCGTTGGCATATGAGGGACATTTTTCAATCAATACATTATATGACAGTAGTTAGTGTAAAAATATAAAATATACATGTACATACATACAATATACAATATTAAAATACAGTCTACTCTGATTGCGGATTAGTAGTAGTAGTAGTAGTAGTAGTAGTAGTAGTAGTAGTAGTAGTAGTAGTAGTTGCAGCAGTAGTAGTAGTAGTAGTAGTAGTAGTAGTAGTAGTAGTAGTAGTAGTAGTAGTAGTAGTAGTAGACGTCTGTATTTCACCGAAGTATCGATTTCTGGTTGGAACGATCGTGAATACGGCGTAGCAAATTTCTCCGCATTGACATTGACCCGTTAACTTGGAGACCCGGTCACTATGAGTTTATCTCTTGGTCTGGATTTATGGATTAAAATTTGATTTCTGTCGGGCTTAGCCCGATCTGAGTTATTAAAGTGTCATTAATATGTAATCGCATAAAAATCTTATATTTGAATGTGGTTAAATGTGGTTTTGGACCACCCAAGTGGTAAATATCTGGTAAATGATAGTTTCGTAATTAGATTCCGTGAAAGGTGTTCATAGGTAACCAGAAGCTTACAGGAAGTTTAACCAGAGAGCACAAAGGACGCCAGACACGGTGCCTTCCAAAGAAGTAAACAGGTAAGTGAACTCTATTCAAGTACCTGCCAGACCGCTGATATGTGAACTGTGCTCGCGCATCCGTCAGAGTGTTAGGAGTAGCAAATTCCTGAATAAGGGACCCCTCGCGCGTCAATCAACGTCAATCAACCAGTGACTGTTAAAATCAATTAAAACCCATTATAACTGTCCGAACTGCCGTAAATTAACTGTAACTGTAGCTACAAGTGGTCATCAAGACGGTAAATATGGGCAGTAACAATCGCAAAGGAAAGAAAAGCAAGAAGAGCACACCACTAGCGCCCGGTGAAACTGGGCTAGACAGCTGGTCAACTACCGAACATTCAACAACAGAGCAAACATTACCAGATGCAATCTCCACAGCATTATGTCTTCTCGATGGCAATAGCCAAACAGTGCCCATTGGTACCTTATATGGGACCCGTATGGAACCCCAACCACTGAAGGCGTACATAGCACAGTGACAATGGGTCGTGCAAATGACGTTTATCAGACCCCTTATATGAAGCCCGAGACGGAAGGCCGCAAAGGGCACTCAGTATAATTACAACGGGACGCCAGATCATAGTGATCGTATTCTATTGGATGGAAACGCTGCGCCGAGTTTGACCACCGACCCGCAGATTATACAGAAGCTATGCAAATAACATCACATCAAAAGCCAACAGAATGACAGGGCTTATATGCAGAACGTTTCATTCCATTACTACAGACATCTTTCTGTACCAAAGTTTAATACGCCCTCATCTGGAGTATGCTGGTCCCGTTTGGTCCCCACACACATGGGAATTTGCCGAAAAATTAGAAAAAGTCCAGAAACGAGCCACTAAAATGGTACCAGCTTGGCAGAACATGCGCTATGAAAATCGTCTTCGAAATCTAAACTTACCAACCTTAATGTATAGAAGAATACGAGGATATCTCATAAATGTTTTTAAGTATCTTAATAATATCTACTCAGTAAATCCCAGTAAACTATTCACATTAAATCAAGATTACAGAACACGTGGCCACAAATTCAAACTTAGGAAAACTAGAGCGAATACTAACAATGGACTGAATTCTTTCTCCAACAGATTCATAGACTTGTGGAATACATAGTACACCGGAAACAGTCGTTGACGCACCTACCATAAACACATTCAAAGCTAGACTAGACAAAATCTATGTAACGCACCCAATCACCATACATTAATAATTAATAAGTATAGTTTATACACCAGCTGATAATAGGACGTAAAAGTCCTGGTAAGCTGTATACTTGTTATGTTATGCTATACACTATGCAAATGTGCCTGGAAAAAGTTATGTCGCGTATAGATATACTGGAAGACCAAAAGCAACATTCCGAAGAACAAATAGTTATGCTAAATGAAAAAATCACAAACGCAGAGAGATCAGCAACAGAGTCTAACGACATGTGCGATGAACTGATAATTGACAAGGACAATTTAGAACATAGCGTGACGGAACTGAAGGCACATATAGAAATGCTAGAGAATGAACAAATGACACAAAAATCATACGCACAGGCCCAACCTAACCAGAAATTCATACACGAATTACAAGCACGAACACATGCTCTCGAAAGAGATTCGCAGACCTGTAAAGACAGGCTAGTAGACCTGCAGTTCCGATCGATGCGGGAAAATCTAATTTTTAATGGCATACATGAAATTGAGAACCCTAACAAAACAACAGAACAAGTGCTAAGTGAATTCATGTATTACGAGTTAGGTATTACAGAAGAGGTACCGCTGGACCGCGTTCATCGAATCGGGAGACGACGTGCATACGATGATGCTCGACCGCGCGAAATTGTAGCGAAGTTTACCTGCTTCAAAGACAAGGAGCAAGTGTTATATGTAGCGTCGAGGACACTACATGGTAACAGATTCAGTGTTCGCCAGCAATTTCCACAGGGGATTGAAATCAAACGACGAGAGCTGTACCCAATAAGACAGGAAGCGGCGAGACGCGGACAAAGAACTGTTTTAACCATAGACCGTCTCTATATATAGATAACAGACTCTATATACCAAACGTAGAGACAACACGCTGGCAAAGGCAAAACGCTCCCACCCACTTACACTTACCACGGCAACAATCACCGCCACAGCAATGGAAACAGCAAGCAACAGTACCTTCAGTGCCACCGTCAAGGCCACTACCATCGCGACCACCACAACCTCCACCACAGCAACAGAAACATCAATGGCAACAGCTACCAGTACCGCCAGTGCCACCACCACCACCACAACAACAATGGCAGCAGCGGCAGCAGCAGCTACAACAACAACAACAACAACAGCAGCAGCAGCAGCAGCAGCAGCAGCAGCAGCATCAACAACAACAACAACGACGACGACAAGATGAGTGGTACATAAATGCAGTGGACAGAAACCAAAACCAGACCCGTTGGTGGGACAAACAAATATTATGGGACAATCATCTAGTGAACGCAACTGCTCCCCCCCCCCCCCCTGCCCCCCCCCCCCCCACCACCCACTCGAGTCACGGTCACCTATCTGGATACGTTGATCGTTCACAACGACGACAAGATGAGTGGTACATAAATGCAGTGGACAGAAACCAAAATCAGACCTATTGGTGGGACAAACAAGTATTAGGGGGCAATCATCTAGTGAACGCAACTGTACCCCCCCCCCCCCACGGGTCAAGATCAACTATCTGGATACGTTGATCGTTCACAACGGCCACCTGTTCCGCATGTAAGAAATGGTGTACAGCACTCCAGATGGGGGCGTCAAACACATGCTCCTGAACAGACGAGCGTACCCTGCTACACCACGCAGCCAATGTGGGAAGAGTCGTTGCTCTAACAAAGATTTCATGTCGCCCACACATATGTGATTTAACGCTCAATTATAACGCACTGCATAGTAACAGTGGCAGCGGCGGCAGCGGTCACAACAACAATGTGCAAGAACCAAAGTATCTGCATTGTTAATGGGAGGGTAGGGGCTGACAGAGAAGTGGGAAAAACAACTTGTAATGGGGTTAGTGTTGTAGACTATCGTATTGTTTCACCTGGTATTTTATCCTTAATAGATTCCTTTGAAATCCAAGACTCTAACGAAATGCTGACGGATAAGTACAATCCTGTACATATTGTTTTTAATTCTAATGCCAATAGTACACATGGGCTCACAAAACAAGACAGAAGAAAATGTAAGTGAGCCGAAAATGAGATGGAAAGAGACCAACAGACCAGAATATTTATCCCATATAGAACCAGCGCATGCCGAATCTATCCTCCAACGTCTAAACGCACTTGCTGACTCGCCAGAAATAACAATTGGAAACATTAATATCATTGTAGAAGAAGTTACTTTAATGCTGAATACAGCTGGCGAGGCGGCAGAGTGTTGTGGGCGTAGAAGGAAGAAGAGAAAATGTCCAGCAAAGAATGATAAGCCATGGTTTAATCAAGATTGTAAAATAAAAAGAAAGGAATTTTACAAAGCAAAACGAGTATACCTACGGAAGAAATCTGAAACAAACAAAGAACAAAAACAAATTGCGAGCAAAAACTACAAAAAAGAAATTAATAAGCAGTATAAATTATATTTTACGTCTTTTGTAAATAAACTTCGCAGCACCAAAGATCGCGATCCCAAAGCATATTGGGACATAATAAATAAACCGCTCTCACAAACACAACAAAAGCAGCGGCAAATCCCGATGCAGTCTTTGGTAGAACATTTCAGAATGCTAAATCAAGCATCGGAAGATGATACTCAACTAGACTTCCCACTTTTGGCCTCGTTAGAGATAAATGATTATTTAAATAAATCATTTAGCGAAAAAGAAATATCTACTGCTATTGCGCAACTGAAAAACAACAAAGCCAGCGGTACAGACCGAATAATAAATGAATTTCTCAAAGCTTCAACCGAAGGTACTTATTTGCTTCAAATATACACAAAATTGTTTAATTTAATGTTATGTTCTGGCCATATACCAATCGAATGGACGAAAGGTATTATATTACCACTGTACAAAAACAAAGGGTCGCTATTGGACCCCGAAAACTACCGAGGTATTACGCTCTTGAGTTGTTTCTGTAAACTGTTTACAACAGTCATTAATAACAGACTGAGACATTTTGTAGAAATGTCAAGACTGTTAGGTGAAGAGCAAGCAGGCTTCCGGCCCGGCTACTCCACAATTGACCATGTATTTGTATTGAAAGCACTAATTGAAATATATCTGTGGAGGAAGAAACGTTTATACTGCACATTTGTTGATTACAAAAAGCCCTTTGACACAGTTAACAGGTCATTTCTGTTGATGAAGCTTTTATCAAATAACATAAACGGTAAACTATTTACATTATTATTCAATCTATACAAAGGAGCTAAATCCTGTATTAAAGATACACTAAATAATACTATGTCTGATTTCTTTACCTGTGAAATAGGCGTACGACAAGGGGATAATTTGTCCCCTCTGTTGTTCGCGATATTTCTTAATGACCTCGAAAGTACAATTTCCATGAGTTACAGAGGACTGCAAAGTATATCAGAACTCTCCAAATCAATGAACCCAAGTGAAACAGAATTATATTTGAAGCTTTTTACTTTACTCTATGCCGATGACACAATTTTATTAGGCGAGTCTCCACAGGAACTGCAAAATGCACTGGATGCACTACATGACTATTGTCTCACATGGAACCTCTTTGTTAACGTTTCGAAGACGAAGGCTATGATTCTTTCGAAAGGAAAAATAAGAAATTTACCTAAATTTACACTTGGTAACGAAGAGGTGGAAATTGTACAGGATTACGTTTACTTAGAGATAAAATTTGCATATAATGGGTGATTTACAATGGCGATAAAGTACTTGTATGATAAGGCAAATAGGGCAATGTTCGCCCTAATTAAAAAGTCACGAGCTCTCCATCTACCTGTCGATGTTCAACTGGAACTCTTCGAGTCCTTAATTATGCCTATAATATTGTATGGTTGTGAAGTCTGGGGATGTGCAAACATCAGCATGGTAGAAAAGTTGCACTTACGTTTCTGTAAGATTATTCTTGGACTAAAGAGGTCCACACAGACTTCAAGGGTATACAGAGAGCTAGACCAACCGCCTGTCAGTATCAAAATTAATGTGAGTATAGTCACCTACTGGGCAAGGATAATTAATGGAAAGGGATCAAAAATCGCACATAGACTTTACAACTTAATGAGCCTAATGTATTCAAACGACGATTTTCAATGGCCATGGATATCCCATATTCGAAATGTATTAGACACTACGGGGATTTCTAACGTTTGGGTTGAGCAAAACCCACGCGACCCGGATGAACTGAAACTCGTCATAAGCAGCAACTAACTGATCAGTTTGTACAAAAGTGGAGGGGCGAACTTTTCAATAGTAAAGGGTGTATAACTTATAGAATATTTAAAGATGAATTCATTTCACTCCCACAAATTTTTTCAAAAGTACTTTGCAAGTTTAGAACTTCCAATCATACCAGTTGAGGTTGGTAAATATGATCAAGTAAGACCCAGGCATGAACGCATATGCACTCTCTGTAATGATAATGTAATGGGGGATGAATTCCATTACTTGTTCGAGTGTCCTGCCATAACTGGAGAGCGTAAACAACTCATAAAAAATATTTTCGCTTGCACCAAAATACATTTAAAATGAAACAACTGATGAATGATCAAAACAGGAAGAAAATTATATCATTGTGTAAATTTATAGAAATAATTTTCAGATGTTTTAAATGATAATAATATTGATAAATCAACTCTCCAGGTAGGCGCTTTCCGGAAAGATTAGGCGATTCGATATATCCATATGGATTCACTTCCGGATGAGTGAAACCACTCATTGGGATGTGAGTCCAGACGGATGTACAGGATCAACTTTCCCACGAGCGTTGGATGTCGAGGGCCCAGTTGCACTAATAGCGCATTGGATAAGCGTCGTGTGCGTGCGTGCGTGCGTGCGTGCGTGCGTGCGTGCGTGCGTGCGTGCGTGCGTGCGTGCGTGCGTGCGTGCGTGCGTGCGTGCGTGCGTGCGTGCGTGCGTGCGTGCGTGCGTGCGTGCGTGCGTGCGTGCGTGCGTGCGTGCGCGCGTGCGTGAACAGTGTGGGAGTCTGAACATTTTGCATTAATAATAATAATAATAATAATAATAATAATAATAATAATGATAAAATAATTATAATGGTTATAATTTAATTTGTAAGCTTACTGTTCATTGTTGTATTCGTATACTTCAAAAGAAGTTTATCGAAATAAAGAAAATTGAAATTGCTATACGCTCAGCGATCATTGGATGACTCCACAGAGCGTCATATGCGCCACATAATCTGAAATGCTGAATAGTTCATCATTGACGGGAAATCGAACCCACAACCGGCGGAAGCGCCACACATCATAACCCACACACATTCCACTACACCAGCGCCGCAGGAAATAAATCCTACTTTACTGGCGAGGCTTTCACGAGTTTGAGAATTCCATGCTGTGGTGGCTGGTTTTGACCGTCATTGCTGTTGGTTCGATTCCCCGTTAATGCTAAATAATGTAATGCCACGAATACTGTGTATGAATAGCTGATATGTAGGCCTACTTTAGTTGTCTGCCAGCTGCAAGTCACCAGCCAATAACGGCAATGGGCAATAACTTTGGGCATGCTAAATATTTTGAAAACAATTTGACTGAAAGTTGTTGGTGGCGTAGCCACCAAAAACTTTCAGTCAAATTGTTTTCAAAATATTCAGCATGTATAGAATTAAACCCCTGTGAACATGAATGTTCCAGAAGTCCAGCAGGCAGATACTACGTTTTTAAAGTAGGCCTACGTATGCCTGCGTGTGTAGAGCGAGATGCGCGATCAAATATATCGCACAATTCGTTGTACAATCTATATACCTATGTACAAGTCATGAACCCAGTTTCTCAGTCAATCATCAACTCCGTAACGTGTAGTGTGACGTCATGATCAATTGCGCCATAAATGACTCGATTTAGTCCGTCTTAGACTCTTAATAGTCCGCCAGGTTCTACGAATTGTACGTCTTTACTATTTAATAAACATGCTGTTGAATATTTTGAAACTAATTTGACTGGGAGCTGTTGCTTTCATAGGCCATAGGCAGCAACAGCGCCCAGTCAAATTAGTTTCAAAGTATTCAACAGCTTACCTGTATAGTTTTCTGGAAATTGAGATTCAGAGAGCACAGATCGATCCCAACACGGTTGAAGCGTGGGTGGAGCTTAAACGAGTGGGGCGGGCCATGACTACAGCTGGATTCGTACTAATTTTCCAATATATCTAATTGTGTGACTGACGCTGGAGCGGTCCCTCACCAACTGTGAACAATATGAAATGAACTCATGCTCTGAGAAATTACCACTTGTACTTAAGTCCACGTGGCATTCCGAGGACTCACGAATTGATACGAATTGACGAAATCGGTGATAGAGATTACAGAGAAATCTGTCTACGTCGGATATTTGGATTAGTGTGAACTAATGGTGGATCGTTAAGAGGGGTGGTCGTAAGAACCGCTGTGATTTGCTCCCAAAAGCTATATAATACTAGCACGAGTTGTAGTAATAGGTAACCCGTTAACCCTCATATCAGCCAAAAATGGCTTCTACGGTGGTCTTGAGGAATGTTCATTTGCAGACCAAAAGAACATTTTTTTTGAAAAATTTACAACTGGAATGACTGGCTCGATATTCGAGCCAGTCATTCTAGTGGTAAATTTTTTTTTAATAGTCTTCTTGGTCTGCAAATGGACATTTTCTAAGAGAAAATTGAAATTTTCTCGAAGGGTTAAACAACCACATATCTTTGTTTACAATTTTATAATCCAGTCGGAATTGTCCACGAGGTTTAAGCGATTGCATGATGTAATCAGTGAAACTAAAATGCGCATACATTTTTATAACCCTTCAGTAGCCTAATACTTCTATTATTACTAGGACCAGAATATCAAACACAACATGAAGTTATCGTGACTGATTCATAAAATGAAGTTTTTATTATAGGCCTACAAAGACATAGCGCTAGGGAAGATTTCTGGTGAGTAGGGCCGTCTGTCTGTCTGTCTGTCTACCTGCCTGCCTGCCTGCATGCATGCATGCATGCTCTCCTATCCATCTGTCTACCCGTCCGTCCATCCATCCATCCGCAAGCCAGGTCACCCGCCCTCCCCGCCCGTCCATCTCTCCATCCATTTGTCCATCCATCCGTCTCTGGCGTGGTAACTAGGATTCTACTGAATGGATTTTCACCAACCTTAGGCTAAGGTGGGGATGGGGGGGGGGGGGGCGGGGTTACCGAGCCAGTCATTCCAGTGGTAAATTTTCAAAAATAGTCTTCTCTTGGTACGCAAATGGACATTTTCTATGAGTGAATTGAAATTTTCTTGAACAAATTTGAGGGTTAAAGGGTTAAGAAGTAGTTTGACAGAATTAGACTATACAGGTAAGCTGTTGAATATTTTGAAAATAATTTAACTGGGTGCTGTTGCTGCCTATGGCAGTCAAATTAGTTTCAAAATATTCAAAAGCATAGTAAAAATACCCGTACGCTATGGAACAATGGAATGATCTGATAAACCACTAACGTATATGACGTCATATTCAAATGCGTTACTTTTTACCTACGCTATATGATAATGTCGTCATAATCATAAGCTCAGCCAAAAAAAAATGTTCGTCACAAAATTTTCCGAATTGCATGTCTTTGATCAATTTACAATTTAATAAACATTCTGTTGAATATTTTGGAACTAATTTGAATTTGAATGGTTGCTGCAGCAACAGACCTTAATCCAAATTATTTTCAGAATATTCAACGGCTTACCTGCGCCCCTGAATTTACAAACATGTTCGTAGCCAAATGCTGGTACCTCCTTACGGCAGGTAGTTTTAAGAACCACATACTTTTTGGACGAAGATCCATACGTGACCTACAGACATATTTCGTTATATTATATTCCGATATTATTATTTTTCAGAATTTACGATTATTCTAAAAGCAACGGTTATGAAGAACATTTTGGTTCTGGTACGCTTTGTAACACTCGCCCTCGTGACGGGGTGTGTATGGGAAGCCAGTGAAAACGAGACACCTGTCGGTCCTGTCATTGGAATTGATCTAGGGACGACATACTCATGGTAAATATTAACCCCCATAACCCTCAAATTTGTTCAAGAAAAATTAAATTTTCTCATAGAAAATGTAAATTTTCCAGATCAAGAGATTGTTTTTGAAATTTTAGCAGTGGAATGAGGTTGTCGAGCCAGTCATTCCAGTGGTAAATTAAAAAAAAAATAGCCCTCACTTGGTCTGCAAATGGACATTTTCCAAGACTACTGCAGTAGCCGTTTGTTGTCGCTTTGAGTGTTAAAGAGTTAACCCATTTAGCATTCCACGGACTCAAGAACGATACAGAAAAGCTGTTGAATATTTTGAAACTAATTTGACTGAAACCTGTTTCCATAACAGCTCTCAGTCAAATTAGTTTCAAAATACCCATGCATGATAAACAATTTGCCACTTCCTGTGTATTAGGGTTAAATAGTTGCATATCAATTAGGGTGGGGCGGTGCATGGGTGAGTGGGAGATTGGGTGAGAGGTTAGTAGGTGGATGGGTGATACTCTACAGGGTAATAGACTAGTGTTGAGGAACTGTTGAACGTCGATGCGCGTCTTGGTCAATGATGCGCCACATACGAGGCACAGTTAGCATACCAACACATACCACCCATCTCTCACTCTCCCTCTCTCCCTCCCTCACTCACTTCCTCCCCCACCCCTCTCCCCACCCATTCTATCCCCTCTCCACCCTCACCCTCCTTTCCTCCCACCGCCCTCCTTCCGTCCACACTCTCTTTCCCTCTGTCCCCATTTCTCCCTCCATCCCTCCCCTCCCTTCCTCACATCTGCCTCAGCAGACAGCTTTTCTGATCTCGTGCGTATGTGTGTGTCCGGCGTGCTAAAACAAGTTAATCAGGTGGAACTTTCAACAAACTTGTTGGAAGCCCTGCTAATACAGGTTACTGGGCCGCTACTGACACAATATCGGACCAATACTGCCCGGTGTCAGCCCAATAACCTGTGTTATCATGGGCGTCGGTTCTAGGTTTCCTTGGAAACATCTCTTGATTTTCACGTCAAAGGACAAGGTCGTCGACACGTGTTGTTGGCGTGTATGTCTCGGAATCATCGTATACTCCCTGCTGTGCTATTCGTTTAAATGGGAGCTTTCTTATGGTTTTATATACATTTTATCTTCCCTTTCAGTGTTGGTATTTTCAAAGATGGCCGCGTAGAAATCATTCCCAATGACCACGGCAACCACATTACGCCATCTTACGTTGCCTTCACAGCTGAGTCTGAACGTCTCATTGGTGACGCGGCTAAGGACCAGCTGACCAATAACCCGGAGAACACCAAATTTGACGTCAAGCGTATGATTGGACGAACGTGGGATGAACTTCAAAATGATGTTAAATCTTATCCATTCAAAGTAATTAACAAAAATAACAAACCCCATATCGAGGTCAAGTCTGGCACTGAGAAAAAAATCCTTGCCCCCGAGGAGGTTTCTGCGATGATCTTGATTAAAATGCGTGAGATTGCAGAGGCATACATGGGCGAAAAGATCGTCAATGCTGTGATTACTATTCCTGCTTATTTCACTGATGCTCAGAGACAGGCTACTAAGGATGCTGGTACCATTGCTGGATTGAATGTTATTCGTATTATCAATGAGCCGTAAGTTTATTGTACTATATATTTTATTATACTAGGCCTATATTGAACATTACTAAGGGTATAGTACAGCTAGGGCCGAACTCAGGGGGTCCCGTGTGCAAAGTTTCTGAAATTCCCCACAGGGGGCAACAGCACCAAGTCAACTTAGTTTCAAAATATTCAACAACTTACCTGTAGACTTTTCAGGGAGTTCAGGGTTCGATCGATCCCAACACGAGCGATATGTGGTTGGATTTTGGCTAGTGATGGGCGGGGCATAGCCAAAACTGGAAAGGTCTATTGGCTTCCAGATACTTCTGACTTTTAACGATTCAGATTAGCCACAGACAGCAACATCTCCCAGTCAAATTAGTTTCAAAATACTCAACAGAGGTATTAAATTGTAAAGGATTTGGCTGTTTCGCTTTTAAGGGTTTAAACATCAATAGAATTATATGCCGTATTCTAATTATATTTTTAGTACTGCAGCTGCAATTGCTTATGGTCTCGATAAAGCCGACAGCGATAAAAATATTTTGGTGTTTGACTTGGGCGGTGGAACCTTCGACGTTTCTCTGATTAGCATTGATTATGGCGTATTCGAGGTCCTTGCCACAAACGGTGATACACATCTTGGTACGTTATAGCTCTTACATAAGAACCTTTCCTTTATCATTTGTGGCATCAACATATTTTAACAACAGCTTCCCGTAAGGTTAGCTAATAGCGCAGGTTACTGGGCCCCAATGCTTGACTAACGCTGCCCCCGCGCCCCCCCCCCCCCGCCGATTGCTAACTGACGGCCCAGTAACCAACATTATCCGGGTTAACTTCCATATATTCACCAAGATATTGCTGACCGATTTAACCGTTAAATGGTTCAGCAACATATTGGTTATTTTACCCCCAAACAATTCACATTTCCAGAGTATCCATCGATGAGCTGACGTCATATGATGTCATAATCAGCTAAGTAGCGTGTAGGATGACGTCATAATCATTGCGTCATAAATGATTCTATTAGGCCCGTCTTTAACTCGTAATGGTCCGACACGTTGTACGAATTATATGTCTACTATTTAATAAACATGCTGTCGAATATTTTGAAACTAATTTGACCGTGCGCTGTTGCTGCCATAGCAACAACACCCAGTCAAATTAGTTTCAAAATATTGAACAGCTTACCTGTATAGTTTTCTGGAAATTGCTAGTCAGGGAGTTCAGAGATCGATCGATGCTAACACTAGCGAGGTGTGGGTGGAGCTTAAATAGAGATGGGCGGGACATAGCTAAAATTGAAAGATCAGTTGTATGGGAAGGCTGTTGAGTATTTTGAAACTAATTCGACTGAAACCTTTTGTTTCCATAAGCCGCAACAGCTGACAGTCAACTTAGCTTCAAAATATTGAACAGAATGTTCATTACAGAATAAAGAACATCTCGTTTCTAATCTATAGGGGTTAAACGGTTACATTTTGTGGCGAAATGATGTATCGTATTTGGTCTTTCTGTTTCAAAGGGTTAATCTAATATGCCACTGATGAATCACTAATTTATTACCATGGCCCCATAAGGAAAAGATGGTATAAAGATCGGCTGTCTATCCGCCCATCTGTCCATCTGTCCGTCCACCCATCCTTCCGTCTGCCCATCCATCCGTATGTCCATCCGCGCATCAGCGCACCTAGCTGACCGCCCGACCATCCATCTGTTCATCCGCCCATCTGTCCATCCATCCATCCTTCCATCTGTCTCTCTGTCCGTCCGTCCTTTTAAGATTGGAGTTGCAATGTCGGAGAAGCTGTGCACTTCCTCTCAGCTCTCCAATTAGTGTGTGCCCTGCGTTATTTCGCATGTGGAGCGTTTCAGATTATGGTCAGCGACACGTCTGGAATCTCGCAACATACCTGTGGACAAGCCATTCACAGAGTTCCTGCTGTTATCTGTCCCATCAAGGAGCGTTTTAAGACCTTTCCTCAGACGGCCAATGCTAGGCAATCTGTGATACGTTGATTTCACCAAATAGCAGGATTTCCTGGCGTTGTTGGAGCAATTGACGGAACACACCTCCCTATTCGAAATCAGGGTGGGGCCGATGCCCAGTTATTCACGAACTGAAAGGGCTATTACAATTTAAATTGTCAGTTCGTTTGAGACCACCAAAGGTTATTCACCAACCTAGTTTGCCGGTGGTGTGGTTCAGAACATGATTCACGGGTTTGGAATGAGTACTCATTGTGCAATCGATTCAACACGGGTGAACTCTCGGGAATTCTTGTGGCGGATGCAGCCTACACATGCCGCCCATTTCTGCTGATCCTGGTTCGTCAAGAAAGGACGGAGGCTGACAGGCAGTATAATATTGCACATCGGCGAACACGCTCCCGGGTCGAGAATGACTTTGGCATTTGAAAAAGGCGATTCCCGTGCGTCGGTTATGGAAATAAGTTGCGTTGTTCTGTAATTACCAACATAATTGTAGTGAGATATAATGCCAATGTTTATCAGAAAAGAAAGATGGCATATTCCCCGGACTCAAATGTTTGCTGTATGCCTTCGATTATCAAAGGGAAATATTTGCAATGACCTTGATCTTTGACCAATTCAATCGAAAATTAACAACTTTGTTTGGACAACCAAACACAAACTTGAACCAAAGTTTTAACAAATTCATTTACTATAGAATTTTTATCCGGATGTCTGTTTTAGACATAATCTATAGCGTCTATTCCTTAGACACGCAACCAGATAACATGTATATTAGTGTGGTAAAGTGGCTAAACAGACAGGCAGACAGACAGAGAGGCAGGCAGGCATGCAGGCAGGCAGGCAGGCAGCCAGGCTGGCAATCAGGCAGGCAGGCAGGCAGGCAGGCAGGCAGGCAGGCAGGCAGGCAGACAGACACAAAGAGCAATACACGGATTGCAATGTCACTCCACCACCACCACCACCATCATCTACACAGGGGTGGGGGGGGGGGTGCTAATAAAGGCAATTATAGCCGTTTTAAAAAGAGCATTTGGACCCACACATTTGTATATACCTTTAGTATGACAACAGCTATCAGACAGACATATGGATTGACAGATAGACGAACTCCAAAACAAAAGTGGACGCTGATAGTTATATTATCCGCCTTTCGCCCTCGAGGATATAAGTCCGTGTGGTGTGAAGTGCGATGATCCTGTAAATGTTAATACCAATGTTTAATAAACGTAAATTTTCATCTTATTTTACATGGATCATAACATGGCAATAATCGTGACAACAGCCCGTCTTCATAAATTGGCCATCCGACGACAGGATCAATTAGCAGACGACGGGAAGAAATCGTTGAACATGTTGAGGATGTTCAGCCTGCTACTGTAGAAGGAAACTTAAGGAGTGCTGTTTTCCGTGACAGATTTATCCGAGAGAACTTTGACCGAGTTATTAGTTTATTTAATAATATCTTTACTGCCATTACTACACATCTAGCATGATTTTGCTTTTCCCCCAGTAGTGACAAAAAACAGCTAAAACATTTTTATGAGATCGTCTTGAGCAAAATGTCACTACTACTACTACTGCTGCTGCTGCTGCTGCTGCTGCTGCTGCTGCTGCTGCTGCTGCTGCTACTACTACTACTACTACTACTACTACTATTACTACTACCGCTACTACTACTACTACTACTACTACTACTACTACTACTACTACTACTACTACTACTACTACTTCGTTGTCTCTTTTCGTTAGTCATGCCGAACACGTTTTTTTGCGAAATGCAGGTCGATCACCTATGCAAGAAGTCGCATACGAGTAAGCGTTGATGCGGGAACAATAGCCAAGCAGGCCACCACGTACCCGCTTAAGCGCGTGTAACTAAACGTATGTTTAAGAGATTTCGTAGTTCCCGCTTAAAACAGTGGTTTAACTATACGCGTGCAAATGATTTTTAGCCTCGTCTAAATCTAGTACGCGTATAAAGATAAGCTGCAGTATCTGATTCCATTAAGATTTTAACAGATACACTGATTATCTGGTAAACTGGATATCCCCAATTTTTGTCTTGATCAAAATAAAGATTATTTTTGAAAATTTACCTCCGGAATGACTGGCTCGTTTATCATTCCGGTGGCAAATTTCTCAATAGGTCTGACAAAGAATAAAACATGTGAATGCAATCTCGGATTATTCTTGTTTGTCTTGTAATTGCAAACAGGTGGTGAGGACTTCGATCAGCGCGTTCTGGAATACTTTCTGATACTGTACGAGAAAAACACTGGCAAAGATATCAGGAAGGACAGCCGCGCTGTGCAGAAACTCCGACGTCAGGTGGAGAAAGCGAAGCATCGGAACATCAAACCAAGATAGAAGTGGAATCCATGTTTGATGGAGAGGACTTTTCCGAGACTCTGACTCGCGCTAAATTCGAGGAATTGAACATGGTATAGCTGCATTCATTGTCATTACAAAATTTAGCAGGAGATAGCGAGACAATACCAGAAAGCGCACCAATGACGATAGGGGTCAAACTAATAAGGAACTAGTGAAAGGTTAGGTGGGGTTCGGGGCTTAATCTGCCAATCTCGGTTTAGGTAAATTGCTACTATATATTGTAGACTATCCCATGTATTAAACGGTAGTGCATCGACATCGTTTTGATTGGCAATTCAGCCGTGCGAATTTATATATCCTATCAAATTTAGAAAAGGACACAAATGTAGTTCATTATATTATCTTAAACAAAGATATGTGCAATGACATTTCATTTAGTGTGTTCTCTTTCTTCTTCACGAACAGTTAAATTGTAGCGGCGTATTTACCCACCTGAAAGAAATGGGACGCTTGTTATCGCTAACAACATTAGGTAAAAATTTAACAGAGCGTCGCGGTACTTGCAGAGCCAGATTGAAGCAATGACTAATGGGCTCCAGCCCCGGAAAATAAGGGGGTCGCGAATTCAAAAACAATTAACGCATTTTATCCATTTGACCATCTCACTCTTACAGTCATGATATACTTAACATGTTGACTATTTTGAAACCAATTTGACTGGAAGCTGGCGCTACCTTAGGCAGCACCAGCTCTCAGCCAAATTAGTTTCAAAATATTCAACATCATCTTCACACATACACTGGACATAATAATTATATTTTGGTACTGGTGGTGGTAGTGGTGGTGGTAGTGCTGGTAGTGGTGGTGGTGGTGGTAGTGGTGGTAGACTGGTAGTGGTAGTGGGTAGTAGTAGTAGTAGTAGTAGTAGTAGTAGTAGTAGTAGTAGTAGTAGTAGTAGTAGTAGTATCAGCAGCAGCAGCAGCAGCAGCAGCAGCAGCAGCAGCAGCAGCAGCAGCAGCAGCAGCAGCAGCAGTAGTAGTAGTAGTAGTAGTAGTAGTAGTCATTCCCTCCTTGAGCCACCGATAAGGCAACCTCCATCCCCACCCACAATTATTTAGCTATGGGCCCCAAATAGGCTTACTCCGGCTCTGGGTGCTTATGTTATGATATGTGAACTATCCCTAAGGGGCACTCACGCACCCATACCAAAGGAGGTGATTCAGTCTAATTTCTCTGATGAAAAATTAAGACAATTTTATCGCCTTGGTTGCATTAAATATTTCTGTGTTTTCCTTCGACGGAACTCAGACAAAAAATGTCGATAGATTGACAGGTCAGATCCAGGAATAAGTAGCTGAGCCTGAGCACCCAACCATGATTTATTTTATATACATGTACGTTCACGTTCGTGTTTCAGGATCTGTTCCTTTCTCTGCTGAAACCCATAATGCAGGTGCTTGAGGATGCTGACATGAAAAAGGATGATATTGATGAAATTTTACTCGTCGGTGGCTCGACCAGAATTCCAAAGATTCAACAGATGGTCAGAGACTTCTTGAATGGAAAGGTAGGTTTGGTGTTTGTGAGTCAGATCTGAAAATGAATTTACCCACTTTTAGCTAAACTCCGCCAATCTCTAACTAAACTCCAACCATGCTTTCATGACCAACAATGACGGCGGAAGACAAGTACGCATGCGCAGGATTTCTCGCCTAACTTGGTCAGAAATGTACTACATAACAAAGAGGAGATGCTCATAGAATCCTTATTTACCTAGTCTATTTATATGTTGTTTGTAATTTAACACGTATGCTCGGAAAGGAAATTTTATTAGCTATCAATTGATGTAGATTATAATAATCTACATAGGTTAGAAGTTACTTCCTTTCTATATCATATGTAGATGCTCGTCCGTTCCATAGGAATACATGGGAAATCCACAAATATTCTAAGAAAATTCGACCATCTGTCTACGTTGAACAGGCATTTATAACCTTTAACACCAACGCTAAAATTATTAACACTATGTGTCAGAAAGTATGGCTATCCAAGATTACGAATCTGTAAAGATTTTTTGAAACTAATTTGACTTTACAATCGTATTCTATGCATTAATTACATCCATTCCACGCCATCATAAAATTGCTGAATCCACTTTTTGCTATGCCCTGCCCATCTTTAGCTAAGCTGCGATTTTGCGATTTGCCCGTGTTGTGATCGATCGAACCCTGAACTGCTTGAATCTCAATTTCCAGAAAACTAAACAGGTAACCTGTTGAATATTTTGAAACTAATTTCACTTGGTGTTGTTGCTGCCTTATGGCACCAACAACCAACCCCAAGTAAAATTAGTTTCAAAATATTCAACAGAATGGTTATTAAATAGTAAACAATTCGTACAACTGCCCAACTATTAAGCTTAGACTTAGATACGCCATTCATTACGCAGTTGACTGTAACGTCAGCATACACGTGACGTAATTGATTATGACGTCATGAATGGATTCATCAATTATGTCACGTGTATGTTGACGTCACAATCATTATGACGCATTATAACTCGGCCATGAAACACGTTATGTCCGTCAGGTGTACGAATTGCATGTCATTGCTGAATTTACAAGTTAATAAACATTCAGTTGAATAGTTTGAAAATAATTTGACTTGAAGCCGTACGTTGCTGCCATATATGTGATAACAGCCCACGGTCAAATTATTTTCAAAATACCGTATTCACCGCGTACATGTAGATTCTGGGAATTCACTGTTCAATGAATTAGAATATAAATCGATCTTAATGTCCCAACATGCGCAAAACATAGGCGGAGCTTAGATAGGAATGGGCGGGGCATATTGAGAAGCTGTTGGCACAAGAGGGCTAAGCCACGAATTGGGTAGCACGCTACAGTCTTTCAATCAACATTTACTTCACCAAGAGTTTAATCATATTGTTGTGAAACTTCAACTCGCGGTTATACAAGTGCTGACGTTTTACTGAGATTTTAGTAGAGCATGGATACTTCTTCCAGTTGGGAGTCAGGTTATATACGCTCCTAATACGGTCAAGTTAACCCTTTGTGCATCACAATTGCAAATAGAATTGAAACTTGTCCACGAGCAAATTGCAACTTTTGACAAAAACGAAACATACAACACATGCTTCAGAGCGCACGCGCACGTAAACGCATACACGCTAGGACGCGCAAGCACACACACAACTCAAACATAGATGCAAATACTGCACAACTCGCAATTCTCTATATGCTAAAAAACATGTTGTGGGCGAGACTGAGCGAGAATTCCAGATCTGGCTTAAAGAACACTACAAAAAACACAAAGACAGTCCAATAGCTAGCCACATTAACCAGCCAGAACATGATGCCATCTGCATACAATACAGAGTCATCAAAGTTCCCTGATAGCTCTGAAGCCACTTATCCACGCAAGGGTCGGGAATTGGATCCACCAACTACACACCATGGATCCCGGCGACACCAATCACGCAAATTGGTAACTCTAACTAACCATTCGGGTGTACCAGAGTTAAGGGTCTAATCATAGTTTAACCCTTTCGTGACGAAACCGGCCAAAACCGGCCTCTGTAATAGAGAAGACTATTTTTTTTAATTCAGTGATAAATTAAAAAAAAAATAGTCTTCTCTTGACCTACAAATAGGCATTCAATAAGAAAATATTTTGACTTTCTTGACCAAATTTATGCATTAAAGTGCTAAAGTTCAGTCATGTGGGTATATCTATATGACTTTGTCATTGGTAATGGCATGGACAGTGGTATGGGGGATCGTGCTATAGCAAGCACTGTATTTCTCATTGTCAAGATCAGTTTGGTGTAGTAGTTAATTATAGTCAATATGCATAATGATCATAGTCATAGGGTCAATATGGTCATTGGTTAAGACATCATGCATTCTCGCTGCCATGCATGCCTTCGGTATTATCACCCCCACCCACCCCACCCACACATACCACCACCCACTGACCATTTGTACCCAGCATTCCCATTCCCTAGTATCCCAGTTTCAAAGTTGATTTACAGATAAACTGTTGAATATTTTTTTAAATAATTTGGCAGCGACTGCTTCCAGTCAAATTAGGCTCAAAATATTCAAGAGAATATTTATTAAATTGTAAACGACTATTGTGTTTTGTCTTTTCGGATTCAAAGCGTTGGGATATAATTTATTTGGCCAATCTTTTTTAATAGGAGCCCATTCGAGGCATCAACCCTGATGAGGCAGTGACTAATGGTGCGGCTGTGCAGGCTGATATTCTAGGCAGTGAAGATGTTTTGGACCTATGGGTATTATGCGATCTGACTCCACTCACTCTGGGAATTGAGATTGCAGGTGGTGCCATGGCAAATCTCATACCAAGGTAGGACCCTATTGATGCAGGGTTGGAGTAAGGCAAGGGCTAACAGGACACCAAATCACTTTTACAGTAAAGATTTGCGTAAGGTGTTGAATAATTTGAAACCAATGTTACTGGATGCTGGTGGGCAGCATCAGGTTCCAGTCAAATTAGTTTCAAAGTATATATTTCTAGTAGTAGTAGTAGTAGTAGTAGTAGTAGTAGTAGTAGTAGTAGTAGTAGTAGTAGTAGTAGTAGTAGTAGTAGTAGTAGCGGTGGTAGCAGCGGTGGTAGCAGCGGTAGTAGCAGCGGTAGTAGCAGCGGTAGCTGTCGTCGTCGTCGTCGTTAATTTGCAGACTAAAAGAATACTATTTTTGGAAAGTTACCACTGGAATGACTGGCTCAGTTAAAATAGCATTCCCTTGGCTTGTCAATTGGCATTCCTCAAAACCACTGCAGACGCCGAGTGTGGTCGGCTTCAAAATAAAAGTTTTAACTTGACTGCTTACCTAATCTTTAGAAAAAAATCAATATGAGTTCATGTTTTGTTTCCATTTCAGAGGTAGTCGTATCCCGACAAAGAAATCTCAGACCTATACCACCGCGTTCCCTAACCAGACATCTGTGACGTTCCAGGTGTTTGAGGGCGAACGTCCTATGGCAAAGGACAACCATTTGCTCGGAACGTTTGTTTTGACGGGTATTGCCCCATCACCACGTGGTGTTCCCCAGATTAACGTGACCTTCGAGATCGATGTGAATGATATTTTGAAAGTGTCTGCCGAAGAACGACGTACTGGGGATGAGCGGTGTATGAAAAACACGAATAATATCGTGATTCTGAAGGAACAGCACAAACTCACTTATGATGACGTCATGCGCATGGTACATGACGCTAAAAGATATGCTGATGATGACAGAAAAATTATCGAAAAATTCGAATCTAAAAACAAACTTGAACGTTTCGCATATTCTATCAAAACGCAGATTACGGAAAAAGATAAACTAGATGCGAAAATATCTATGGATGATAAGGAAAAGATCGAGGAATCGGTTGATGAAATAATTAGTTGGTTAGAAACTAGTCCTGATGCTGAAGCTGAAGAATATAGAATACGGAAGTACAAACTTGAGGAAGTTATTCAGCCGATTATGAGTAATATCTATGGCGATACTGATGGTACGGAATATAAAGGTTGTCTGATGAGAGATGTGGATGGCATTGAATGAGAGACATTATAAAAGCACTTAGGCCTACTTTCCATCTCGGAAATGACTTAGAATGTTTCCATTATAAAATGTCCTGTTAAATATTTTGAACTTAATGTGTACCCTTTTCAGTTTATCCATCAATCAAATGACGTCATAATCAAATACGTGACACGTCGCCATAGTCAAATTTGTTTCAAAATATTCAGTATTCAACAGCTTACCTGTATAGCTTTCTGGAAATTGATAGTCAGGGAGTTCAGGGATAGATCGATCACAACACGGGGGGGGGGGGGGCGAAATGTGGGTGGAACTTAGCTAGAGATGGGTGGAGCATAGCTAAAACTGGATTTGTCAATTTGGTTGAAAGTCTTTGCTGTCAAAGAACTCTGACTTAGATTCGTTTGACCGACAACATTGCGACAGTGCACCAGTGCAAATTAGTATGCAAGACACATCCACATAACCTTGGTGTTAAAAGATAATTTTGACCCAGCGATGTGGTAACCGTAATAGAATACCCATCGTACTAACATACGCCCACTCACATCGTTTCGCTGTTCGAGGCCGTACTTGCAAACCCACGATTTCTCGCTATGTTAGCCGCCGGTTTTCAGGTAGCCAATCAGATTTCTGCGTACTTCAGTCTCACTATAAATCTAAAAATAGAGGCGTAGCTTCGCGCCAACATCGATGGAGAGCTTGCGAGACACGAATGTCAATCTATGTGATTGACAGTATATTAGTAGGACGATAATAACCGAGCAATTTTATTACGCGGTAGTTGACTGACCTCATTTATGAAGTTTCGCGGACTTAGCCCAGACATCAAAAGCCTGCAAGCACGGGACTCGACACGGGAGCGTTAGGCAGCTTTTCCATACCACGCGATTTGCCGCGTGCAGCTAAACGCACGGCAGCCGCCTAAAATCGAGATAGTTGCTTTACTATCTTGCTATGTGCATACAGGCAGCCATCCGCGCGGCTAGAAAAAGCGATCAGTGCTCGATTTTGCACGGGTCGCGCGCTAGGGAAATCCAGAGAATGACGTAGTTTTTGGGAAACCAAGGTTTCCAGATTGCTCTGCGCATGCATGTGCGTACAACCATGTGTAGGCACTGTTTGGCATTCTTTCTGCTGCTGTATTGACGGCATTGATTAGAACAAGAGGCCCAAGGGCATGTGACGCTCAGCTGAACCATTAGTATTTGAAACATTTGCATTTAAATATGCATGATTACTTACATTTAAACAGATGGCCACCGGAAAAACTGACCAGTCAAAATTCTAAATAGAAGCGCCAGATTCTATCACTGTAGGATTAGCAAAGTCAAATTTGGTTAAAATCGGCCAAGTGGTTAATGAGGAGTAGTGTTTTAAAGCAAAAGTTGATGGACGGACGATGAACGGTCGCCACGGCATAAGCTCACTTAACCCATCGGGCCAGGTGAGCAAAAATGTCTGATGCCAAATTAACGACCAAACAGATGGAGATGTTGATCGAAGAGATGCGGCTAAATCCTGACATCTATGACCAGTCTCTGAACAGCTACAGAGGCATAGTCTGGACCAAAATGGGACTTGTTTAACCCGAACTATACGCCAACCAAATCAATCAACCATATTTTCTTCTCATCCGCGTCCGCAATTTTGCGGTTACCAATAAAGTGACACTCGGATAAGCGGGAAACGTAGAACATTACAATACACACAGAATGTTAACAAATACAAAGAACCAGATAGATCGTCCGTGTAACATCTTGGACATCCCTATTCCACTCACACCCACCCCGCCCCATACTAACCTAGCTATAATAATCAAACTACCATCTAATCTATTCTATTCTTCTATCTACTAAAAAATAGTGCCAGCTGATAAATTTACAATGTCAAAATTATAATAGTCGTCAACGGGAATGCCGACAGAATAGATGGTTAGATCTATGACTGAGGAATCTTTAGAGTCAAGGGCACTGTGCCGTGGATGTACTTAGTGGCCCAGTCTTTTGTGATGGCCCATAGGTCGAAAGACCTGTATGGTTAGGTTGACACAAGTAGGCCTAGCGGCTGAAAAATGTGGTGAATGGACGATCACTAATTTAAGTTAGATTAGGCCCGAATCACGTGCGTCGCGAATAATGGTGATCTCACCACACCAAGCTTCCTTTTTTCATTGTATATGGAGCAGTCATCCCCGATCCCTCCCCTTTTTGACTTAGGTTTAGGGCCGTTGGTGTCACGAAAAAGATAACCGCTTAGAATCAAAACTTCAACGACAAAAATTCAGCCCAATGAAGACATTAATACGGTTTTGAACCTGGCGTGAATGGGACTTGTTTAACAGGAACTCGAACTATACGCCATCCAAATCAATCAATCAATCATTTTTCTTCTCATTTTCAGAGGAGACGATTGGCCGTCCGTGATAGCAATTGCTTTCAGTGGAGTTGCGGGCGTGCACTCGTGCGTGCGTGTATATGTGGGTATGTGTGTGCGCGCGCATGTGCGTGAGTTCGTGCCGTGTGCCTTTGTGCGTCAGTGCTTACCTGCCTTTTTATATTAATGCCTGTTGTTGTTAGTTTAATGTTCAAGCGAGACAATTATGCTCACATCTGGATAGTTTTTGCGAGTATGTTGTTTGTCTTGACGTTGCCATTTATGTATTGCCCGAAGAATAAGGGGCAATTTATAATAATTGTAATATTTTGTATATAAAATTGGGTGCAGCAAACTTTAGGTTGGTGGTGGTGGGGTGGGGTGGGGGTGGGGGTGGAATAAGCGGGCACGTAGCTGGCTTTCACAAATGATTAGCCAATAGATTAGCTAGCTAGTTAGCCAAATCGTAATAATTTTAGCCAATGATTTGTAATGTATGCAATCTATTTCCATTAGGTAACGATTTCAACTGAACACTACATGACATTAATACAAGATTACGTTGAATATTTTGAAACTAATTTGCTTGGAAGCTGTTGCTGCCTAAGGAAGCAACAGTTTCCAGTCAAATTAGTTTCAAAATATTCAACAGCTGACCTATATGGGTGCTTTTAAGCTGGGATATTGGAATTTCAGTGTTTATTTGGTCACAATAAAACATAATATAAGTACTTGTTAGTTCTTCACAATTATTCTTAATGGTTCTCTACTTAGAACATATGTATAATAAAACGAGTTTAATCATTAGCCAAATGTTTAGCCAATTCTGCTTTCCATTAGCCAGATCTCAATTTTACTAGCATTTGGCGAGTGGGTGTGTCGCTCCCTGAATAAGGGATGGGGAATTGTGTAGTAATTTATCTACTTCCTTATCCGCTGATGTAAAATTGCTACATAATAAGTACATAGTTCTTAATTATTATCTGGTAGTATTGTAAATACATTTATTAAATATTCTACAAAAGAAATATGAAATAAATAAAAGAAACGGTAAATGAAAAGATATAAAGAAAATAAGTGTAACGTTATGGTAGGTAGGTAGGTAGGTAGGTAGGTAGGTTAGTTGGTTTATTGGCCGCTCACACCTAGATGTATTTGGGCCATGACTCACTCTGAGAGGTGCTTCCCTGAAGGGTTGCGTTGCTCCCCCGAAGGGTTGCTTTAAACAAACGTCAAAACTGATAAAAGTCAAAAAATTAAGTTGTTGCTGGGAGTGTGTTGCCTGATATCGCCTAATGAACTGTTGTTGGCAGGTGTTGATGTTGTATGCCGTGTAGAGGAGGGGGTGGGAGGGGGAATTACTTTATTTCTCATGGAGGTGGGATGGGATGGAGGGCAGTCTGTAAAATAAAATCTCAAAACGGGAATCAGGAAAATTTTTAATAAAATTATTACGAAACTAAGAATAAACAAATTAAAATAATGGCCTGTGATTAAATAAACAAGAAACGGGGGAATTAAACTTAAAATCCAGTGTTTGTAAACTAAATTGAAGGAAATTTAAATTTCCCTTTCTCCGAGATCTAACAATACTTACCATTATATTACTCTTTGATAATACTAGCTAGCTAGCTGGCTCTAAGAATCTAGATTTAGACAGCTTTACCGGCTCCTGGAACTGGGTACCTGGCTCCCAACAACCTGGTACCCGTCTGCCAGTGAGACTCATATTGTTTGCATAGCTACCAAACAAGAGAATACCAATGGCTTGCCTCCGCGGGACTGGGATGCAGGGTCCATAATATAATGGTAAGCATTGTTAGATCTCGGAGAAAGGGAAATCGAAATTTCCTTCATTCTCCTTCGATCAATACTTACCATTATATTACTCTTTGATAACACCAGATTTAGACGGTAACCTGGTGGGAAGGGGCAAGCCATACATAGCCTCTTTTTCCCCTGGAGAAAGAACTTAGACTTAAACTTGCCATAAGAAGACCTAAAAGGACTGACAAGTTTGGGACCCAATCACATTCGCATCACCGCTCCGCGCCACCATCCCCCCACCCATCCCCCCACCCGCCCCCTTTTTCTCCTAAAAGGGGAGAGAACTCATGAACACGCATCTCGCCTGAAAACATAAATATGCGAAGAGGGTTAGTTGCAATTTGCACATATAAGCCTGGGAATGAGCATGATTATATAAGATGAATGATCATGATATAAAGACATAATACAAAGAACTGTCAGACTTGAATTACATCATGAATTATGGATTCCAGACGTGGAGCCACCAACCAACACACTCGACCAGACGTGCTCCATACAATTGAAATCATCTCGCCTTACCACGTCTGTTCTTACTACTTTTGCTTTTCAAAGTACCAAAAGGAGGAGAGCAGTGTGACCATAAGCTATCGTCTCAAAACAGCTAAAGGGAGTGGATTGGCTGAGTCTGACATGCCCCTCATATAGTAATCTGTGAAAGAGGACTCACAGTGTCATTGTGCAATGGTCATGATGTCCTCTAACGGGACACCATTGAATAGGATGGTTGAGGCGGCTATTCCTCTAACATCGTGAGCCCTAACACATTACACCTGGTGCTCGTACTCCCCTCTAGGAATATGGCACCTTGCCCGCACCTTCCTAGAAGCCGCAAGGAGCTGGCCCTTGGTCAAGAGTTGCTTGCTATAATTAGCATCGAGCAATTCCTTGAACCGTGGATCCAGCCCAATGGACTGAATCCGAGCCACGGGCAAGACCCCCATCTGAATCGACGCAACCGATGGATGAGGCATGTCTTCTTCGGCCGTGGTCAGAACCACGGATGGGTCCACTCTGGCTAGCCAAGCCAGTGCCTCAGACCAGTCCGTCTCCGAAGAAGACACCCCCGTGAATACATCACCCGTTGATGTATTCTCGGGGTGTCTTCTTCGGAGACGGACTGGTCTGAGGCTCTGTCTTGGCTAGCCAGCATGGACCCGTCCATGGTTCCCAAGAACCCAACGGTCATCCTCAGTGACCGTTCGTATCACACCATAGTGCTCGTACTTGATGTATTCATGGGTCTACCAGCAGCGGACTCCCGGCTAGGAGCCACTGTTGGCAAGCCAGCCCACTGCTGGCAAGCCAGCAACACCTGCACCACACGGTTCCGCCACCACCCCATTAGACAAACTGTTCCATGGCGTAGGCCTGCACGGAAAACCGTGCGGACCCGTAGCAGTTATGGAACCGTGGCCATACACATGTGCCAACGCACCCATGTGTGGTCGCTGGACCAGGTGAGATAGGCGTGTACCAAGCCTGGCCAGCAACACCCATCACCGTGTCGGTTAGTGGCAAACCAACCAGCACTGGATGGGTGCCCGGTACCGGTGTGTCCTCAACCACGGGTGGAGAGGCTGCCATGGCTTGCACCAAGCCAGACAGATGAAGGGTGATTCCGTCCGGCACGGAATCGACCTCCATGCTCTGCACCCGCGGTATCTCAGGCCGCAACAACCTCTCCTCTTCAGCCTCCTTATCCTCAGACCCCGAGGAGGCGTCATCGGATGAGGAAACACTGGAGCCATCCTGGCAAACGGCTCCCATGCTCGACGGACCAGTTACCGCTACTGGACTACCCGGAGGTGGCCGCAGAGAAGCAGTATCCACCAGGCCGGAGCCTGACGGGACCACCAGGGAGCCATACATGATGGCCCCCCTCGGTAACCAGTCCAGAACCCTGTCCGAGGACAGGGTCTGTACCGGCATGGCGAGAGATTGCCCTACAGTCTTCGGTATCAGAGGCGACACCAGCGTGGGTAGGATGCTATGCAAGAAGCCTTGCATAGCGGGCCCAAACCACGCCGGAGGTGCCATCTCTGAAGCTCCAACTGCAGATGAGGAGCGCTCACAAGGGTCGAAACAGACGCTCCCCGATGTGTTTTCACACGGCCTGACCCCGCATCAGACCCAGCCAAGTCCTTCTGGGCAAGGAACTCAACTCATAACTCAACCGGCCACACTGCACAAACATTACATCCATTGTCAACTTTAGTTTGGAGCATCAAAAACAGACATGGTCTTTATAGGCAATCTTAACAAACTTGTGGCACTCAGAGCAAGATGGCGGGGTAGGCCTGGCCTAAAAATAAGCACAAAACCTAAAATAAGCAAGCGGAACGAAACAGGAATGGAAGGCAGACAAATAATTCTCAAATAGTTGGACCATAAATTAAATGGAAACCCGCCGACACCCCACACCCGCAACGTTACAACCAAGATCGCGTAAACTGGCGACAAAGAACGATAGCGGGCCACTAATATACCCATAAATTGATCCTGAGGGATGTATCACACGGAACCAGGAACCATATCGAATTGCATTCGCGGTATATATAAGAATTAATTTCAAAATTATACTTCTCAAACGAAGGCACCCACATACAAACAAAAGTTGTTTTGACGGATCATGGGCAGGGTCAATGGGCTTTAGCCCATTGGCCAAAGACTTCCATTTCTATCCTGCCCCTGCGCCTTTACATGTGCCAAACGTGTCCGAAAGCCTATCAAAAGTATCATTTCCTGTGGGATTCCAACCTCAGTTCATGAGTTCTTTAACGTCCGATTTGCTTCAATGCTAATCAGACGGGACCAACTTCTTTACGTCCCTTCCGAAGGACGTTGGTGAGTATGGTTTGTGCGTTCTATATATATATATGGTAAATGATCAAAGTTGAGAAGTGTTGGTCGTAGTAGTAGGCCACCCTAATAGTAGCATTGATAACATTTATCCTGTTGAATATCTCTAAACTAACCATGCCTGGCGCCATTGCCCGGTCAAATTAGCCTCAAGATACCCAACAGCTCATCTGTATAGATTTCTGGAAATCGATAGTCAGGGAGTTCAGATCGAGATCGTATATTATGCAACTTTTATTCCGGATTTACATCCCTTGTTGTATACACGCGCTTGTGTAGTGATTGTTTTCTCTGAATGCACAAAAGGACCATCGGGGTTTCTCGACGGTAAGAAGAAATAGATCCTTCAAGGACATGAAATAACATGCCCAATCCAAACACGGCCATAGTTTCTATATATGGTAGAAATGCCTAGAAAACTTTAGCATGCTTAGATCTACGAATTGTATTGTATGGTATTATTCATCCCATTGGTAATATAATGTTATATATTGGTGAAAACTGTATAAATAATATGCCCAAGCCATGTTTAAACTGTGTAAGCCCACCTTTACAAAAGTTATTATGTTGTTGAAGGGCTTGTGAATATAACGCTAAAGAGAGTGTCACTGTATTAGTTATAAGATTAGGTATCTAGATAATTGTATAGTATACTAATTTAATTATATATATATATATATATATATATATATATATATATATATATATATATATAAGGTTAAATGTACACTCAAGGGCCTAAGGCTTATTGTGAAAATAAATCAATCAATATTTCTTTCTCTTGGACAGTAATAAAAATTAGCATAGTTTGGTGAGCACGGGCCTGTTACATAGTGAAAATAGTCCGCGGGTTTTTTCTTCATTGTTTTGTCTTGAAAAGCATAGTGGAATAGATTTCTCTCGTTTTATGGTTTATCGCTCACAATTAAACGGAAAGTGATTCTCATCCCCAGCTTCATTACTTCTGGACAAAGTCGCTCAGTTCTATCTATGCCAATCCATCTTTGCTTGTCTATGGCGAGTCGGTGGTTAAGCGTTCGAAAATGCAGAAGCGTTAGTACGGTTATGGCAGACATTAAAAATAATTTCGAACTGAGATTTAGTCTTTATTACGCTGTAGAAGGTTAATCGTGTTGATGGGTTCATTTCTCTGGCCCACTCCTCGATGAATCTTTGTTCTGGACTAGCCGCTTGCCATTTATGATTTCGTCTGTAAATAGGTTTCGTTTACCAACGCTTTCTAAAATAGTTTTAATCGTTTCAATCCATTCAATGTGTATGTTGTGTCTAGTTGCAAAGTCTAAACATAAGAAGTAGAGCATAGACGATAGTTTACCATACCCACCATTTACTAGACCCGCCCAAAATCGTAGCACGTTATATTTTATTGTTATGTGAAGTCGACGTTTCTCAAGCTTGCCGTATATCATGTCATTAGGTGTACTTTTCTTCAAAGCAATCTCATTCGCCCTTTGTTTCTCTCCACCCAGGAGTATAAATGGGTGCCAGTGTAAAAAGCTGGGGAAGTTACCAATAATAGACTGAAATAAACTGAAATAAAACCAGCCTGAGATATGGCGTGAATGGGACCTGGAATCAGGGACTCGATAGATAATAATAATTTCGCCCCATTCTATATGTGGAGGCGATGCCTCAGGCGGTAGCGCACAGGGCTGTCCAACGGGAGATCACAGGATCTTGTATATTGTAAGCAATCTTGACCTCCTTTCAAGGAGAACCGCATTACACGTGCTTAATCAAAACTAGTCTAACCTCCACTACACGATCTAAACCAGCCTTGACTACAGGTATATATTAGCAGATAATTTAATATTATACGCCTTGGAGCATATCTAATCAAGCATGCCTAAATATTAAGTACAATCCTATCAATATATAAAGCCATCCGGCATCCGCCAAGATTAACGCACCTATAATAGCACATTTCCCAATATCTTATATTAGTAACAATGAACCTTTCCCTTTTTAACTATGCCACGCCCATCCCTAGCTAAGCCCACCCACACTTCGTCGTGTGGGGGATTGATCGATCCCCGAATGCCCTGACTATCAATTTGCTGAAAACTATACAACTGAGCTGTTGAATATTTTGTAACTAATTTGACTGGGTGCTGTTGCTTGCCATAGCCAAATTTATTAAATAGTAAGGACATACAATTCGCACAACAACGCATAGTTCGTATTCAACTATGCGTTCGTGACGTACTTATCTACGTCATTCATGACGCCATAATGACGTCATTGATTGTGATGGCATTGTATAGGCCACGCAGTGCTTTACCTACAAAGGTTCACTAACTGAGGTTGTAAAAGCCTATTGCTATCTTGGTATTTTATTTACTCCCTCTGGTAACTTCAGGGATGCTTGTGAAAGATTGGCTGAACAGGCTAAGAGAGCATTGTTCAAACTTAAATCTGCCTGTAAGAAACAATGTCTTAATGTCGTTTAAACTATTCCGTTCTCTTATTCTACCAATATTGTCATATTGTTCAGAGCTTTGGGCCCCTTTCTATACGAAAGGTATCAATGAACACAATTTTATGAAGTTAGGAGATAATGTACCTGTTGAGAAAGTCTTTATCAATTTTTGTAAATATATACTAGGAGTTAACAGGAAAACTACGAATGCCGCTGTGAGGGGTGAACCTGGGCAGTCTGCCCTAATAATACCTCTCTTGTCCCAAGCAGCGAGGTTCTGGATGAGCTTATGTGGCATTGCCTCTGAGACAATAGTTCATTATACCTATATGCACTCTTGCCCCTCGTTAGATGAAACAAATTGGTCAGCACATGTAAAAAGTATATGGACAGATTTTAACCATCAGGAAATTTGGACCAATCAAACCACCGTAAATAAAAACGAATCTTCCAAACTACTAAAAGATGCCATGGAAACGAGGTACAAATCGACCTGGCTTCTCCATATAAACAGGGATTTTATATGCCCTGTTGGCAAATTCCAACAGGGATCTAAGCTTCGAACTTACAGGACTTTAAAAAATAACTTCAATATTGAAAACTATCTACTAGTTAATGGAGACTATTCTAGGCGTAAGGATTTTGCCAAACTCGGAGTCAGTGCGCATAACCTCCAGATAGAAGTTAGGCATACGCTTACTTTGCTCTGTTGGAATTGTTGAGGACGAGACACATATCATTGCTCACTGCCCATTCTATGAAATCGAAAGACTGAATCTATTTAATTCCCTCAACTCATGTGTAGATATATCTAATTTTATCTTAGATGAAAATCTTTTTTTCTTATTGTCGTATAATAAGGGGGACACTGAGGTTTGTAAAGCGGTATTGAACTATGTTTCAAAATGCACCATTAAAAGGCAAAATTCCTTAACAAATACACTAAGCATCGCCCCACCAGTAACAAATATCACAGCGTAATATGTCAGTCTGTCAATCAAGCCGCAGACTACATATAATTATTTAATTATTTAATATATTAGCATTATTTTATATCATAATTGTTAACTATTCGTACTATGTGACTTGTAATCTGTATTATGTCTGTGTAACCATGTTTGTCTATATCTTCATGTAAACGATTTTGTGCCAATAAATAATCTAATTTAATCTAATCCTTTCGAGAGTATCCATCTATCATCTGACGTCATATGATGTCATAATCAGCTGAGCGGCGCGTAGGACGATGTCATAAGCATTACCTCATAAATGATTCTATTTGACCCGACTTTAACGTTGTACGAATTGTTTGTCTACTATTTAATAAACGTGCTGTTGAATATTTTGGAACTAATTTGACTGGACGCTGTTGCTGCCATAGGCAGCAACAGCGCCCAGTCAAATTAGTTCCAGAAATATTCAATAGCATACCTGTATAGTTTTCGGGAAATTGGTAGTCAGGAAGTTTAGAGATCGATCGATTCTAATACGACCGAGGTGTGAGTGGAGCTTAGCTAGAGATGGGCGGGGCATAGCTAAAAATGGAAAGCTCCATTAGTGGCTATGTGTGTAATTTGTCCTTTAAATAAATTTAATTTATGTAAGTTGCAGAATCCCAGGGCTTACTGTTACCAATACGAGAAATTTTATATTCTATACCTGTTATACCTTTAACATCTGATAACCTAAAATTGTGCTGTTCTCAAATCATAATAAGGTAGATTGATAAGTTTGTGAAATCATCAGTTCTGGACAATGTGAGTGTCAGGCTTTTCACTGCTAACGGGAGTTAACTCCGCTTACGTCGGGAGCTTGTCGACGTTTATCTCCTTTGTGACATATAATGGAAAAGGCTATCTTGCACATCATCCTTATCTGTAAGCTGTATTCTTACATTATTGTAAAAAACTATTTGAGGACACCTGTGAGGTGTTAGTGCAATAGGGTCTCTAACTATACAGTGATAGTATTGTAACAGACCACCCCTCGTGGTTAGCACTTAGAGATATAAGGACAACACAGGCGACAACCTCAATAATACAGGGTAACGATGGCTGACACTAATAATGGTAGTATGATAACAGTAGCAGCTTCCCGAGAAGCTCTCTGTCCAATATCCCTTCTAATCACCTAGGCGTATCCAGTTAACAACCAAAGTTGGATGCCTGTGCCGTGCTCACTGCTCAGATCCTTCAGTTGACATAAGCCAGATAATATAACACAAGTGATGGGTTTGAATAAACAACTAACTTTATTTACAACTATAGGCAGATGCTCAAATCTACAAGGTACAAAAGAATATATGTGAACGAATTGTATGCTAGATAGCTTGGTCCATGACTATATAGCAACATGCCTTACTCGCTTGCCGAAATGTAAGAGAGACAACTCTTGTTTATATCGCAAGGGATGTAACTCCTTGAGCTACACTACGGCCCATTAATGTAAACAAGTATGGCGCAAATAATAAACAGTATTACGGCGAACTGTTGACTAAGTAGTAATACTGATTTGATCGATAGCAGTTATACTAATAATATGCTATTCATATGCCACCAATGATAATGGAGAACTATGGTGGACCGTCTATGGTGGAAATATGGTGGATACTCTATGGTGGAACTATGCCGGACCATCTATGGTGGAACTGTGCTGGACTATCTATGGTGTACCATCTACGGTGGACCATCTATGGTGGACAATCTATGGTGGACCGACTGATTAACACGATCTAGTGGTCAACTGACGCAATAAATTTTATCGGTAACCCAGCGCCACAATATTACGTAAGTTACCCACCCACGCTCAACAATGTCAATCAATCGGGACACATCTGTTCAACGACAGGTCTAATATAGTTATGGTGGGTCTGTGGTGGGATAGAACTGTGGTGGAACTATGGTGGGAACGATATGATTGTGACGAATAGATGATAAAGTAAATAACAAACAAACTGCGGACTCTCCTATGTAAAAATAGGCCTAGACCACAGTTTAGTTCGTAAGCAACCATACCGTCTCCACTGCTGCTGTCAATTCACCTTTCCAGAGTATCCATACATCATCTGACCTCGTATGACGTCACAATCATCCCAGTGTATGATGACGTCACAATCATTACGTCACAAAGGGTTCCGACACGTATGAATTATATGTCTTTGTAATTCTTTGCAATTTAATAAACATGCTGTTGAATATTTTGAAACTACTTTGACTGGGCGCTGTTGCTCAAAACTGACTTATGTTCGTGCATGTGATTTCATCAGAATTAGGATTTGGACCATAATTCAAGATGAATTATGCTCTAGCAGATGATATCATCTGAATAATCGTCTGGATCGTGATTCAAACTGAATTATGTCCTAGCATGTGACGTTATCCGAATTACGATCTGGACCGTGATTCAAGCTGAATTTTATTCTAACATGTGATGTCATCTGAATTACATTCTGGATCGTGATGCAAACTGAATTATGTTCTTGCATGTGATGTTATCTGAATTACATTCTGGATCGTGATGCAAACTGAATTATGTTCTTGCATGTGATGTTATCCGAATTACGGTCTGGACCATGATTCAGACTGAATTATGATTTTGCATGTGATGTCATCCAACTTACGGTCTGGACCGTTATTCAAACCTGAATTATGTTCTAACATATGATGTCATCCGAATTACTGTCTGGACTGTGATTCAAACTGAATTATGTTCTAAAATGTGATGTCATCCGAATTAGGATTTGGACCATAATTCAAACCGAATTATGCTCTAGTAGGTGATGTCATCCGAATACTCGTCTGGATCGTGATTCAAACCGAATTATGTCCTAGCATGTGACGTTATCCGAATTACGATCTGGACCGTGATTCAAGCTGAATTTTATTCTAACATGTGATGTCATCTGAATTACATTCTGGATCGTGATGCAAACTGAATTATGTTCTTGCATGTGATGTCATCCGAATTATGGTCTGGACCGTGATTCAAACTGAATTATGTTCTAACATGTGATGGCATCCGAATTACCGTGTGGACCGTTATTCAAACTGAATTTTATTCTAACATCTGATGTCATCCGAATTACATTCTGGACCGTGATTCAAACTGAATTACATTCTAGCATGTGATGTCATCCGAATTACGGTCTGGACCATGATTCAGACTGAATTATGTTCTTGCTTGTGATGTCATCCAACTTACGGTCTGGACCGTTATTCAAACCTGAATTATGTTCTAACATATGATGTCATCCGAATTACTGTCTGGACTGTGATTCAAACTGAATTATGTTCTAAAATGTGATGTCATCAGAATTACGGTCTGGACTGTGATTCATAACTGACTTATGTTCTTGCATGTGATGTCATCCGAATTAGGATTTGGACCATAATTCAAACCGAATTATGCTCTAGTACGTGATGTCATCCGAATAATCGTCTGGATCGTGATTCAAACTGAATTATGTCCTAGCATGTGACGTTATCCGAATTACGATCTGGACCGTGATTCAAGCTGAATTTTATTCTAACATGTGATGTCATCTGAATTACATTCTGGATCGTGATGCAAACTGAATTATGTTCTTGCATGTGATGTCATCCGAATTAGGATTTAGACCATAATTCAAACCGAATTATGCTCTAGTAGGTGATGTCATCCGAATAATCGTCTGGACCGTGATTCAAACTGAATTATGTTCTAACATGTGATGTCATCCGAATTACCGTGATTCAAACTGAATTACATTCTAGCATGTGATGTCATCCGAATTACGGTCTGGACCATGATTCAGACTGAATTATGTTCTTGCTTGTGATGTCATCCAACTTACGGTCTGGACCGTTATTCAAACCTGAATTATGTTCTAACATATGATGTCATCCGAATTACTGTCTGGACTGTGATTCAAACTGAATTATGTTCTAAAATGTGATGTCATCCGAATTACCTTCTGGACCGTGATTCAAACTGAATTACATTCTAGCATGTGGTGTCATCCGAATTACGGTCTGGACTGTGATTCAAAACTGAATTATGTTCTTGCATGTGATGGCATCCGAATTACCGTGTGGACCGTTATTCACACTGAATTTTATTCTAACATCTGATGTCATCCGAATTACGGTCTGGACCGTGATTCAAACCGAATTATGTTCTTGCATGTGATGTCATCCGACTTACGGTCTAGGCTGTGATTCAAAATTGAATTATATTCTAACATGTTATGTCATCCGAATTACGGACTGGACTGTGATTCAAACTGAATTATGTTCTAAAATGTGATGTCATCAGAATTACGGTCTGGACTGTGACACAAAACTGACTTATGTTCCTGCATGTGATGTCATCCGAATTAGGGTCTGGACTGTATTCAAACTGAATTATGTTTAACATGTGATTTCATCCGAATTAGGATTTGGACCATAATTCAAGCAGAATTTTGCTCTAGCATGTGATGTCATCCGAATTACCGTCTGTACCGTGATTCAAACTGAATTATGTTCTAGCATGTGACGTTATCCGAATTACGATCTGGACCATGATTCAAACTGAATTACATTCTAGCATGTGATGTCATCTGAATTACGGTCTGGACTGTGATTCAAACTGTATTATGTCCTAACATGTGATGTCATCTGAATTCCGGTCTGGACCGTGATTCAAACTGAATTATGTCCTAACATGTGATGTCATCCGAATTACTGTCTGGACCGTGATTCAAACTGAATTATGCTCTTGCATGTGATGTCATCCGAATTCAAACTGAATTATGTCCTAACATGTGATGTCATCCGAATTACGGTCTGGACTGTGATTCAAACTGAATTATGCTCTTGCATGTGATGTCATCCGAATTCAAACTGAATTATGTTCTTGCATGTGATGGCATCCGAATTACGGTCTGGACCGTGATTCAAACTGAATTGTGTTCTAGTAATAATATACAATCCGAATTACGATCTGGACTGTGATTCAACGTCATAGCATGGGACTTCATCTGAATTATGGTCTGGAATGTGATTCAACGTCATAGCATGGGACTTCATCTGAATTATGGTCTGGAATGTGATTCAACGTCCTAGCATGGGACTTCATCTGAATTATGGTCTGGAATTTGATTTTAACTTAATTTTGTTCTAGCAATACGATGCAGTCGGAATTACGGTCTGGACAGTGAGTCAAGTGGAATTAGGTTTAAGAAAGTTATTCAATCTGATAACTCAGAATCATGGCCATATTATACGGAATAATTGTCATATTTCATGGAATAACTCGGAATAATGGCCAGATTACATGGAATAAGTGTCATATTTCATGGAATAAATCGAAATAATGGTCATAGAAACGTAAAATCAAAGTCCCAATATTTCGTCCGGTAACTTAAATGCTCAGAAATATAGAAATCTATGTCAAAATAGACAAACTTACACCAGAAACAATAGAATCTATTATTTTCACAGACCTAATCAATCAACGTCATTATAAAGTATCAAGCGACTATTCGGGAAGCTTTAAAATCTATACAGCGCCATTTTCGATGTCGAAACCAATCAAATAAAATAGCTCAATTTTAACAAGAGAAAGTCAGCTGGAAACTGACATATCCACTCACCATATCCCACCACAACAAAAGTACATCCCCAGCATGGGTGTTTCCCAATGCCATTTTAAAACTAAAAGTGAATGCAAATCAGTCATGCATTCCCGACTCACACACTTTTAACATTAGGCACGTCTTCGGGCGGTGTAAAATAATTCTGTCACGTTTCAAACAATTCTCTCAACCCGTATAGGAGGAGTTGCAGCGACACGATTCTCAGGAAAGGCTGGGCGTACATACGTACCTAAAGAGGGCCAAGATGGACCTATGAAAGTAATTTTAACACTAAGGACATCTCTGGGTAGTTTACACTTATCCTGTCAAGTTTCACCGGGCCCATTCCAACGCAATTCATAAGTGATATCTTCATGTCTGCCGTTTTGAACAGTAGGAGGTGACATAATAACCTATTTCAAGATACTAAAACCTGTTTCTTAGTACAGCGAGAGAGAGAGAGGGACAAAAGGATCTCAAATCGACATATATATGAGGCATACACCCCAAAAATCTTGTGAAAACAACACAGCAATATTTTAATAACGGATCTAAATACCGAAGTCAGAAAGATAGCAGGTTTTGAAGGAAATGTCGCTGCAAGCTGGCACTTCTAAACAGTAACAGCTCCCGACGACACTCACTATAAAACAAATAAGCTAGAGGCAAAAGTCCATTCAAAATAACCCCAATTTAAATACAAGTACACATATTGATGCAAGGCATCAATGGCAAATAGCGTGGCCGGAGATTATTATAATTGAAAATGAGCTTCAAATTCATTTTTATATATAATATTCAATTTGCAGTAGCACAACAGGTTACCCACCAAAGACAGTGACTATATCTAGACCTTGGACCCCTACATAGAACAAAAAATAAATTATACATGCAGAACTGGCACGGGCACTATAATATAGGAAGGCACGGGCTTCAAGTTAAAGACAATGTACTATAAAGATATAGCCCTTAGAATATCTAGTGAGTTCTAGATGGTATTATGTTCAAAGGCCTGATTACAAACCGAGTACAGAGATTCTGATACTGAATATATAGTAAATTATTAGCATTTGGACTAAATTGCATATTTCGAAATTACTCCATAGTAGCATTTTTAAACTGTATACTTTGTTAGCGCATTCATATATATCTATGTAAACATATGGGCGAAATTCTGGAGCCGAACATAGTACAAGCGATATGCCAGGACATATCGACATCTATCTGATTGTGGCTAATGTGAACCAACTATCTTTCAATGGGGGGACATATTGCGATTAAGTAACTACATGGACATACTTGGTAATTATGATATTATTTGATGGTATAATTGTGTAAAATTTCGTACATCACTAGTACATAATAATGCATATTAAGTTCTGCATGGCTAGATGTTCGAAAACTGGTTACAAACAGAGCACATAGATATTGGTAAGTAAATTATTGGCATCTGACAACTTTTGGTCACTACTAAGTTGCGTATTATAACATTACTTTACGGTGGAATTTTTTAATCAATGTTTTATTAGCATATTTATACATCTATCTGACATTTTGGGGCCAAACTTATTACAGACAGTAGGCTACTGAAAACCATGGATTTGCCAAAACTTGTGCAAATTATTGCCATAGAATTGTGTACTACAAAATTACTTCATGGTAGACATTTTTAAGCTTGATACTTCATTAGCGTATTCATATACCGATATGACCATATGTATTAATTTTGAACCGAATATGGGCCGAACTTATTGCAGACAGTATGGTACTGAAAATCACTGATCTGCCCAAATTTAAGCCAATTTTCGGTTTGGAATTGCGGACTACATAATTATTTCATTGTAGAATTTGTTTTAATTATGAATATAGCTAGCAATCTTCTTCTTCTTTTCATTCGCTGATCATACCACCAGTCCTGTAAGTGACTATCGACATGATCATAAGCGTTAAGTGCGTGGATCCATGGTTTATTAGAGTGCCGTGTGGCCTGGAACCTCCGTCTTCAGCACTCGAGGTTTCTGTCAGGGTTACCTCACCCGTACCTCCTTTAGTCGCCTCTTACGACACGCAGAGGATACGGAAGGTGTATTCTAAGCCCCACCTACAGGGCAGAATAGCAATGATATGATATACTATTGTTTACAGCTGAAAGTAATTTAGGCCAAATTATACTTTTTAAACTCAAATTTATGTGGGTGAAAATCTGGGGCCGAACATAACCTACAGATAATAGAGCAGTGAAGACTGTGAATTGGCCAAAATTTCAGCCAATTTTTGGTATGAAATCGTGTACAACGAATTAAATTACTTCATGGTAAAGATTTTTTAACTCAAAACTTCATTAGCATATTCAGATATCTATCTAACCGTATGGGTCGAATTCTTGGGCCGAACACATTGCAGGAATTACTGACTTGGCACATACATACTCTTCCTGTTGATTTATGTATCTAACCACCCGCTACAATGTTATTGACAGCCGTTTTGACTGGAAATTCAGAACATTAGTAGTCTATATAGTGCTAAATAATTGCATGCATGACTCTTTTCCCAGTGAAGTGTTAAGGACAATAAATTACTAATGAAAATCACACCCTACAAGACATAACAATGGAAATTTATACACTATCTCGAATGTTCAGCCTAGTGTTTTATGCTATAATACATAAGGGAAAAATCAAATAGACACAGTACCTGGTATTGTCGTCATAATATATTAAACCTTTACTGTCTAAACTTGGTGAAAAATGTTAAAATATTTAGATATTGAATGTCCATTTGCAGGCCAAATGAAGACGTTTTTCACAGATTTGCCACTGGAATCTGGAATGACCGTCTCGAGTCATTCCAGTGGTAAATTATCAAAAACTGTCCCCTCATGGCATGCAATTTGACATTGCTCTAGATCACTGTAGCGGCCGGTTTGACCAGCTATGCCATGAGGCGGTTAAAATACAATAAGAGATGATGATAGGCCTATTTTCATAGACGTCGTCATTGTGATTTATATACTTTCAACCATGACTTCCCAGAATCTCATTCCCAAGGTAACTATAGAGGTGAGCTGTTGAATATTTTAAAATTAGTTTGATTAGATGCCATTGGTGCTTATAGCAGCAGCACAGTTAAATTCGTTTCAAAATATTCAACAGAATGTTTATTAAATTGTAAAGACATACAATTCGCACACCTTATGGACCTTTCAATTTTCCTGATAGCCATAGCTACGTCATTCATTACATATTTTGAGTGTGATGTCAGCCTACATGTGACATAATTGATTATGCCCTCAACACTTGAGTGACAGGTTGGATAACTTATACCCTCTTTCCATAAGAGAATGGGTTAGCGTAGAGAATGATGCAACTGAGGTATTACGCAAAACTGATTTTAGAGCTATTATTTAAATAAATTTGAAAAATGATCTAAGCGATACTGAACCCCTAACAGGTTGGGTGTAAAGATAGGTCAGGGATTTTTTTTACAGATGTAGGGCTTGGAGATATTAATTTTCAATGTGTGGGAGGGTCTGCAGGGTATATTTTAAATAAGGTTAACTAATGTTTTAAAACCAGCTCAATATAACATAATTTACTCAAGTCGGACCCTTCCCCCCACCCTATAACTATATATCGCCCTCCACACTTTCTATCCGATAATAATAAAGCAGAAGATAACTTATCTCCCCTCGATGAAGGGTATGTTGATAATCTTCTACATTACGGGTCAGCGTATTATACGCTTTATCAAAGTGACATCTCAACCGTCCCTAACAGCGAAGGGCTACGAAACTTATAGCAAAATTAAGAAATCTAAGCTACCAAATGAGATTAAGATCACTAAACCTAACGTCATTAAAGTAACGCAGGTTGCGTGGGGACCTAATTGAAGTCTTCAAGACCATTAAAAACAAATACAACATTAATAGTGCAGATTTTTTTCAAGAACCTTACACAAATATGACACGAGGCCACCCATACAAGTTAAGAGTATACCGGTGCAACAATATCTTTAGAAGACGCATTTTTACCAAACGAATAGTGAATCTCTGGAATTCTCGTTCCACCCATACCGTTGAAGCAAAAAACTATGAGGATTTCAAACAGAGACTAGATAAAAACTTAGACAAAATGATGTACGATTTTGACTCGCACCAGAACCGATATCACTACCAAAAACACCACACCAGCAAAATACAAACATACAATACAACAGGACAAAAAAAGCCTAAGGCTTAAGTCCTGAAAACATGATGATGATGATGATGATGATGATGATGATGATGATGACCTATTTTACATAGGGGAGGGACTCCCAAAATACCTAGGCTGGTACCCGACTCCTCATTTCCTCACTGGCGATTCTCTGGCTCATGCCACTATTGTGATTATGAGCAATTGGAAACGGGTACCAGCTTACAAAATACCTTCCCGAACAAGAAGAGGAAATACTTGCGTAACATTGCTTTTCACAGTCAAATACAAACCAATTCAGCTTGGGACTATGGCGGGGCTGCATTGATGGAAAGAAACATGTATATTTGACGTACCTATTCACTTAAACACCCTTAAAATAATGCTTGAGCATGGAGAGCCGATTTTAAAACACGGAAGTGCGTATAGTAAAGCACACCCATGACGTCATTTATCGGGGTCTGTCATTTAAGATGTTGGAATGACCTGCTAGAGGGAAACACGGCACCTTTTGTATTTATTATGGCTTATTCCAGGCCCCTATGAGAATAAGAACGGTATATTTTTGTGCCGAAAAATAGTATGTATTTGATGTAAATACACGAAAAATTCAAGGGAACTGCTGTAAGCTGCTGCTTGACATAATTCAAACGTGGGAATTTTGTTACGCTCTCTTGACTAGCCACGCCCCGGGTTAGGGAGGGCACGGCCTATCGTCTTGCTAAAGCATTATTAAACTTCTTTCGGTGTTCACAACTTTATCCAGCAATGAAAACTTAAAGACCAAGCATTATGAGCGAATTTATAACAGACTCGTCCAAACAAAGGTCCGTAGCCATATATTGATGGAATCAATAATTAGGTTATACATGTGATTTATAGACAGATAGTAAAATTAGAGAGAGTTTTCCTAAAATAAAGCTACGTCATTACGCTTCTGGCGAATCAATAGTTGATGTGCAAAAACAGCCGATGCTTTCTGAAAAGGCTGTGCACAACTGGAAAAAAATCTCAAAATCTCTCGTGCATGCTCTACCTATGCCTCTGCATGTCTGTATAACTGCCAAGTTTGTGCACGTTAGATTGAATGTTAGACTCACGTTAGACTGATGTTAGATGCATGATTATTTCATTTTTTAGGAGCATGGTACATCGAAATTTGTTGTAGATGAACGCGAAATTCTGCTCTAAAGTTGCTGCTAAAATCCATCGTATTCCTTGATTTGCTGTGCAATCCTCTAGCTTGTTACCATCAAGTGCAGCAACTAATCCACAAAATTCTTTAATTGCTCCAACGAAGTTTGTACCATTATCAGATATTACTTCTATAGGCAGTCTTCCGCGATTCACCATCCAATAAAATGCATTTAGAAAGGGATCTGTATCTAGTCCAAAGGCTACCTCAAGGTGAACGGCTCTCGATACAAGACATGTGAACAGACAGAGGTAGCGTTTTAGGCGATGCTTACCTCATCCTTGCTTGGTAATGAATGGCCCTCCGAAATCAACTGCAACTCGAGCAAAGGCATGTAGCGGAGTTTCTAGACATACTCCTGGGAGTGGTGCTATGATCTACATTCTTTTTCCCACTCTCGAATCACTTCCCAGCTAGAAATAATCCGATATCGTGATGATAAATCAGCAAGCACCTGATTTGTGCCACTGTGCTGCTGCTTCTCATGATGGTATTTGACGATTAGTTTTGTTACTTGATTCTTTCGTGTTAATATTCCTGGGAATCGTACATCATGTGATAAGAACTCAGCATCTTTCAACCTCCCATCACACCGCATACACCGATCGATCGTCATCGACCCGACGATTTAATGGAAGCAGCTTACTGCTGTGACCAAGTCCCCTTCCATGTATAAGATCTTTGTACTCGATCATCATGAAATGCATGCTGTTGAATTGTCTTTATAATCTGTATCTCTGCATCGATACTGGGTGAGGTCAAGTCTGGGTGTTAGTGTTAGTGTTAGTGCAACACTAACACTGAGATAACACTGAGACTTGACCTCGATGTTTGTGTTAGTGTTAACACCGGATTTAGTGTTAACACCGTGTTAGCGCCTGCTGTTAACACCAAATATTGGTTGAGGACAAGTCTAGGTGTTAGTGTTAGTGTTGGTGCAACACTAACACTGAGATAACACTGAGACTTGACCTCGACGTTCGTGCTAGTGTTAACACCGGATTTAGTGTTAACACCGTGTACCTGCTGTTAACACCAAATATTGTGTTAGTTTTAGTGCTAATATCAACTCCTGCTTTTGCCTGCATTTTCATATACGTCATTAGCGAATATAAGGGGAACAGATATTCAAATCAGCATAAAATAGGCTGAATTTATTTGATATTAATGAGTTATTAGTTTACCTTTTCACTGGCAGATGAAAATTTAGTCATTTATAGCTATATCTAGCTTGGTGTTAACATTAACCTCTAGAGGTTAACACCGTGTTGAGGTCAAGTCTTGGTGTTAGTGTTAGTGCTTGCTGCTGATAAACAACAAGTCAAAGCATAATTTCCTTTGTATGCAACGCAATCTAACATCAAAATGTGTCCTAAAAATAAAATAAAACGTTAACTTTATACCTTATATAATGATATGCCAACTCCCGTACATTATTTTGGTCTATATAGAAAATAGTTATTTACCTCAAATAGGAAGAGAGAAGACATCGATGCAATATTTATCTAGAGTGTTCTCCGCTCCTTTTAAACATGTAACGTACCGGATATTAAATGTTAGACATAGAGACAATTTAAGCTAAAAATAAAATGACTAACGATTTTTACTTGATTACCTCCCTTGCAAAATAGTCACAAATATGAGATGGTATAGCCTGATTCACATATCTCAGATATCTATGGTACATTCTGAAGACTGTTTGCTGCTAACACTTAATTTAGGTTAATGACAAGTCTATGAAAACATAGTTATAATGAAAAACATAAATTCCTGAAGACTAGTTCACCTATTTACCCACTTTACCACCGCATTCCAAGACTTTGTCATTTTAGGCATAAGGGGGGACCGGGGCACTATGTAAAATCTCAAAACTGTATTGGTGTTTGGTTTAACACTCGATCATAGGCGTAGGAACAGGTGGGGTAGGGGCGAGGGCATCCACCCTGCCCCCATGGTTTTCCTCTACCATAGTGTATCTATATAGCTCCCCTAGTTTTTGGTCCAACCCATAGATTAGCCACCCTACCACCACCCCTGGTCAGAGTATGTTCCTACACCCCAACACTACCAGTGTTAGTGTTAACACGGCCAGTGTTAATGTTAACACTCCTGGTGTTAACACCTGGTTTGGTGTTAGTGATCAGTGTTAACACTAATACCAACACTAACACTAACACTAGCACCCAGACTTGACCTCACCCACTGTCTGCTGGAGTCAGTTCACCAGATTTCCGATCAGACTTATGTGCATGACAGTTATCGATAAAGCGAGTAACCCATACAGCTACTCGTACGAGGCGTAACCAACCTGAATAACGAAGAGGGTTCAAGCGGCTATCTTCTAATTTCTGAATTGCCATGAGAGACACAGCTGAGTATGTTCCATCTGCTAATATTGATGAGTGACATCTTTTAGCTTCATCGTTTACATGTGCCCCCTTCTCGACACGATTCTGAGGCCAATCTTGTTCCGTTTTCAGAAGGAAGTTTGGTCCTGTCCACCACATGTCATCAGTCGACAGTTTCATTACTGATACCCCTTGTGACGCCTGGTCAGCAGGATTCTTCTGTATAGGAACATAGCGCCACTGCTCCAGTGATGTCAAACTTTCGATTTCGCCAAAAACCTAGAATAGCAGCCATCATCTCTAGGCGTGGTATGCATGTCGATGTCAATGGAGCAACACATGTCTTCGATGCAACAATACGACATGATATTTGTCCATTGCCATAAACTGATCTGTAGTAAACGACAGCTCCATATGCATCCTGAGATGCATCAACAAATGTGTGTAGCACTGCCTCTATCACCTCTGCTCCAATAGTCATCTGCAGACATCTAGGGACTCGAATATTGGCTAGCTTGTCCAACTCCATGAACCACATCTGAGACATCGTGGTAAGGCTGCCATTAAGCATGTCATCCCAGTCCAGAAGAGCAGACCACATTTCCTGCAACATGATCTTTGCACGAATTGTGAATGGAGATAAGAAGCCCAACGGATCAAACAGTGATGCAATCTTTTTCAGAAAGTTTCTCTTTGTATACTGAAACTTGTCATCAACTGTACTAAAGCGAAAGCCAAACATGTCATCTTCTGCTTGCCACATTACTCCAAGAGTTTTGATAGATGGTAGTTGATCATCCAGATCCATTTCTGACGCTCTGTTTTCGATTGGTGTTTTCTCTAGCATGGCCACTGAGTTAGATAGCCATTTATGTGCCTTCGTTCCTGCACTGGCCCATAATTCTGATAACTGATGGTACAGCTCAATCCCCTGGCTGTCATTCATAACTGAGTCCATGCTGTCGTCCATGTATGTCGATTTCAATACAGTGTCAGCTGCCATGGGATATTTCTCTCTATTTGATTTTGCATGTTCTTGAGTTACAAATTGGGCTAGAAATGGCGAAGAATTGATCCCAAATACGATGCGATTAAATTCATATTCATCTGGAGGCTGGTGTTGACATAATTCTCCCCAGAGAAATCTATGATAAGGCCAATCATCTGGCGCTATTTCGATCTGCAGATACATTTCAGAAATGTCACATACCAACGCTATTGGTTTCTTCTGGTAACGAAGTAGGACATCTATAAGATCTCGCTGTAACTTTGGGCCTTGATGGATAACATCATTGAGTGATACATCGGCCGATTTTGCGGATGCATCAAAGACAATGTGTACCTTAGTTGTCTCCTTGTCCAGTCTAACAACTGCGAAGTGTGGTATGTATCACATGTGTGTCGGTTTCTCACCTGTTTTTGCGACTTTATGAACATAGCCATTCTCTATGTTTTTGCTAATTGTGTTGGCATATGCTGTTCCAACATCTGGTATCTCAGTTTTTTCAAGTCGCTACGGTGCCATTTTGTAGTTTGGCTGCAAGGTTCGTGCACCATCTACCCAAGGTATTCTGGTTTGATAACGCATATTCTTGTACTGTAGCGAGCTTTTCACCTTCTCGACCACGACCTTGTCCTCCAGTGTAACTGCCTTGGTATCAGAAACAACTCCACTTGATTCCGTTTCCCAAGACCTCTGTAGCGTCTCATTCAGACTTCGATCATCAATAAAGTATGTTTGAATAAAATATATTGGTATGAATAACTGACCCGACCTTTCCATCTGGACTCCCGATGCATGCCCATCCTCATGGAGTCAACTGTGCCAGTGGTTCTCCTGGCTGCCCACGAGTATCTCTATACGAATAAGGTAAATCCCGGTGGTCTATGCCGATTAATATGTCGATTGTAGGTTTCTGTCCAAGAACCAGAAACATGATGCCTTTTAGATGATTGCATTCACGATCATGCTTGCTCCAGTCTATTGCTTGTAAGTTTCCTGTTACTTGACTAGTTGTAAATGCACTTATCTTCGCTTTCACCTGTCCATTGACACTTTCTAAATCAAATTCTACTGGCGTTGTCTCGAATGTTTCTGTTTTTCCATTTATGACATTAATGCTTACCTTCTGCAACTGTCCTTGAAGTCCTAATTCAGCTGCAACATCTGAATTCAAGTAAGTCTTTGTACTGACATCGTCCAGTAAGGCATTCACTTTTACACACCATTTTTCAAACTGACTGGTACGGTATGAAGTGTTACATAATCTTGCAGTGTATTTATTTCTGCAGCCATTGTTGTGGTACGTGACCTTTCACAAGGTTTGCGAAGCTCCCCTTTCGTGGCAGAAGTGTCTCTGTTGATTCTATCACGATCTTGACCGATATGCGATTGTTCATTGTTATCTTTGCTATTTGCTGATGGATGTGAATTCAGACTACTCTTCTCTTGATGAAGCAAACGATTATGTGTCAGCGGGCATGAGTTAATGTCACATGTTCTCGACCGTGTACATGTTTGTCCTCGATGGTCATCTCCAAGACGACGAAAACACAGACCATGTTGTTTAGCAGCCACCCAGCGTTGTGAAACGTCCATCTCTCGAAACTTCTGACATCTCCAAACTCCATGATCATCTTGGCAGACCCGGGATGCATGTCTACCATGAATATCTCCATTTGAATTGCTGCCAGTATTGTTAGTAACCAATGTTCTTGATTTTCTTGTCCAATTTGGAGTACTAGTATGACTTGGAACTGACACCATCATGCCACTCCGACCTCTAACAGTTTCCGACGCAACAGTAGAAAATTCTGCTTCTTGAATAATCCACTCGCATAATGGCTCTATCGATTCTGGCTTGTTGTTTTCAAAGGCCCATCGCTGATATCAAATGATCATTTACTCAGACAACTTTTTTAAAAAGGCAGTAAAAAGCAATGTATTATCTATTGTCTCGAATTGGTTCAAGTCAGTGAAGTTTATTATCATTACATCTAAGCGACCTGCAAATTTCTCAATGTCTTCTGCATTTCCAAGTCTAACTGGATGAAATTGCTCTAGTTCTTCCAATTGTCAAGAAACTTGACGACGTTTCCTGCCAAATTTTCTGTCTAACCGGTCCTTGGCGGCGTGATAAGCACATGCTGAAAAGCCCAATTTCTCAACTACCTTAAGAGCATCGCCAGATAGATACTGACGCAATTGTAACAACTTATATTCTGATGTTACCGGTACTTGGTCTATACACGCCATGAATGCTGCTTTCCAATTCTCATACACCTGCTTATCAGCATTGAATATAGGAATTGAAACCCGTTTTATCTGCTTTCCAATGTCATGCCCCAAAGCGGTTAAATATGGATTCATTTTCTCAGGTGGAGATGGCAGTGGATCCGGTAGTGAATGTGGAGGTATGTCTCGCTGTGGTCCCAGTTTTGGTAGTTGCGATGCGGGATGCGATGGTCTGAAAGTGGGGACATCTGGCAGTCTATTATCGGCTGGTACTATCTTATTTCGTTCTGCTATTTCGCTTGGTGAAACTGAACTTAATACATCTCTTTTGATGTCTAGAAAATTCTGCATGTGATTGGTTATCTCTGTATATTCAGCTTCAACAACTTCTCGCTCACTGTTTGTTTTAAGCTTACGAAACTCATCTGGCAATGTATCCATTGTTTGTTCCTGAGCTGCATCAAGTTTTTTAGATGCTTCACGAATTAAATGTCGCGACAGCGCAATGTCAGTGTCATCATCGATTAATAAGTGCAATTGATTTTTACAGCGAGTAAATGATGATTTGGCTTTGATTTTCTCCTTCTTTAAATCACCAATCTGATTGTAATTCTCTGTCAAAATGCGTGCAGCTGCTTCAATACTATTAGCCATTTTGAGAGATATAACAGGTGGTCTTTTAATGGAGGTGCACGAATTACTCAGATTAATTGATGTTCAAATTTGTTTTTTCTATGGCGATTGTTCGCTGACAGTCAAATTGTTTTAACCCGAAGATTGCTCAATAACTGTCTTGCTTGTTAAGGTAAAATGATGAATTAATAAGTTTGTGAATAAACAATTGAATAAGTTAGTCCGATTATGTAATTCTATTAAATGTTCACTTTATATAAGAATGGCAATATCAAATTTATATGCGATAAGACGAGATAGTCCTGTCTGGATTACGATTAAAATAACTGTTATTGGTCAACCATGATCTTGTTCAACCATGATATTGTCCGACCACAATATTATTCAACCACGATATTGTCCAAACACGATATTGTTCAACCACGATATTGTCCAAACACGATATTGTCTGGCCACGATATTGTCCAACCACGATACTGAACCACTCTAATGTCCAACTATGCTATTGCTCATTGGCACTCTTGAACCACGCTATTGAACCACGGTCTGCTACCAAAATGTAGTGGCGACGATTCTTACTCTGCTACCATTACGAAGATGTTGCTGTATTGTTATTTTTAAAACTTACTTGCTTTACTTGATGATATTCACTTAGTATCCGGTAATCCAACAGTGGGAAATATAATCCAAAAAGAATGGTTCACAAATAAATGGATGAGTAAATGTATCCAATAATGAGGTGACAAGCGAACGAACGAATAACACATATACATGTAGTCCGATTATAGATATGTCTAATGTATATTTAGTCCGATTATGACCGATTATGTCACAACACTGTTGTGAAATTCAGCAGTCAATCTATTACTTAGCTATAATGGTTGTACTGGGACTGTCCTATAACGATAATAACCTGACCAAGCCTAGACAACTTCAACTCTGGCTAGCTGATTCTATCTGAATTCTAAACTTCTCTCTCATCTGCATCTCCAAAATTAATGTCTCGCCCAGGTGTACTGGTCACTGTCATTCTATAGCCGTGGGTTGACCAGAAACAGCTATAAATTTCCTTTATGGCGAGGACTCCCATCAGAGAGGCACAGTTTATGAGGTGCCATGCGTGTGAACGCTTGACAGGGCGAAGTGCAGAATTTTAGAGGCAAATGTATTCTCCAAAACACCTACACAAACAATGGTACTCATTTGCTAGTAGACGAGAGAAAATATACAGTACATAGAACAAGGTTGGTGCCTTCTTTACATGGGCTCGTCAGAGGTACCTCACCGATCCATGTATATCCGTGAGGTATCCCTGCAAGGGAGCGCCCTAACGAAGCCACTTATGTAGTTTAATATAAACCATTATACCCCTAATAAAAATATTATTGTTGCGAGAGGAAAGTGCCTCGCGCGGGCCTCAGTCACAGGAAAATGCCCCCTCTCTCTCTCTCTCTCTCTCTCTCGCCGAAGTGTGGTCTCGATTCTTGATTTTTCGCTCCTTTTATACTACTCATGACGTCAGAGGCAGGATGCCCAGCTAATCAGCGGGCGATCTGTAGCCAATCAGCGTGCAGCTAGAAGGGGTGACGATGCTATCACGTGATAGGCACATTCCCCATTCATTTAATACATACACGTGATTACGACGTCCAAGTAATATTTTGAAAATAATTTCAATGGGCTAATTAAGGATAACTCGGCCATTTCTGGTCCGATTAAAAAAAGGTAAACAGTTTTGAAATCCTCGTCTCATTCTGATCCCAGGAACGACGAGAGTGGGGTGATTTAAAGAAATCACATGTACCAATTCGGTACACTTTAAGTATGCATTCTCTCCCAACGCTGACACATGTTGTCAGGGAAGCTCTGACGCGTGCATGCGCTCTACGCGATCTCACGGACTGCCGTTTTATAGAAAACCTCTCCCATATGGCTTTATATACGCATACTATCCTACCCAGGGGGACGTGCTTGGAAAGTACCCGGAGTGGACGCTTCGTACCCAGCTGAGCTGGGATGGCGCGTACCTGTCCAGCCGATCTGTGCTACACTTCTGCAAGTAGTGAGTATGTAACAGCTAACACTGATCTAACTCGAAGTTGTGGCAATTCAGGTCTGATCCACAGTACCCTAGCTGGCATTCCTCCTGCGTGGACCTACCTCGAATGTTTTCAACATGCAGACCATGGGGACACCGTTACAGTGTACATGATCTGATGTGTGAATAAGCCACGAAACGAGAGTAGTTCTTTTGTAAGACTGACGTGGATATGGTACGAATCGCACCGCTATTGTAGACTGTTTGCAAAGCAACAGTGTGCAATAGTGTGTCTGTTTACAGACCTCTTGGTTCCACAATATCCTACATACTACAATACCAACGAACTAACGTTTGCTGTTCTGTTAAAACACCATGTTAATATTTTTGACGATAGAACATCATTTGCACAAATTCGGTTTATACATTGGTTTAGCTATCAAAGCTCATGCTCCTCAAGACAACATTATACCCATGATCATAGTAGTAGAAGAGAGAACCCGTACACAGTAGGACATGACGCATGCACGCCCGCCCGGCCGCACGCACGCAGGCACGCACGCACACGCGTGCGAACAAACATTCAATTCCAACATACAAAACACCATCACCAACTCAAAAAGATAGCTGATCACATCGAATAACGCTCATAGTCCTATGCTCCTGTACACAGATTAGCATAAATGTTTCTCTCAAAAACTACATGGCCATGTATATTTTTGCTTAGACCAGACGAAACGGATTATCGTTCGTCCTGGGGTGCTTTCAACAAAAACACTAGGACTTGAAATCGCCAAAAAGAACCAGCACACAAAAGTTAACCAGTTGTTAACCAGTTGTTGTCAAGATACACACAATGATATTTGTGTGGATGTGAATTTTGCAAGAACATTAGCATCACTGCAACATTGCTAATAACGTAGTCTTGTTCAATAGTCCCTGCAACTATTCATGATATTACACTAGGCGTATGTTGAAATAATATCAAGCCCGTGTGGCGATACAACGGACACAACTTGTGTCACCAACCACAACGTGCAATGTTAAGGCTGAAACATCATCCCAAATTAAAATGAATCAGATAAAATGTAAACAACATTATAACCTATAGTAACATTATCTTGCACATGTGTTTTCTTACCAATCTTTCTATCCAACCTCTTACTTTTTATGCACTGTCATTCCTCCGGCTCCTCCTGTCTTTACTTTCCCTGAGGCACCGCAGGGCAGAGAAATAACCCTCACATGTTCTACTAACACGTAAGGGTCTATCCATTTTGTATTGTCTTCTGCACGTTAGAATGGACAGTTAGGCATAATAGATTTACATCTTACATCCAATCTGTTGATCTGTAGAGCGTCCACAATGGTGTGCCATGATTGTAAACATCCTACAAAACACACAATTTAGATCATCCGATTACGGGCTGTGAAATGAATGCGATACAATAAGAGAAGATGAAGTCCGCAGGAAATATTTTTTACCCAACACCACACACATTCCAGGAAATGTCACAACTTCCCCAGATGCGAGCAGTAACTCTGTGTCTGCTATTACAACGACCATAGCAACCCCTCCAACTACCATCTTTACCGCTTCTGTCAGTCTAACCCAAGTAGTATCATCATCGATAGAAGTCCTAAAACTATTAAGACCAAGCCACAGCCACACTGCAGGTGTGGAAACATTGACAACCAATACATGATCAAGTGTGATACATGCAAAGACTGGATCCACTATACATGTTCTGAACTTCCTCCTTACATGCTCTCTGCACCTGTTCACTCCAAACGTAAATATTCATGCCAAAATGTACGTCACTGTCTACTCATATAGCAGATTTCCTGGCTTGGCATATTTCATCATATGACAGAGAGTATGTACAGTATGTTGATCACCTAGGCCATTTGACATCCCTGTCAATGGCTGCTGAGCCAATCCAAATTCCAAATAAATCACGATCGGACAAAGACAACTCCGTAGAGATATGAGAAAAGACAGGTCCATGCAAGACTCGCAGGATTCCCCAGGCAGTTATTTACCATCCCAGTCTGTGACTGCTGATACAGTCCAAATTCCTGGTAAAGCACAAATAGACAAAGACAAATTTGAACAAAATCAGGAAGTTGGCATCTCCATGCAAGTCTCACATGACATAACAAATAGCACGATTGAGACCATGCAGTCCAAATGCAGCTAATTTTAAACCACTATCAGATGACATTGAAACTAAAGACAAGATATTGAGAAGTATCTTAAGTGAAATAGGAGCGATTAAACAAAACTATGAACAGCTTAGTGACCAAGTACTAAATCTTCAGACTGCTCAACAGTTACTGTCTCAGGCAACAGCTAGAAAACAACAAATACCCGAGAAATGTACCCCCCCCCCCTGTCTATGAAATCACTTGGAGTGACTCAAAACAAACCTCAAAGCATTAGAAATTATACCAACGCACCAGTTGTAAAACCTAACATTGTTAATACATCCATGGCCACAAATCAGCAGCAACCATTGCGGCATGCCAGAGCAACCTCTACCTTTACACATTTTGATTTCGGTCACAGACAAGATGCAGCTATAACTAATGATGCAAACAGAAGCAACACCAACAACCACAAAATCTCTGAAATTTCCGATAGAAGTCAAACCACACACGTAGATAGAAACTCTGATCAACCATACAGAGGATACAGCGATATAGTTTCTGCTATCCTGGTCCATGTAACTAGACCAAACCCAACACGAAAAAATGTCCTCATTATTGGCAGCTCAACACTGGCAAAACTGAGCGGCCGATACATGTCAACTGAACAAACAAATACAATGATCCGATCCTTCTCAGGTGCGTGAATCAGTGAAATAACTGACAAACTTGATTCTTATCTCTTCTCCAATCATTATGATGCCATCAGCACACATGTTGGCTCTAATGATATCGGTAAGCGCAAACTTGAGGGGATGATTCAAGATTACAACAATCTTATTGATAAAGTTAAAAACATCTCACCTAACACACAGATCCTCGTGTCATCCTTGCTACCCTGTCCATCCTTGCAAGATACACACGAAAACGACCAAGCTGACCAATTCAATGCAATGCTTTATTCCTTGGCAACCCACTTAAATATCATGTACATTGAGAACACACACTTGTTCACTAGAGAAACCGGAGAGACAACACACGAGGTGTATCGAGATCACATCCATCCCACCTATCATGGACTCTGTTTGCTCTCAGACAACGTCAACTGCCGAAGTTTAATGAACAAACTGGATGAACTAGAATTATACACACACCTGTTAGAACCTGATGTGATTGGGCTCACTGAAACCTGGGCAAATGCACACCACTTAGACTCTGAATTGGCACTGGATGCGTTTACATGTTCTAGAAAAGACAGGGCAATTCGTCAAGGTGGTGGAATAATGCTTTATGTAAAGGACAAATACAGACCTTTAGTACGGATGGATTCTGAATTAAATTTCAATGAGATAGAATGCATATGGTGTGATTTGATGCTTGGGCCTAAAAAAAGTACTACTTGGTGTATTCTACAGAAGCCCAGATGCTACTGAAGACTACAACAACAAGCTAAATAAAATTATAGAGGAAAATAGTAGGAGAGGCCTGATTTTGATCATGGGTGACTTCAATTACCACAATATTCATTGGGAAAACTACAATTCGAGTTCTTCCATGGGTGCCGAATTTTTAGAGACTGTGAACTCCAACTATCTACACCAACATGTTCACTCCTCTACAAGAGAAACCGCAATTCTAAACTTAGTGTTAATAACAGAAGAAAACATGGTTGAAAACTTAGAAGTTCGTGAGCACTTTGGAGGGTGTGACTATACCATTATAGTGTGGGACTTGGTGATAAAGACTACAGTTGAGGAAAAAATCAAGCCTATTATAGATTAAAACAAAGGGGACTACCAAACATTGAAAAACAAACTAATCCTCATCTCATGGGATGATTTATTCCAGAATAAAGATTCCGAGGAATGTTGGGAAATTAAAAAAAATAATTACCATAGACTAGTTACTAAAGATATACCTACAAAAACTTCGAAAAAATCAAACAAACCTCAATGGATGGACCGCCTGGTACAGTAAGGGCTACGTACAAAATACAAAAGGTGGAAACAATTTTCAAACAACAGGGCGCCAATAACTTATCAAATGTACAGAAAGTCCCTCGATGAGGCAACAACAGCATGCTGAAATGCAAAAAGAAAATTTGAAAGGAAACTATCAGACAAAATTAAACAAGACAGCAAGAGTTCTTATGCTTATGTAAGGAAAAAACAAAAAACAAAACATAGGGTATGGCCACTAAAAGATAATGAAGGAAACATCCTTCTAGATACATTTGAGAATGCTGAGCTATTAAATGAATACTTTTCATTAGCATTTACGACTGCAAACTTAAGCAGCATCTCCAACTCCAAAGCAAACCAATATACAAACCAGCCTGTGTAACATAGAAATATCAGCCATCATTGTCGAGGAAGCCCTTGCTAACTTAAAGCAGGATAAGGGAGCAGGACCAGACAATAAACACCCTAGTGTACTGAGAGAAGCCTCAAAAGAAATTGCTGACCCTATATCCAAGATTATGATGAAATCAATTAGATCTGGAAAAGTGCCTGTGGATTGGAGAAGAGCCAACATCACGCCAATCTTTAAAAAATGGGGAAAGGACCAGCCAAGTAACTACAGGCCGATCAGTCTCACCTCATGTATAGGGAAAGTCTTAGAAACATTACTCAGAAATCAAATCGTTGCCCACCTAGAGAACAACTACTTAATAAACCAATCACAACATGGGTTTAGGAAAGGCTGATCTACACTAACAAACATACTCTGCTTTTTTGATAAAGTTACTACCCAATTAGATAATGCACACCCAGTTGACATAATATACTTAGACTTTGCAAAGGCGTTTGGGCCAATTGTATTGCTGATCTATATAAACGACATAGACGAAAACATTACAAGCCAAATAGGCAAATTTGCTGATGATACTAAATTAGGTAAAGAAATTCTGAACAAAGAAAGTACACTTAAATTCCAAGCAGATCTCCACCGAATTTTTAGCTGGTCTCACTAATGGCAGATGCTCTTTAATTTAGATAAATGTAGTGTTTTACATTTAGGACACAATAACGTGTGCCATAGCTATAAAATGGGAAGCAACACACTAGCAAAAAGCATTGAAGAAAAAGATTTGAGAATATTCAGGACAATGTGAAGTAGCATCAAGAAAAGCAAACCAAGCCCTAGGCCTGATATATCATACAATAAAATATAAATCCCGACCTGTTATTCTCCAGCTTTACAAATCCCTCGTAAGACCTCACTTAGACTACTGTATCCCATTCTGGTGCCCACACCTACAAAAAGACATAGACTTACTGGAGCGGGTACAACACAGGATGACACGCATGATCCCAGGTTTAGCAAGTATACCTTATGAAATACGACTCCAGAAACTAAATCTTACAACATTGAAAACCAGGAGAATCGAAGCTGACATGATAGAAGTCTACAAAATTTGTTCTAACCAGGACCATATTAAGCCAACTGACTTCTTCACAATGGCATCTACACACACTAGGGGATTGGCACTTAAACTTTACAAACAACCCTGTCGACTTGGTCTACACAAGTATTTCTTCACAAATAAAGTTGTTAATGTATGGAATTCTCTACCAACAGAAGAAATTAACGTTCCAACATTAAACACATTCAAAAACAACCTAGACTCATTTTTCAAGTCACAGGGTTTTATATAGACCTAAGGTCATCTAACTCCCAAAAATTGCAGTCACTTCTTCTACACTGAAGTTTTTGACTGCAATCACTTGTAAACCACTGGTAAACAAATTACCATGCAGAGTGACGTCCCTTGAACAGTGTTTTTGTACATCTCAGAGGCTGCAGAAACACTTGTATTTTGACCTTTTACGTGCGTGCGTGCATGCGTGTGTGCGTGTACGAGAAATATTACCTACACCATGGAAGGCCAGTTCAATCCACTACATGCGACAGTTTGCATCAAGGATTAACATTCGTCAGCTTACCAGTGATGCACGCCCCGTGAGTACTACGAACGCTAGTAGTCTCACAGGAACACATACTGTTAATGCTGGAATTGACAAAATTACAATAGGCGGACGAGGGGTGTAACTCATGTATAGTTAGCATCACTTAAGTACTAATGTACATGGAGTTGTTTCCGTTTATTCATGTCCATTTCTTGATACGGTCAAGCATTTGGAAATGAATTATGCATATAATATATATATATATATATATATATATATATATATATATATATATATATATATATATATATATATATATATATATATATATATATATATATATATATATAGGCGCTGCTACTCTATAGAGGGGGAGATGATTTTGTATGTGGAACGAGTCAACATCTTGAAAAGGAAATAAATATTCAAGAGATCAAAATACAGTCTGTTGATTTTCTAGTAGTTATTATACACCCTGTACACCCCCGAACCCAACAATCATGAACGCTTTATGGGCAATAGTAATGATCGATGGTTTGGGTCTGAACACCCCTACATACGGCGCCCACGAACAGAGCGCTTCTCTGCAAATCTTGAGACGATTTGACCTAGGTAACCGTGAGCAAAACAGACTACCACCCACAGTTAATGTATCAGTTAATGATAACAGTATCAGGTAATGCACATGGCAGACCTCGCGACCCTACTATGGCTGACTCACAGGAACAGGAAAGAGCTATTTGCTCCAGTTATTCATCTAGGAGACAGACAGATCCTTGAATCTAAATGTGAAACTCACTTAGGTATAGAATGGTCAACAAATGGGAAAGGCAATGTAGAAAAACGCATTCAAGCAACAAGAAGAACAGTCTATTCGCTGATGGGAGCTGGACTACATGGAAATGGTGGACTTTCCCTGTTAACTTCAGCGCATATATGGAAAATCTACTGTCTTCCAAAATTACTGTTTGGTCTAGAGGTCATTCAGTTGACAAAGGCTGAGATTAGTGCATTGGAACTATTCCAACTGTCAATTCTTAAACAATTACAGTCCCGTCCAAAGATTACAACATCATCAGCAACACTATGCCTACTAGGAATAAGACCCATCCAAGCAGATCTAGACTCCAGAAAACTAAAACTACTACGAAACATCCTCAGAAATTACGATACTGTAGAATTCCAGATAGCAGCCAGACAACTTGCTGTAAAGAATATTAAGAGCAATAGTTGGTTTATGAAATGCCAAGAAACGCTTCATAAGTATCAGCTCCCAAGTGTCTACCAACTAATTAACAGCATGCCTGCAAAGTTAGCACGGAAGGCGCACGCAGAGAAGCACATCAACTGTGCTGTACACAACGTCTGGAAAGAAGACTTTGTCATGAAGACATCAACAAAATACTTAAATGTCAAATTATGCACTGTAAACAACGTTCACCACTGTTGGAACTCACTTGACAACACAACCAGTGATGTTAGACGAGCAGTAATAAAGGCAAATATTCTGACTGGCTCATACATCTTGCAAGCAAACCGTGCCCGTTTCAATCAATATGTTGTCTATGACAAGTGTTTACTTTGCCATTCAGCACCTGAGGACAGGATCGATCACTTCATTACAATATGTACAGCATTGGAGGAGTCAAGAAAACCATATTTGAAGAGTATTCTCACCACCATGTACCTAGAAAATGACCCAGTCATCATCAACACGTTATTAGCTGATCCCGAAAATACAACTCAGCTGATACTTGATCATACAATGATGATATCCAGATTGAACATTAAGCTGTCCCCAGCAAATTCTCTCAAAATTGCGAAAACTACGCGTTTTCTCTGCTATGCATTGCACCTCAAACGTACACAATTGATTGAGGCAATTGTGTCTGTCTAAAATACCTCAAAGAACACTAATCAAAGTAAATCAGACACAATCTACTCACATGAATCCTCTTCTGACAGAAGGCATCAAATGGCCTCTGGCGTCATTTCTGGGCTGCATATACTGGATGGCTGATTCAGTTGTAGTTTGTCATCACATTCATGGTTTGTTAGCATTTCTTTAAAGAAAGTGGGATGAAAGATTGAATCCGATTCCAAGTTGAATCAAATAATCTAAATATACCTATTCTTCTATAAGTTATAAATGTTACTAACAGAACTTCTTATTAATGTGTGAATGAAAAACTCTGCAATCAATTTGACGTTAATTGATTTAATCCTACTCAGTCAGAGCAAATTTCGTGTATTCGTGTATTTAAGACTGTGTTATATAGACATTTTGAAGAACCGTTCGTACCCTACGGAATAGAGGTTAGCCCATTGAGGCTGGATTTCCACATACAGATACAGAAGGCCAAGACACCATTATCACTGCACTGGGGGGGGGGGGGCAACAATTAATCGCCGCAATGGGTGGGTTGGGGTTGGTGCGGTGTGTATGGGGGAGGGGTGGGAGGAGGGAGGGAGGGGGGGGGGGGTGGATGCGAGGACGCGGATGTAGCCGATGAGCAATTTATAGTATTCATATCTGTGGTTGAGACAGTACACATACCTCCAATGGCGGCCAGGGGACACGTATAGGTCTGTATTTTCCTTAACGCTTGAGTGCATTTATCGATCTATTTCAGCTTGACGCGGCGGGTAACGTGGCACATCATGATATAAACATATCTCGATTCTATGATTTGTGCCCCTCCCATAGATTCACTAGGGCATGATGGGATGCCTCTTTGTCACGAAATCTAGCTCGACTAGTTTTACTTTTAGTACTAGTAGTTAAAAATTATAAAATGACTATATTATTTTCATTGTCTGCAACATTTTAATAAGTAATGCTATTCACCATACGGAGAAAGCGGTAAAACTAAATAGCAAATATGCAATACCAGTTTTCGTGATGAATAAGATTAACCCTTCACCGATCAATAACCCATAGTCCCATATCTCATTTTCAAAGCTACCATTATGATTAACCTACAGGCTAATTGACTAAAACAGCAACGTCTTCCCGTCCAATTAATTTGAAAATATTTTACTCCCAGGTAAGTACAGGCCATCTGGTGTATTTTCGTATACATTGCTAGGATGATGATCGGTGCAAGAGCCAGACCCTACAATTGCTCATATATGCCATTGCTGCAGCTTCTGAAGGTATTGGACAATGGACCGTTCCATTTTACGCTCTCCCCACCAATCTCTAAGCTCCACCCAAACCTCGCTCGTGTTGGGATCGATCGATCTCTGAATGTCCTGACTTAATTTCCAGAAAACTATACAGATAAACTTGAATATTTTGAAATTAATTTGACTGGGTGCTGTTCTGCCATAGACAGCAACAGCGCCCAGTCAAATTAGTTTCAAAATATTCCGCATTTTTATTAAATAGTAGAGACATACAATTCTTACTTATCGGACTATTAAGAGTTAAAGACGGGCCTAGCAGAATCATGTATGACATAATGATTATGACCGTCATCCTACACGCAGCTTAGCTCATTATGATGTCATATGATGTCAGACGATAGATGGATACTCGGGAAAGGTGAATTCACCGCTCCAGAGTATCCATCGATGATTTGACGTCATAATAAGCTAAGCGGCGTATAGGATGACACCCTGTCTTAATCATTATGTCATAAATGATTCTATTAGGCCCATCTTTAACTCTTAATAGTCCGACACATAAGAATTGTATTTCGATCAATACTTACCATTACATTACTTATTGATAACAACCAATTCATAGTTTGTACTCTAAGGCTACTAGACTTTAACAGACTCTACCAATTCCTGGAACCAGGTACTCGCCCCAACAATCGGGTACCCATTAACATGAATCCTCACTTTTATTTACATAGCCAAACTTGAGTGACCGCCATTTTGTTCTCTCAAAAATTCAAAGTTTTACTGTGATATGTTTGTGATAGCTAACTGCCGTTGGATATTTGTTGGATTATTATGGAATATGTGCTGGATTCTCAGGTTTTATTAATCCGTAATATATCTAGTTGTAGTGGAGACTTAGTGTCTCCAATTTCTGTGGGTATCAATGTTAAGTTTAAACAGGGGTATTTGAGAATGCGGAAATGGCAGTTCGATCACCTACTTAAAACTCCAATCGGCGATCAAACAGTAAGAAATTTTTTTAGGGGACGAAATCACGGTTCTAACACTAAATCGGCTTTACGTCGTAGTTTGTGGTTATGTCTGGTCCGATGTCACACCCTTTTGTGTCCAGATTATTTCGTTATAAAATCCTTCTGTAGTCACACTCACACATCTTTCGTTATCGCTGTGTTCTTGTTGGCTGCAGTTTATTAATGAATTTATCAGTCAATTTTTTTTGCGGGATGTCCGTTCTGTTGTTGGAACGGTTGTGGAAAACTCTTGATTAGATGTTGTGACACTGCGACACTATCGTGATTTTCAGCAGTTTGGTTAAATTTGTTTAATTATCTGTTTTTGTCTTGTGTCTTTTTGGGCCAGGTTAGCTGCTTTCTTCATTCGTTTCTGATTTAATTTTTTTAATGATTCTTAAATTTAGCATGAATGGTTAATGGACAAGTTTTCTGGTTCCTATGTTTATACATCCTTGAGGATCAATTTATGGGTGTATTTTCAGCGTTAACACTCTTTCGCCTGTTATAGTGATCTTTGTGGTGAATTTTCGTGATTGTGGATGCTGGAGGGTTATCAATTTGTTTTGTTATCAATTATTTTTGAAAATAATTTGTCCCCCACTGTTTATACTGGCTTGCTTATTGTATCCTTATACTTACTTACCTTTCAGTTCCTGCCTGCCCCGCCATCTTGTGTTGAATGCCATCAACTGGTGAATCTGATGTTCAAGGACCATGCTTGTTTTATGTGCACTAAGTGTAGCTTTCAAAATAGGTGTTCTATATGTTCAGGGTGGTCGGAAGAATTCTTTGTCTTTTTTTTTGCCCTAAGTGATGTGGCTGGGTCTGATGCGGTGTCAGCCAGTACATACCGTTAATTTCCGTGTATATTGCGCTATCGTGGATAGTGCGCACCCCTAAATTTGACCAAAATCGGCCTGAAAAAACCTTCTTTCCGTGTATAGTGCGCAGTAAGATTGAGAGACATGTGAACGAAAACTGGTAACAAAAGAATCAATGACTTACTGCGTGTCGAATACGCTTTCCTTATAAAATCCCATTTGTGGCGTGCGTTACTCTGTTGTTTAATCACGGGAATATCATTTGCATATACTTTTAGCAAATATTTTGTATTAAACTTTATTGAACGATATAAAACGATATAAAAATACAAATATAATTTCCATCAGAACAGGTTAGAATCCGAATTTGATTTGAGCAGAGCTCATTAACATAAATGGTCGTTAGAACATAAAAAATCGGATATTTATTTTGTTTCAATTCATAAAATATGAGTTTTGTGCGCTGATACTCGAGAATAAAATCGATTTTAATTTTAAAAAACTCAAATCCATTTTGGCTCACTAATAGTGCCGGTAATTACTTTGATAACTATATCAAAGGCGAGCCCATGAGATTTTGTTCAATCAGATACGCAGTAGATGAGTGGTTTCAAGACTCGGTTCTCAGTCAGTGTAGTCAGGTGGTGGGGCGGGGTGGGTGGATTAACGCGGTCAGAAGTACAATAAACAAAGGTGATAGAGCTGACCGTCTGCCGTTTACAAAATCGACAGTGATCAATTGTGGGTATTGTTTGAGTGGGGGTGGGGTTTATATAATATATTATAGTATATCATCATCATAATATATTATAATATAGGGCAATAATCTAGTTTATTCCACGCATTGTTTATTAAATAAATTGAATTATCTTCAATTTGAAATGATTTCTCATCCTTTCGTTTCTAGTTACTTTGTCATACGTTGACGGCTGTGACCTTTAACCTTAACCTGTCAATCATAATCATCCTGCCCGCCGATTGGTCAAAACATTGTGCCGTTTAGCACATATAAAACATTCCTTTCTATATCTATGTAAATGCTAGATCGCCTTGAAAAACATCGGCCCTATCATTATTTTTTTAACACATTTATGTCCGTATCTGTGTAGCAATCTATGGATTTTAAACATCTCTATGTTCAACTTGGGAAGACAAGAGTAACCTCCCCTTATATATATAACTTAGAACAAATTACAGGAAACAATGGCGTTGTAAAAAAGTTGAATGATGGTTTATTTGATCATTTTACAACACTATGATATTTAATAAAGGTATAACACAGTATTTAGACAGTAGTAAGGCATTTCAACGATCTATTAGTACCATTATAGACATGTTAGAATGCGATCGTTATTCCCGACTGATTCCCGATCCATAAAATCACATTTTCAGCTCTGAATTTTGTGATTCTGACGAAAAATTCTGAGGAAAAAAATGGGACAAATATTTATCCTTGTATATAGTGCGCAGGAGCTTTTTATAGCATGTAATTTGAGCAAAAAAGTGCGCAATATACACGGAATTTAACGGTAATTAAATCTGGAACCACCTGTTTTGGCTCAGGTTGGTTGTTCCCGTCCTCGGTTGGAGGGAGGGGTGTCGGCACCCCTGCGTGATTTGGGCCTGCAAGGTTTCTTGCATAGCATCCTCGCAATGGTGTCAGCACTCATCCCAAAGACTGGCACGCAGTCTCTTCCTGTGTTAGAGATGGACCCTGTTCTAGGACAGGGTCTGGGTCTGACTATCAAGGGTACCATCTCGTATGGTCCCCTGGTGGTCCCTTTGGGCTCCAGCCCGTCAGGTACTGCTTCTCCGCGGCCTCCCCAAGGCGGCCTAGTAGCGATTACTGCTGGACCATCTAGTACGGGAACCATTCACCATGACGGTTCCAGTCTTTCAACATCCAAAGATAACCCTCCGGGGTCGGAGGCAGTAGCGGATTATAATAGGGCCAGCGGGGACATTTGCCCCCGAACCCCAATCTCAATTTTTTGTAACCAAAATTTTGTTTTTGAGCGAATAATGTGCTTTATGCAGTTTCTCTTTTTACAAACAAGAATATCTGTCCGGACATGATGTCCAAAGAGCTATTTTCATTTGTAAAGAGAGAAACTGCATAACAGGATAGGGTACAAACTTGGCGAGTTGTTATGTTCTGCAGCATAAAATAAAAAAATAGTCATATATGCCCCACTCTATGCTATTTTGTATAATACACTATAGCACAGAGTGGGCCATACATTCCCACACAATTGTATATTCCATAATTTTTAATAGCCAATAAGACTCAGTGGCAGATGCAGTTGGGTGGCCCGGGTGGCCCTGGCCACCTATCCACCACCCCTCCCCTTAACTAAAACGTTTTCTCATAAGTCATGAAGATGTCGTGGAAAATTATGGTTCTTTGAACCCTGAAGTTATCAAATCTCAATTTCAAGGCAGTCATACAGGTCTGTAATCTGTTGAATATTTTGAAGCTAATTTCACTGGAAGCTGTTGCATCCATTATGCCTTAGTATAAGTAACGCAAAATACCAATAAATGTATGAAGCCTTGAAGAATTACACTTATTCGTTAAGGTAGTGAAGACAACACCTTAACTGATGCAAAATGAAAACTCTAAAAGTTGCATCGTATTATGATTCCTCAATGGACACATCACATCTGTAGTGGCATGTAGCATTACTAAGTTGCGAATAAGAATATGTGAATAGAATGATAGGTTCACAATCTTATTATCTGCTTTACTCATTTTTTTAATTGACTGCTTGATTATCTCCAAGAACGTTCTAAATTACGGGCAAAATAAAACTCAATATTTCCACTCAGAAGGCTGGAAATCGCATCTCAGCAGTTTTAAATTCACAAAATCTCTAGTGGAACAAAAAATGAAATTAAATGGCTAAAAAACAATAATTTAACAGCCAACTGATGGTCCAGATTTACCTAAGGAAATGCAGGAGATGCCATCTGCGAGCGTCTAGATTTCACAATTTTCCCCGGACTCCTCTTTGATTTTGACTTTCACTTCCATTCAACTCCACAAATATTCTTTGCCCCCGGCCCTGGTAAGGCTTAATCTGGCACTGGTCGGCGGATGAGGAAACCATGGAGAAGAGATTGTGGTGGCCTATGAAGCTGCGGGAGAAGTGTATGGAGGGTGGTTCTGCCCCTGACAGGACCAGCCTCCGTCTGCCCGTCTTGGCGCAAGCCATGACAGGCACTCCACCAATGCTTGAGACAGCACTGGTACCAGGCACATGTCCCATGACGGTTGACCATGGTGGCGGGTGCTGCTGGCCAGCCGTGGTACATATCTATCATGCCTGAGCCAGTGGTTAGACACAGGGTGCCGATGGCACCTGTGTCTGGGTCTGTCTCCATGGACTGGATTGGTCCACGGGGTGGTGGCGGCACCATACGGTAACAGTGGCTATGGTTTTCCAACAGTGGCTCATTGCCGGGAGGCAATTGTTGGTAGGCCTGTGAATACATCAACGTGATGTGTTCACAAGTGTGTCCACTTCAGAGACGGACTGGGTAGATGCCTTGGCTTGGCTAGCCAAGGTGGACCCGTCTGTGGTAGCAGCCACCTCTGTGCCGAACACAACCCGTCCATCGGCGGCAGCCGTACGGATGGGAGCAGTCCACCCGTGGCCCGGGTCCAGAGCAGTGGCTTGGACCCAAAGTTTAGAGAGTTACTGGATGCAATTTATGCTAAGCAACCCTCGACTAAAGGCCAACTCCCTGCGGCCTCTAGGTAGGTGTGTGCAAGATGTTGCATTCCAAAGATGGAATATGACAGTTATGGCTCTGTCCCACAGTCACAGAGGATGATTGTTGGGTGCTGGGTGTCCTGAGCTCGGGGGCATGTGGTCCCACACAATTGCTTGTGGATAGGAGCAAGGCCTCTGCAGAGTCCTGTCACTATGTGATGATGGTGTGATGGCGGCTATGAATGCCATCAACCACTCTTATCGCCTGCTTCAGTCAGTATCGGCTGAAGCGGGGTCAGGCCACCCGGTGCTGCCAATGACGGCCTGGTCCTGTCAATGGACGCACTTCCCCAGGTGCAAGCAAGAGTGACTATGTCAAGGAGGCAGAAAGTCATTGACCATGTGCGTCCGGCTGTGGCCATCAGAGCCAGGTTGCTTGGAACCCCCCCTAAATTGGCCCAGTATCTTAAGTGACCAAGCTCGGGTCATTTTAGAGGATTCTGCCAACATTGCACAAAATCGACTAGCAGTTGATATGGAGTTAGAGCTAGTGCACCAAGCACATGCTCCTTGACCTGCATATGTACTGCCAGTGGGACAGTCTTGAGATAAGCACAAGAAGAGGAGCAAGAGGAAAGCTGCGTTTACTTCTTGTGTGGGCACTGGGCCTTCCTTGAATCATAAGTTAAAAAAGGCCAGGAAGACTAAGGCGGGCCCCCCCCCCCCCCCCCTCTATGCCTTGAATGCCATACAGGCGGGAATGGGGTGGGGGTGGAGTAAGGGCCTCCAACGGAGCAAAGAAGGGAACGGAGCATACTTGACAGTGTGATAGCTTCCTTCACATCCACCTGGACTGCACCTGTGCAACAGGAGCAGCGGTGCCAGTCAGATCTTGCAGGTCTAGGCCTAAGTGGCTGTATCTCTCCGTTGTCAAAAAGGTGGGTGGGGAGCGGACCGCGAGCCAACCACCACCCGTGGGCGTCACTGCGCCGATCGTGGGTGGAAGGCTCATGCGTTTCACCGAGGCTTGGCAAGATGTGACGTCAGGCAGCCTGATGCTGGGATGGATATCCCAGGGTTACATGCCAGTGCTGGAATAATTTCCCACCACAAAACCTGTCATTGGCACCTGTCTGGACTCCCATACCAAGGGAACCAGACAAATTAGAAGCCATTCAAAACAAAGTGTCAGGCTTGCTTCTGAATGGAGAAATAAAGCCAGGAAAGCAGAACACTCCGGGCTTCTATTCGAACATGTTCCTTGTTCCCAAGAGCTCAGGAAAGCGAACGTGGCGCTTCACACCTATATAGACGACTGGCTTATCAAGGCGGACATGCCAGCCAGGTTAGAGATGGATGCATTTCTGACTCTGAAATTGCTTTCAGGTCTATGGAGGGATAGTCACCAAGGAGAAATCTGAGATGACACCAACTCAACATTTCGTCTCTGGTGATGCGATTCGACCTAGAGAAAGGCATGGTATACCCATGCATCGGAGTCCAGATTGGATTCTCTGAAAGGCATTCTCATAAGCATTCGAGTGGGAAACCACATTCAGGCGAGGAGGTTTCTTCAGATGCTGGGCATAATGGTCTTCATGGAGCAGGTTATTCTGTACGCTTCTCTCATGAGAAGACCTATCCAGTTATATCTGATGTCTCTCTGGAACAGAAGACAGATTCCGTCTATCCAAACCGATACCGGTTTTGGAGCCGATTATTTCGCATCTAGCATGGTGGAAGGAGTGTCAGAATCTCCTAGTAGGAGTTTCGCTTCTATGCGATATTGATACGGTCGGAAAATTTGACAGTAGTATCATACATAAATCGCGAAGGCGGGCCCAAGTCTCCAACACTGCATAAAGGTGTGGAACTTGATTCAATGGTGCAGGAATTTCACAGCAGCTCACATTCCTGGCCGATTGAACATTCTGGCAGATGCTTTGTCTCACAGACAGAGAATTCTCCCGCAGAATACTCTCTCACCCCTCCAGTTCTACAAAGGATTTTCGAGCATTTGGGTAAACCCAACGTGGACTTGTTCACCACGAAGGAAAATGCTCAAATTATGACATGTCTCGCTGATTCCAGATCCAAATACCATCGATACAGATGCTCTAGCGATAAGCTGGAAGGGGATGCACGCATATGGGTATCCAGCCACCATCCTGAAGGTGCTGGTGAAGATCTGAGAAGAACCATGCCTGGTCCCGCTGATAGCGCCTTTTTGGCCCAACAGGGCATGGTTCACGAAGCTTCTGGAGCTATTGGTGGCCAATCCAGTGCAGCTGCCCGAGATTCCGAACGTAATCTCTCGGGTCAAGGGCTGCTTCCTACACGAGCGGCCCGGAATGTTGAAATAGACTGTGTGGATGTTATCAAACAATGTTCCACATCGGAGAGCTTTTCTCAACAGGCTGCATGTTTCATCGCAGCCGCGAAAAGGTCAACCTTCAAGTCATATAACAATAAGGTTAACAATTTGCAGAATGGTGTAAAAGAAAGGGTATCAATCCCTTTCAAACATCAGTTCAACAAATAGTAGACTTTTTGTGAGGTATTCCATAGTGGTTTAGCTCGTGTCATGGTTGCTGGATACAAGTCAGCTTTGGAATCTGTTATCCCTTGTCTAGCCAACAGGGATAGTCCAAAGGTGGCCCAGTTAAACGTTATGGTGAAGGGAATGAGCAATCTCCGACCTAGACAACCAGTAGTCATGCCAGCTTGGAGTCTATCTTTGGTGCTTAACGTGCTAACTAAGCAACCATTCGAACTGTTGGGTTCAGATAGCCTAAAGCATTTGACTCTGAAGGTGGTTTTTCTACTGGCAGCGTCCTCAGCCAGAAGGCGCAGTGAGATCCATGCGCTTTCGGCAGAGAGGGACTGATTTGTTGTCTCTGGAGAAGGTCTGCGACTGCTCCCAAGAGCAGAATTCCTTTTAAAGACTCAGTCTTTGAAATATCCTGGCAAACCGATCTCTCTGCCAAAGTTAACTTGGTATGATCATGATGCCAGTGCCTGGTGCCCTGTCCGTGCTTTGACTAAATACAAGAAGCGAACGGACTCGTTATGGTCAGATGATAAACATCTGTGGATCTGGCATAAAAAGGCTTATGGCGCCGCATTCATGGATACTACATGTATGTATATCTCATTGGGTAGTCGAATGCATTCAGATTACCCACAAAATCGCGACAGGTGCATGCCAGGGCCCATGATGTTAGAGGACTAGCCGCCTCCACGACCCTTTATAATGGTGTCTGTTTGGAGGACGTCTATGAAGGATATGTCGGAATCGGCCAATCCACTGGCCTTAGCAGTTAATCCCAAGCTATTTAGACCACACTGTTCTTTCTACAATCAGTAGCTTCATTGCTTTATAAGAGATATTACAGGCGTGGTCAGGGAGAGAACACCCGTACAAGTCATGTGAGCCAGGGTAATGGTTGCAGCGGTGCATCTAAAATCCAATTATCAAAAGGTAATCCATGTTTGACTGCTTGTTGTATTCTGTTTATATATCATGTTCATTCATTTTATATATTCATGCTCATTCCCAGGCTATTATGTGTCAGGTGATTTCAAAATATTCAACAGCTTGCCTGTATATTTTTTGGGAAATTGATAGTCAGGAAGTTCAGAGATCGATGCCAACACGAGCGAGGTGTGGGTGGAGCTTAGCTAGAGATGGGCGGGGAATAGCTAAAAATGGAAAGGGATATTGACAGCGCAATAGGTGTATAATACGAAGATTGACACTTGGAACCAGTGCACGAGTAAAAGGATACAGAGAAATGGAGAACATAATGTTGCGCAGGGGTAGATTTTAAGGATTTTTTCTACTAACCCAGACGGGATAGTGCATCATTAATTTTGCTATCCCGCAGCAAATTTCACTAACCTAATGTTTGTAAGCTCAAGGCAACCGTACAGAAGGTCGGAAAAGCTGTTGAATATTGTAGCGAGTTTTGGTGGTGGTTCTGAGTTTGAATCTGGGGTCGATTTAATTGAGAAAAACCAGGTGGTGGTCGCATAGCCGTTATTTGAGAAGCATTCTTTGGTTCTACATTCTCTGAATGCAGATTCAAAGACTGCTTCTCTTGCGTAAAAGCTGTTTGAAGGCGAGGTACAGGGCGATCCTGTAAATGAAAACAAAAATTTGTATTCAAGCCCGGGTTTGGCTTCGGAACCGTATTTTCCGCGTGACTCACACAGTTGGTTAATTAACTCATCCACACGTTCCCTCATCTTGTATAACTCACTCACGCTCACTACAGGAGACTGGGGAGAGGGACCACCAGGAGGCTCTGGATAACCAGAAGACTCACAGTGGTTCGCCACCGCAGTGTCCATAAAAGAGGGCCGGCTGCTGTCCTGAAGCAACCTGAGAAAGAGTGTCAACCAAAGGGGTAGACACATTTCCACAAGGAGGAACAGAAAAATCACTGGAAGGAAAAGTAGCTCCACTAGTGTGACTATCCTGGAAACCTTCCAAAGAACTAATATTTGAATTTGCATCTTCCTCATTAGTACTCCAGCCGTCATACCCATCTTCAAAGTGATCCTTAGCTTATATAGTGACAACATCTTGAAAGGTCACATGTGATTCTGAGATGCTGTGTTGATGTCGCATCTCAATTCCTAATGGGGTGGGTGTACTAGGGTGCGCAAATGCATCATCACTAAGGTGCTCGAATGCACTGGGGACAGTGTTTGTTAGCGAATATTCCGCCATTTTGGATCTACTCTACAATGTCTATTTTAGAATGCCTATGTGTGATAACTTATGTGGCCTAAGACAGGATCTTGCCTATTAACAAATGCCAATTCTAGACTGTATGGAATACAAGATTCTATCTTAAAGCCAGATAATTAATCATTAAGTTATTTTACCTTGGATTACCACAGTTGTATTATGGATCCTAGGAATCCAAACAGTGTAGAAAAACTACTATTTAACGAGTTGCTAACTCGTTAATGATCTGAACTTAAGGTACGATCAGTGATAGTAACACTAACGTTAAGAACGGGCCATAAATTGCTTCAGGAAATTAAAGCCAAAGTGAAGTGGCAATTCACAGTAGTGTGGGCTTAATAATTTCCGTTCACAAAGAATAATTAAATACAAGTTTGGATTATTCACTGACAAGGTAGAAATGCAATTAATAAAGACCTGACCCTTGCATAGCTCAGTGTTTAACACCTACGGCTTAAGGACAGGTCATAAGATTAACTCCTAATGTAAGTGTGAATGAAATTCAATAGGTGCTATAATGTATGCTCTGTTGCTACGGAAGAAATGCGTTTGACAAAAGCTCTATTTCAGAACTTAATAACTTAAAATTAAATGGATGCCATTATGCTGGTAAACAGTAGTAAGTATGAATAGTTCCCAAGTATTATAACTGCTAAGACAATTATCCAATCATTTGTGTCTAATTAAACTTACAATGATTCAATTAAATGATATAAGCCGTGAAACAGTTGTAATGTCAATAGATTCCCAAGTTATTAACTGCTAAGGGAACTGAATGTTAACTGATCATTTATACTGAATTCGGTTACAAGTACAAAGCCACAGTTAAATGATAACTTGCCAAATGTCGACTTATATGAAATAGAAATTGGCAGATACCAATTTTAATGAAAATTTGCTCTAGTCTGTAAAAAGAACTAGCAGTTTTATTTGGTTCTGGCGAAGCTATGTTTACGATTTCAAGATTTTCTGGCTTTGAAACAAGTTTTACACATTGTCAAGACAGTAAATCAGAAATTGTACAAGTATCGACAGTGGTTGCTAGGGGTAGCCGAGAGGAATGATATGTGATATGAAATAGCAACTATTACCACTATGAGATCTCAAACATGGAGTGCACTGAATTTACCTAATATCATGGTCACCTGGACAAACAATTTGGGGAATCGGGTATCTAAATGGCTACAGACTCAAATGGGTAGTTTCAGAAATCCAGAAGTCAGAATAATATCAATTACTGGAGGACATGTCCTTAATTTTTAAGAAAAACAGGAACTCTAGAATTTAATCAAGTAAGTGGTTAATTAGATAGTGGGAATATTATTAACTAAGCCCTAAGACTTACACTATACACTTACATCAGCTCCTGTTCTTTAGAAGTAAGCCACGGTGGCTTATGAAGTCGTCAATCGGTTGAAATGCCGGTCCTCATTGCTGCCAGTTTCTAACCATAAACCAAAAATGATATAGTACACGAGCACTCGAATTAAGAATCATTACATGCTAAACAGCAAAATTAAAGATCCCTCGTGGAGCCCAAAGCTCAACACGGAATACTACACTACTCAAATCACAGCTACATTATATCTCAATGTACACTTTATCTGAACAACGTACTCGCGTATTAGTAACCTAAGTATTAAGCAAGCTGACAGAAATTCGGACTAGCACAACAACTAAGAAACTACGCTGAGTTCAGCGCCCTACACCAGCTAGGGCAATTCAAGGTCGGACCCAGAGTCCAATTTTTACCTGGGATTTATACCCAAAAAGTGTTGCATGCACCAAAAATCCAGACACCCATGTAGAAAATCCTTGGGAAAAGTGCTAATTTTTAACATAACAATAGGTGAATAGATTGTCAGATTACCATATATCAAAAGATTGCTGGTTTAAACATCACCATTGTGATGGCCCACTCGTTTAAACATTAACATAGCAATAGATTAAGCATTGGTACGGAATGCAAATGCACCGGACTGTAATATGCTAATAGGGTTATGTACACGGAAAATCTGACAACGCTAAATTGACAGGAATGCAGATTCTAATACATTGCAACATTTACAAAATTCATAATTTGTCACATTGCCCAAACGAAATGGCCATAATTTCAATTACAATGTTGCTGTTTGATGTTGCTATGGGAAAGAGCAACCATATTCTGAAACATTGACTATCAAAAGAAACACCTGAACATGAAATATTGAAGAATAACTAAAAACGCTGCCGTGATTGGAATAGTGAATTAGCGTACATCTTATGTAAAGCAGAATACCGCTAGACCCGGCTCGTATTTTAAAGACAGACCCGCTCATGCCCAACATCCAAGATCACCAGCCCAGATGATTTCAAAAATCAATAAACGGGAAAACTGATCTTTAAATGTCATAAGCGCATACACTTTCAGCAACGTAATTCAGCAACCAAATTCTTACAAACCACCGCTTACTTCACAGATTTGATGACCAAATTACAATTTGCTGTGAATTGGGCATAAAAGCATTAGGCCCCAATACTGCCACCGTGATCGCGCGAGGAATTATTCAAGCGTAGAAGATTTAACCATATGCTCAATGCGGCCAAATACCCCATGTTGCTGAATGATCAGACAACAATTACATGATGCCCATATGTTGCTAAATTATTACTAATAATTTATGAAATAATGGCAGCAACATCGTATCATCATTGAAACGGCAAAATGGCCTGCTTTAACGCAAATAGAGTGGCTTCAAAATATGGCTTAAAGTTGAATAACTTTGAACACGGCATAACGTTGAATGTACCTGATTATTGCTATTATTATGATCTACAGTTCAGCGTAAAATTTTGGCAAATTTATTCGATAATTATTCAATTCACAACAGCCAAAATGCACTCTTTAAATTTGTACAAGTGGCAATTATGCTAAAATATTTGAAACCATTAAGACTGGAAGCCGTTGTTGCCCTAAACATCAACGACTTTCAGCACCATTGATAGCACAATTGTCAACCAGATTAGAGAATTTCTAATAACAAATCCAGTCTTGTTTCAATATTTTGAAATTAATTTGTCCGGAAAGCCATTGCTGCCTAAGGCAGCAAACGCTTTCCAGACAAATTAATTTCAAAATATTCAATAAAGCATTGAAGGTAGCATAAGATCTGTTCTTTTGTAAATTTTTGGTGGGTACTGAACATAATGACAATGATTATAACAGTGTTTTTTCGTATTTCCTCTTTTGAGAGCATTACTAACCCAGACGGGTTAGTGCAGGTGTAGTTTTACTAACCCATATGAAATTCTACTATCCTCGGGTTAACGGGTTAGTGTTAAAATCGAGCCCTGTTGTGCCAAGACAGCTGGTAGCGAGAAACAACTGTACCGACAAGCTGGTTTACATGTACAGAGGTCATCACAAAATATAATCTAAACCCGCTATGTAGATCCTAGCCCATCCTCCGCCAAAACAACAATGGAAATCTCAAATCACTCGCGCCATTGTTGTTGTGTTCAGATATTCCTCTGGTTAATAGGAGCCCCATCTAGGCCGACATCCTAGCTGCTCAGTGTGGTCCGTTCTATGCGATATATGTACATTATGCGATTTACTGGTTCAGATATAGAGCCACTGGCCACTTGAGCTGTTGCCGACGGAGACATAGATATAATATAGTATAGTATTTTAACTGATTTACAGAAATATTTACACTATCAGAGCATATGAATTCACAACTGAGCTCCCAATACATGGCCGGACACTGAAAGTGAGTTCTTTTACTTTCCCCCATAGCATAGATACCACTATATTGACTAAAATCAGAACAGAAACAAACCAATAAGGAAACTTAAGTGTCATAAACACACTTAACTATTACCTCTGTGATGTCAATATTCGATTTTCTACTGCATCAATGGCAAAGAAACTGGTGTAAATTTTTCAACAATTTTGGTGTATGATGTAGCTGTCTATGACAGCACCATCTTCCACCAAATTTATTGAAAAATTAACACCAATTCATCTCTTAAATTAATTTGAAATTTTAAAATTGTTACATCAGAGTGCTAACGGTTAACTGTCTGGCTGCTGCAAGTGACCAGACCTTAATCATGGACTGACCGACATCTAGTGTTGGGAATTGGTACTATCATGCTGATTGATAATTAGTTTTATATATGGGTGGGGGTGAGGTGATATGCCATCTTATGATGGCTCTTGTTTATCATAGGGCATGGAAAAGTGATGGAAAATGGTGATCATGCAGAATAAGAGAAATCTGTTGGTATGAATTTGCAGCCATCACCTCTATGCAATAAAAGTTATGACAAAGCTTATAAAAACCAGGCTTTGACATGGTTGTTGCAAGACAATATTCATACATTTGGCAGAGTAACTCCCGATTCTAATTTATGTAGCTGCGTCGTCGTAAACACATCATTCTAGATATTAAACCATCAGAGATGAAAGTTTTCAGATTTTTGCCTGAATTTAGGTTTTTAGAAAAACGTTTCAGGCGAATCCTAAAGTGTGTTCAAGTAGGATTTTTGCTACTATGTCATGTATAAAAAAGTTTTTTATTGTTTTCCCACTTTCATCTCTGATTCTTGCTGGTCATGGAATTTGTTACTTTTGGTCAAGAAAAGTCATGGAATTTCAAACACAGAAAGGTGTATGAACTTTGTGTAAATAATTTCTAAATAGAGAATCATTAAAATTAACTATTGACATGTCTGAAGAACATCGTTTAAGATAAATATTTATGTAACTAGTACTAACTACTAGTACTTATATTATGTTTTATTGTGAACAAATTAATGCTGAAGTCCTAATATCGAAGATCAAAACCACTTTTGAAACTAATTTAACTGGCAATTGTTTCTGCTTTACATTGCTTCCAGGCAAATTAGTTTCAAAATATTCAACATAAGATAACCATGTATCTGGTATGTAGTGTTCAGTTGAAATGGTTACCTGGCATGCCTGGTTGTGATGGATCGTAGACATGGGCTAAAATAGTTCAGATTTGGCTAAGTAAAAGTGTAGATGGCTAATAATTTCTCCATGATAGTTTCAATGGGCAATAACACTGGACCTGCTGAATATTTTGAAAACAATTTGACTGAGTTAAACCCCCACATGAAAAATATAGTCTGCAGTCATTCAGCGGACAGACACTTACGTTATTTTATAACTAGCACATTGTGAATTCTAGCCACATTGGTCATAAATGGAAAGCCTGTTTCACATTTTTTTGAAAGCCAAAAGAAGACTGTGAGCCAGTGATTCCACCGGTAAATTTGCACATGAAAAATAGTCATAATATCTTGCTGTGCAAATGGACATTCACATAAGCAAGCATTTAAATTTTCTAAAGACAAATCCTGACAATTAAAATTAAATGGTTAAGATTTATCATGAAAATAAAAAATTGTTCTTAGTGAATGATGCCATTTGTCATGTTTGTATAACAAGCATGACAAAAGACGATTATCCTTGTCTCGCCTGCGAAGTAAAAGTGAGATATATAGGTATCACTTTTCCGACGATGGCGACAGCATCAACGTTAAGTTTTTGCATTTAACAAATCATCATTGCCTATATATTAGGTTTGCTTAAGCCTGCTGGAACCAGACTTGTGGGTGGAGCTTGAATAAGGTCAGTGTCATTGTAGCCTTGATATTTGACCTCTCATGTGTATTTCCAACTGTGACCTTTTGCGTTTAGCAAATCATATTTGCCTCTATTTTAGAATTGCTTAAGCCTACTGAAACCAAACTTTAACACATGGTTGCCTATATCGTAAGCAGATAGCATGATGATGGTGAGGTCACTAGGTCAAAGGCCACAGTTATTCTAAGCTTGCTGTTTGATCTCTGACTTTTAAACGTTACTTTTTTCCGTTTAACAAATCATTTACATTTATATTTCAGAATTGGTTGATACTACCAGAACTAATCTTGTACACATGATTCCTTTTACCATAAAGAAGCTGCCTGCTGATAGTGACATCACTAGGTCAAGTAGGCTTGCACGATTACCTGATTAAATTGAAAATCACGATTGTGTTTTAAATCATGAATTTATATGAATAAAAATTAAATAATCGAATAATCGTGAAAATATTTCTGTTGCATAAAATATTTTAAAACCTAACTTTCAATTACTTTTTAATGCGGACGGTCATGAAGAATGACATTTTGCTTAGTGAAGGAATGTCCATTTGCAGGGCAAGCGAAGACTATTTTTGAAAATATATTACTGGAATGCCTGGCTCGAGAATCATTGTAATACATTTTCAAAAATAGTGCTCTTGCCCTGCAAATGGACTTTTATAAACACCATTGCAATTTTCGTCATTGCTATTCTTGTGTTGTTACGTCTTGATAATTTTTATCCGAGCTGATTAATCGAGTAATCATGATTATTTTTTAATTATTGATCGCGATCACTCAACGCTTTAATCGCACATGCCTACGGTCGAAGTCATCGTAGTCTTCATATTTCACCTCTGTCATGTCTGAAGTTTTTGTGTTGGCCTATATTTTAGAATTGCTTAATCTTACTGGAATCAAACTTGTACACATGGTTTCATATACCATAGTGAGGCAACATGATGATAGTGAGGTCAAATGCCAAAGCCATTCTGACATTGTCACTTGTATTTGGCCTCTGCTTTTTCAACGTTAAGTTTTTCCCATTTAACCAATGATTTACATAATTTGTATTTCATCATTGGGTAAACCTATTAGAACTAAACTTGAACACATGCCTACCTACATGACCTATGATGTTAGGAATCGGCATGATAACATTGAAGTCACAAGGTCAAGCTCACTGTGACATACAGGAGACAGGCGAGACATTTAATTCTGTAGAATTCTTGTTGGAAATTTACCACTGGAATGACTGTCTCAGTTATAGTGTGTACCATATGTTTTTTTCACAGCATGTTGATATGCTAGAATGTCCCTGTCTGTGAGCGGTGTCAGCGTCAATAAACCACTGGTTGTGATTTTGCTTCTGGTATTCGGCATCATCCTATGGTATTTGCGAGGGCCATCGCTTCTACGATCACCCACACCGACTTGTACATTATGTAAGTTTAATTATTTATGGCCAAATGTGCTTATTTAGCGAGTATTTGAGTGCAGCTGAACCCGTTAATGGATGGATCTGATTTCTCTGAACTCACTGAATTTATATGATATCATGATAATGGATCATTATCAACTATGCGATGTGTAGGATGATGTCATAAGCAGTTACATCATGAATGACGTAGATAAGTTTAATTGATGACAGAGTAAATGTATTTATTAGAATTGTATGTCTACTATTTTATAAACATACTGTTAAATATTTTGAAAGTAATTTGAGTGGACGCTGTTGCTGCCATTGGCAATGCTCAGTCAAAATAGTTTCAATATATTCAACAGCTTACCTGTGAAATTGGGTTTATTCTAGAGTATCCATCCATCATCTGACCTCGTTTGACGTCATAGTCAGCTCAGCGCGGGTAAGATGACGTCATAATCATTACGTCACAAAGGGTTCCATATAGACCGTCATCAAATCACGTATGAATTGTATGTCTTTGTGATTCTTTGCTATTTAATAAACTTGCTGTTGAATATTTTAAAACTAATTTGACTCTGCCTATGGCAGCAACAGCACCCAGTCAAATTAGTTTCAAAATATTCAACAGCTTTCCTGTATAGCTTTCTGGAAATTGATAGGGTGTTCAGAGCTTGATCGGTCCCAACATGAGCGAGGTGTGGGTGGAGCTTAACTAGAGATGGGCGGGGCATAGCGAAAAATGGAAAGGTCCATTGACGATTCAAAGTACCTCTATAATTGATTCCAAGCCACGTAAAACGTGGTCAGATCTTAGCTAGAAATGGACAGGACAAAGTGAGAATATGCTTCCTCTATTGTCATTCCAGCCTAAAACTATAGCGAACAACAGCACCCAGTTAAATTAGTTTCAAAATATTCAACAGCTTGTCTATATCTAGTTTTCTGGAAAGTGAGATTTCAGAGAGCGTAGGGATCGATAGATCCCAACACGGGTGAAGCGTAGGTAAACTGGATTCCTCCATTACAGGGCCAGCTCCTCAACCATAAGCATTTTCATCGATTGTTGTTTCCAAGATGTACATTGTATATATATTTAATAAATTTGCCAGTCATTCCAGTGGTGAATTTTCAAAAAAGTCTTCTCTTGTTCTGCAAGTGGACATTTCTCAAGACCACAACATAGTCCGGGAGGCCACTGGCATTTAATTAGACATTTGAGTACAAAAGGTTTGATGGCAGAAATGTATTTACAAGCTTAATTTTTTTCAGAATTAACGTGGTCACATACTGCGCAAAATTTTGTAACTTAAGAAGGAAAAAGCGGGTGCAGCGTTAATTAAGAACAGTGTTAATTACAGTTACATGTAATTAACACTTTTAATTAGACTCTTGAGTACAAGTTTGAAATTAAGTTTACAACGTAGTCAAGAACCAAAATACATTGCTTAACCCTTAAGACTCTGACGTCAAAATTTTTAATTTTCAAAATAGACAGCAACATCTTCCAGCAAAATTGTTCAAAAATGTACACTGGTTGCTTTGATATTGACACAGTAAAAGATAGAATATTGACGTCAGAGTGGTACGGGTTAAGTCAAATTTTCTGGTGCATAGTACACTTAAGAACGCGTCAAAGGTCACCAGGTATGATAAAAATCTGATATGAGCAATTCACATTTTCCCATTTCCCCCCCCCCCCACCCCCCCGGTCTGGAAGACGGGGTGGGGGTGGGTTGGGGTGTGTGTTGATATAGCGATTAGCTATCCGTCCATCCGTCTTGTCAACGCAACTCCTAGAGGTCTCAATGGATTAACTTAAAATTGTGTCCACATTATCAGTATCATGTGCGGATGTGCATGTGTTTTCGGAAAAATTGTTCATTACGGACTTATCCCCCTTTAAATATCTTAAAGCCGATACATAAACTGCATTGTCAATTATTTCTTGTCAACGCAACTCTTCCTAGAGGCCTCAATGGATTAACTTTAAATTTCGTCTACTACTACTACTACTACTACTACTACTACTACTACTACTGCTACTACTACTACTACTACTACCACGTAACTAATACAACATGTACAGCTACATGTACCTAATCAATGGCTCAATCTACTAGGGCTTCATGATATACCGATATATTGAATACCGGTATCATAGCTATTACGTTAGTCATACCGATAGGATTTTGCTGATACCGAAATATCGAGATATAAGGTAAAACCGGTATAACATTTTGTTAGGCAGATAATCTGCTTCCCATTAGTAATATATTTCAATAGTATATAGCTGTCTAGCGATATAAGTTACTGCTCTCTGTACGAGAAAATGATATTTTACCTGTATTTAACAATCACGCTTCTCTTATTTATCCAGAGCTGTCAAATTGTTGTCTTGAGGCTAGTGTTAGAGTAATTGATAAATTAACGATTATGGCTACGAAAGTTGCCTACCGGGTACTTATTTGAATGCACTTCTCGCAAAAAAATTGAATAAAACCTATTTTAATTAGCATCATATGACATCGGATGGTTAAAAATGTCTAAAACCTATCTTTTCCTGTGTTAATATTTTATAATTTTGGCCCGTCGTTTGCTAGAAAAATCATAATACAGGTATGAAGTGAACATTTTGAGTGATATATATCAATTACTACTGTCTGGTTAGTCAGTGATTTCCCGGAATTGTGCGCCTTTGTAGTGACCGGCCGGCCAACAGCCCAAGTGAAGAGGAACCCGACAATATGAGAAAAATCTCAATTCTCGCTAGCTTTGTTCACTTCTTATGTTGGTGGGTATCATTAGATATCGATTGATACAAGCTACTCTAACGAGAGCGAGCTTAGGCCTATGTATTCGCAGCATACGGTAGTCTATTTAGTATGTGTTATAATGGCTAAGTTGTACCTCTGCGCAGAGATTTTCACGTTTCCTGGCGGTTTCATCCCATTACAAATTCATCCTATAAAGCACAGGCCATCGTGGAAAGTTCATTTATTATTCTAACATATACATCAATGCAGGTAGCCAGGAAAATTAGTAAAACGTATGTTTACATTCATATCCAAAGTGTTTGACTCATAAAATTGATATTTGTCAGTCAAATATCAACAGCTTTAGTTAGCTGTTCGTAGTTTCATTGGGTGAGTTTATATGGCCTATGGCAGCAACAGCACCCAGTAAAATTAGTTTCAAAATATTCAACAGCTTACCTGTGTAGTTTTTTGGAAATTGATAGTCAGGGTGTTCAGAGATCGATCAATCCCTACACGAGTGAGGTGTGGGTGGAGCTTACAAAGATATGAGCGGGGCATAGCTAAAGCCGGAACGGGCCATTAGATTCTTAGCAAAAAAACCCCAGGGATGGTTACCTCGACTGCCCAAAGTCTGACATCATATGTGAGTCCGATGTACATTCCAGTGGTAAATTTTCAAAAATAGTCTTCTGTTGATCTACAAATGGACATTTCCCAAGATCACTGCAGGAGCCGTTTTGGCTGATATACATGTGGGTGTTAAAGTATGGTCAGTGTCACATAGCCTACTCTGAATCAAGATGTTTAGAATCAGTATCATTATTTTGAAATAAACGATATCAAATTAGACATCAATTTACAAACATATCAAGAGGACAATAAAAAAGTATCTTAGTAACAGCTTAGATTTTGCCTGGATGATGTCACATCCTATGAATGTTGAAAATACACAGATGAGGGTTGGATTCGATGCAAAATAATACATCAATGAGGTTCCAAAATAGACAGTGTTTTACATGCAGAACATGAGACAACCGAATACAGATTTGGATGGGGTTCAAGAGACACTTGATCTTACAAAACGATGTGCCACGGAATGTGAACAGGAGTATGGGATCATCACTTAGAATTTAAATGCTTCAAAACCTGCTTTCCAAATGGTGGTGGCTTGGTGTAGTGGCTAGCACTCAGGACTACTTAACCGGAGAATCTGGTTCACGCCTGAACTGTGCACTATCTCACCATCGTTGGAAACATGGGCAATTTCCTTCGCTCCTTGCCTCTCTCACCCAGGAATATAGATGGTACCAGAGTAAAAGCTGGGGAAGTTACCAATAATAGACTGAAATAAAACCAGCCTAGATATGGCGTGAATGGGACCTGGAATCAGGGACTCGATAGACGCCAATCAAACCAATAACTTCTGCTTTCCAAATACAATCGACAGAAAGCTAGAAGTATGCGGATGTCTTCATTACTCAATCATGTCAATGGCACGGAATGCCATTGAAATGTTCACTTGAAGTATGTATGGTTCCAGGAGTAACCCACAGTCATTGAACAAATTCAGATAAACTGTGGTTGAAAAAGCGTATGGTGCAAAACTGAATTAAAAAATAACACTCGAAAAATTGAGTGAGCTAGGTGGCTGTAGTATTCCTCCATGTCAATCAGAAGGAATCTTTCCAGTTATAGCTATGCCCCACCGATCACTAGCTAAACCCCACCCACACCTCGCTCATGTTGGGATCAATCAATCTGAAATCCCTGACTCAATTTCCAGAAAACTATACAGGTAAGCTGTTGAATATTTTGAAATTAATTTGACTGGTCGCTGTTGCAGCACCCAGTCAAATTAGTTTCAAAATATTCGACAGAATGTTTATTTAATAATAAAGACATACAATTCGTACAACTTGTCGGACTATTAAGAGTTAAAGACGGGCCAAATAGAATCATTTATGACGTAATGATTATGACATCATCCTACATGCCTCTTAGCTGAAATATTATGTCGTATGATGTCAGGTGGTAGATGGATAGTCTGGAAAGGTGAATTGAAACAGTATATCAAGCAACAGTGATACTGATGATGATATCAGGCGTCTATCAGGTAGAGAAGATAGTGATTCTGAAGATAGTGATACCGAGCATATACTGTAACAATCATCACATGAAGTACACAGATACTTATTATTGCTATCTTGAGAGTGTGTATTTTGATATCGGACAATGAGCTAATAATAACGATAGTTTTTCTGAAGATAGTGATTCCGCGTAGGTTCTAGGACAATGAATGTACTGTAACAACCATCACATGTCCGACACTTAGCTGATAATAACAATAGTGAATCTGATGATAGTGATCCCGAGTACGCCATTTGAAAATACTGTGACCATCTTCACGTGAAGTACTACAAAGAGACATATTGTTGTCATTTCCATGTATGTAATTTGATATCAGACGATTAACGAATAATAGCGGTAGTGATTAAGAAGATAATGATTCCGCATAAGTCTGCGTATGCCAATGAACATACTACATAACCATCTTGACGTGAAGTACTAACTAGATACTTTTTATTGTCATTTTCATGTCCATAGTTTGATATCGGATAATTATCGGATAATAACGATGATAGTGATTCCGCTTGAGTCCGCATATGACAATGAAAGTACCATAATGTAACAACCATCACGTTAATTACTGATATATTTTTATTGTCTCGCCTACTAAGCAGAAAGCAAGACAGGGATCACTAATTCCGGCTGCGGCCTTGACGGTGGCGTCGTCCGTCATTTGTGCAGTATTGGTTAAGGTTTTTTAATTAACTTATTTTTCAACAGTTGCTCATCCGATCTCAATGAAACTACAGAAGTGACCTCTGCTGTACAGGGATGTGATCTACATAACAATAGAATTAATTTGGGGCCATTTTAACTCTTTTTTTTTCACAGTTTTGTACTTTTCATGTATTTTGCCAGTGCGGTTTTGGTTAAGGTTTTTTAATCAACTTATTTTTCAACACTGGCTCATCCGATCTCAATGAAACTACAGACGTGATCTCTGCTATACAGGGATGTGATCGACAAACAATAGACTTAATTTTGGTGCTTTTTATCTGTATTTTCATGGTTTTGGACGTGGCCATTTTTCATGTATTTTGCCAGTGCACTCTTGGTTAAGGTTTTTAAATCAACTTATTTTTCAGCAATGGCTCATCCGATCTCAATGAAACTTTACAGAAGTAATCTATACTATACAGGGATGTGGATCTCCATAACAATAAATTTCATTTTGGGAATTATAATTATCTTTTCATGGTTTTGGACTTCAACCTTTTTTCATGTTTTTCTGGTTCAGGTTTTTTATGAACCATTCTTTTTCAACAACAGATATCAATAAGATTTTACTGTAGCATTATATACTGTGCAGGGGTACTATCCGCATCTTTACCCATTTCATTTTGGGGAAATTTCTCCTGCTTTTTCACAGTTTTGGACATGAATTTTGTTCATGGTTTTTATGATAAGGTTGTCTATGGATCGTGTAACTGAACTATGGTCATTCTGATTTCACTGAAACTTTACAGAAGTATTCTATGCAATACAGGGATATGATCTGCATCATTTATGATAAGACTTTGGGCAATTTTTACTACTTTTTCATGGTTTTGAGCTTAACTTTTTTCATGTTTGTTTTTTTGTAGTTTTTTATGGACCACTCATTTTCAACAATGGCTCAACAGATATCAAAAAAATTTTACAGCAGAGTTATACTATGCAAGAGTACTACCGTTAAATTCCGTGTATATTGCGCACTTTTTTGCCCAAATTACATGCTATAAAAAGCTCCTGCGCACTATATACAAGGATAAATATTTGTCCCATTTTTTTCCTCAGAATTTTTCGTCAGAATCACAAAATTCAGAGCTGAAAATGTGATTTTATGGATCGGGAATCAGTCGGGAATAACGATCGCATTCTAACATGTCTATAATGGTACTAATAGATCGTTGAAATGCCTTACTACTGTCTAAATACTGTGTTATACCTTTATTAAATATCATAGTGTTGTAAAATGATCAAATAAACCATCATTCAACTTTTTTACAACGCCATTGTTTCCTGTAATTTGTTCTAAGTTATATATATAAGGGGAGGTTACTCTTGTCTTCCCAAGTTGAACATAGAGATGTTTAAAATCCATAGATTGCTACACAGATACGGACATAAATGTGTTAAAAAAATAATGATAGGGCCGATGTTTTTCAAGGCGATCTAGCATTTACATAGATATAGAAAGGAATGTTTTATATGTGCTAAACGGCACAATGTTTTGACCAATCGGCGGGCAGGATGATTATGATTGACAGGTTAAGGTTAAAGGTCACAGCCGTCAACGTATGACAAAGTAACTAGAAACGAAAGGATGAGAAATCATTTCAAATTGAAGATAATTCAATTTATTTAATAAACAATGCGTGGAATAAACTAGATTATTGCCCTATATTATAATATATTATGATGATGATATACTATAATATATTATATAAACCCCACCCCCACTCAAACAATACCCACAATTGATCACTGTCGATTTTGTAAACGGCAGACGGTCAGCTCTATCACCTTTGTTTATTGTACTTCTGACCGCGTTAATCCACCCACCCCGCCCCACCACCTGACTACACTGACTGAGAACCGAGTCTTGAAACCACTCATCTACTGCGTATCTGATTGAACAAAATCTCATGGGCTCGCCTTTGATATAGTTATCAAAGTAATTACCGGCACTATTAGTGAGCCAAAATGGATTTGAGTTTTTTAAAATTAAAATCGATTTTATTCTCGAGTATCAGCGCACAAAACTCATATTTTATGAATTGAAACAAAATAAATATCCGATTTTTTATGTTCTAACGACCATTTATGTTAATGAGCTCTGCTCAAATCAAATTCGGATTCTAACCTGTTCTGATGGAAATTATATTTGTATTTTTATATCGTTTTATATCGTTCAATAAAGTTTAATACAAAATATTTGCTAAAAGTATATGCAAATGATATTCCCGTGATTAAACAACAGAGTAACGCACGCCACAAATGGGATTTTATAAGGAAAGCGTATTCGACACGCAGTAAGTCATTGATTCTTTTGTTACCAGTTTTCGTTCACATGTCTCTCAATCTTACTGCGCACTATACACGGAAAGAAGGTTTTTTCAGGCCGATTTTGGTCAAATTTAGGGGTGCGCACTATCCACGATAGCGCAATATACACGGAAATTAACGGTATCTGCATCATTATGAGTCTGATTTTGGAAAATATTTCAAGATCAGACTATCCGTAATTTCCATGTTTGATTGGTTCCACTTGTTTGTTAGTACATTACTGAGTATGTGTGTTACAAACCATGCCAAGTTTGCTTTGGCAATCAACACTATCTATGCCTTTACAAGCGAGACATTGTATGTTTCAGCGTTCTTCTTGTCATTTTGATTTGTATGCATTTTAATATTGGACAATTATCGGATAATAATGATAGTGATTCTGAAGAGTGATTCCGCATAGACCATAGAACAATGAATGCACTGTAACAATCTTCACCTGAGGTACTAAGATACTTTTTATTGTCCTCTTGATATGTTTGTAAATTGATGTCTAATTTGATATCGTTTATTTCAAAATAATGATACTGATTCTAAACATCTTGATTCAGAGTAGGCTATGTGACACTGACCATACTTTAACACCTACATGTATATCAGCCAAAACGGCTCCTGCAGTGATCTTGAGAAATGTCCATTTGCAGATCAATAGAAGACTATTTTTGAAAATTTACCACTGGAATGACTGGCTCGGTAAATTTTCAAATATAGTCTTCTGTAAATGGACATTTTCTATGAGAAAATTTAAATTTTCTTGAACAAATTCGAGGTTTAAAGGGTTAGCAATAGTCTTGTGAAGAACAAATATAACTTTTAGTGTCATTTTGATATGTCCCGTCATGTGCCAACAGCGCCTCAAAGCGCTCAAAATGCTAATTATATCAATTGACCCTTTAATGACTAAATTTGTTAAAAAAATTAAAATATTTACTTATTGAATGTCCATTTGCAGGCCAAGAGAAGACTATTTTTGAAAATTTTACCACTGGAATGACTGGCCATTGTAGCGTTAAGTTGACACAATAGGGGTTAACCCTTTCGTGATGAAACCGGCCAAAACTGGCCTCTGTAATGGTTTTGATTAATGTCCATTTACAGGCCAGGTGAAGACTATTTTTGAAATTTTACCACTGAAATGACTGGCTCGTCATTACAGCGGTAAATTTTCAAAAATTGTCTTCTCTTGGCCTGCAAATAGACATTCAACAAGTAAATATTTTCAAAGAAATTTTGTCATTAAAGGGTTAATTTGATAACTGACGTTTATCTAATAATAACGATAGTGCTTCTAAATATAGTTATTCCTCATCAGACACATTACAATGAGCGTACTTTAGGCGTAGCAATTGTCATGTGATGTACAGATATATATTTATTGTCATTTTGATATGTCCTTTGATAATTTGATGTCGAACGTTTATCTGGTAATAATGATAGTGATTCGGAATACTGATTCCGCATAGAGCATATGACTATGAACATGCTTTAACAATCTTCACGTGAAGTACTGATTCCGCGTGGACCATATGACTATGAACATGCTGTAACAATCTTCACGTGAAGTACTGATTCCGCGTAGACCATATGACTATGAACATGCTGTAACAATCTTCACGTGAAGTACTGATTCCGCGTAGACCATATGACTATGAACACGCTGTAACAATCTTCACGTGAAGTACTGATTCCGCATAGATCATATGACTATGAACAGGCTGTAACAATCTTCACGTGAAGTACTGATTCCGCGTAGACCATATGACTATGAACATGCTGTAACAATCTTCACGTGAAGTACTGATTCCGCATAGACCATATGACTATGAACACGCTGTAACAATCTTCACGTGAAGTACTGATTCCGCATAGATCATATGACTATGAACAGGCTGTAACAATCTTCACGTGAAGTACTGATTCCGCGTAGACCATATGACTATGAACATGCTGTAACAATCTTCACGTGAAGTACTGATTCCGCGTAGACCATATGACTATGAACATGCTGTAACAATCTTCACGTGAAGTACTGATTCCGCATAGATCATATGACTATGAACACGCTGTAACAATCTTCACGTGAAGTACTGATTCCGCGTAGACCATATGACTATGAACATGCTGTAACAATCTTCACGTGAAGTACTGATTCCGCATAGATCATATGACTATGAACAGGCTGTAACAATCTTCACGTGAAGTACTGATTCCGCATAGACCACATGACTATGAACACGCTGTAACAATCTTCACGTGAAGTACTGATTCCGCATAGACCATATGACTATGAACACGCTGTAACAATCTTCACGTGAAGTACTGATTCCGCATAGACCATATGACTATGAACCCGCTGTAACAATCTTCACGTGAAGTACTGATTCCGCATAGACCATATGACTATGAAGACGCTGTAACAATCTTCACGTGAAGTACTGATTCCGCATAGACCATATGACTATGAACACGCTGTAACAATCTTCACGTGAAGTACTGATTCCGCATAGACCATATGACTATGAACACGCTGTAACAATCTTCACGTGAAGTACTGATTCCGCATAGACCATATGACTATGAACACGCTGTAACAATCTTCACGTGAAGTACTGATTCCGCATAGACCATATGACTATGAACCCGCTGTAACAATCTTCACGTGAAGTACTGATTCCGCATAGACCATATGACTATGAAGACGCTGTAACAATCTTCACGTGAAGTACTGATTCCGCATAGACCATATGACTATGAACCCGCTGTAACAATCTTCACGTGAAGTACTGATTCCGCATAGACCATATGACTATGAAGACGCTGTAACAATCTTCATGTGAAGTACTGATTCCGCATAGACCATATGACTATGAACACGCTGTAACAATCTTCACGTGAAGTACTGATTCCGCATAGACCATATGACTATGAACACGCTGTAACAATCTTCACGTGAAGTACTGATTCCGCATAGACCATATGACTATGAACACGCTGTAACAATCTTCACGTGAAGTACTGATTCCGCATAGACCATATGACTATGAACACGCTGTAACAATCTTCACGTGAAGTACTGATTCCGCATAGACCATATGACTATGAACACGCTGTAACAATCTTCATGTGAAGTACTGATTCCGCATAGACCATATGACTATGAACACGCTGTAACAATCTTCATGTGAAGTACTGATTCCGCATAGACCATATGACTATGAACACGCTGTAACAATCTTCACGTGAAGTACTGATTCCGCATAGACCATATGACTATGAACACGCTGTAACAATCTTCATGTGAAGTACTGATTCCGCATAGACCATATGACTATGAACACGCTGTAACAATCTTCACCTGAGGTACTGAGATGCTTTTTATTGTCCTCTTGATATGTTTGTAATTTGTCATCACTAATTATTATTTACATTTTGTAAATCAAAATGTATAATTAAAAGTTAATTTATCAGTCACGTGCCTGCTGACTTTTGACCTATGCTTAGGTAGAGAATACACGATCAAATTTGTTCCTAAGCAATGGATTGTAGTTCTTGGTAACTCGGGCTGCCCTCTAAGCTTAAGATACTAATTAAATATACTAATTAAATGGTCATGTGACTCGCGACCTTTGACCTGTTCTTAAGCACATGTTGCATGATAAAATTTGATCTTAAGCAATGGTTTTTGGGTCTTGGCAGCATAGACTACCTTTTAAACTTAACTTCAGGCTGGTACTCCAAAGTCTAATTAAAATGCTAATTAACCGGTCACGTGGCTGGTGGGTGACCTTTGACCTGTTCTTAAGCAATGTATGAACCATAAAATTTGTTCTTAAGAAATGTTTTTTGGTTCTTGGTCATATTTTATACCTTTTAAACTTAATTTCAGACTTGTACTCCAAAGTCTAATTAAAATGCTAATTAACAGGTCATGTGGCTAGTGACCTTTGACCTGTTCTTAAGCATGGTATGAACCATAAAATTTGTTCTTAAGCAATGTTTTTTGGTTCATGGAAACATACATGTAGGCTATATTGTAAATTTAATTTCAAATTTGTACTCAAAAGTCTAATTATAAAGTGCTAACTAACGGTAATTAACACCGTTCTTTAATCCTGCACCATCTTATTCGTTCTTAAGTTACAAAATTGTGCAAATTCAATTTTGTTCAATTCAATTTAAAGGGTTAATTGATGTGAATAGCATTCTGAGCCCTTTGAGGCGCTGTTGACACAAGATGGGTTAAGTAATTACCTCTTAGCACTCTGATGTCAAAATTTTAAATTTTCAAATTAAATTAAAAGATGAACTGCTGTTCATTTTTAAACAAATTTGGTGGAGGATGGTGCTGTCATAGACAGCATCATAGTCCACCAAAATTGTTTAAAAATGTACACCAGTTTCTTTGCTACTGGTGGCGTAAAACGATAGAATGTTGACGTAATATATCTGTTTATTTTAATTATTCAGTGACAAAGATGGCGGCGTCAATAGTTAATGCGGACCCAAGTCGGAAGACCTGGTTGAAGGATGAGTTGAAGCCACTGCCGCTGTGTAATCCTACGAAGCAAACCGAAGCGAAGGAGGAGAAAATTAAAGTGCTGGTAATGGACCTTTCCAGTTTTTGCTAAGCCCCACCCACCTCTAGCTAAGCTCCACCCACACCTCGATCATGTTGGGATCGATCAATCCCTTAACTCCCTGACTATCAATTTCCAGAAACCTATACGGATAAGCTGTTAAATATTTTGAAACTAATGTGCCTGGGTACTGTTGCTGCCTATGCAACAGCGCCCAGTCAAATTAGTTTCAAAATATTCAACAGAATATTTATTAAATAGTAAAGACATAAAATTCGTACAACTCATAGCCCGTCTTCAATTACGCGTTCGTGACGTACTTATCTACGTCATTCATGACATCATTTATTAATAAATGATGTCATTCTACACGTCGCATAGTTAATTATGATGTCATATGATGGATGGATAAAGTGGAAAGGTCTATTGTCATTGGCTGTGTTATCTTAAGCCTTTAGTCCTCAAGTTTGTTCAGGAAAATTGTAATTTTCTCATATATAACAAATGTTCATTTGTGGGCTTAAAGAGTTTATTTTTAAAAATTTGCCACAGGAATAGGCTCGTGGCTCGGTTATCGAGCCAGTCATTCCAGTGATAAATTTTCAAAAATGGTCTTGGTCTGCAAATGGATCCATGTATTGCAAATGCGAGTCATGCCAACATTTTCCCCAAGAGTTCTCTCCCTTTGCCGTTTAGCCGTCTGCGTTATTCCGGCTTATTTATGTGTTGAAGGTATTTTAAAGATGGATACCGTGTATCTATGATAAAATCACATTTAACTAGCTAGGCCTGCAATTTTCTTCCACGGCAAATATTTGCTGTGGCAAATTAAATTGACCATGGCTTTTATCATAGCTTTGCTGATTCCTGTGGCGAATTTCGAGTGTGATATCAGCAGCCTTATATTGTATGCAACTTTTGTCTATATATTGGGAAAAACACATTTTCAAGTACCTCTCAAGCCCTTTCCGCTATTTTCTTTTCAAATTTGTACGGACCCTGTAATGGATGTTTCTACTTGTAGCTATGCCCCGCCCATCTCTAGCTAAGATCTACCCACACCTTGCTTGTGTTGAGATCGATCGATCCATGAACTCCCTGACTATAAATTTCCAGAAAATTACAGGTACGGTTTTGAATATTTTAAAACTAATTTAACGGGTATAGGCAGCAACAGCACCCAGTCAAATTGGTTTCAAAATATTCAACAGCATCTTTATTAAATAGTAGACATACAATTCGTACAGCATCGCTTAATCCGTTATCAATTAATCATTCGTGATGAACCTATCTACGTCATTGATTATGATGTCATCCTACACGTCACGTAGTTGATTATTACATCATGTGATGGAAAGGTTCATTCGTTGTAATATAAAGTTGAGCTTCATGATTTTCTGGTCTAAACTAAATTTCTTGCATTTTATAATTTTAGACTTACGAGATATTTATACGAAAGGTGGAACCTAAATCCAGCAAGCAAGATGTTTTATTGCTACACGGCCAGGCTTTTAAGTCGGACACATGGCTTGAGTTGGGAACGCTCCATCTGCTAGGGGATTTAGGTTACAGAGCGGTGGCAGTCGATTTACCAGGTAAGAGATCACACCCTACTTGGCTACTATGATTACGTTCTGAAATCTAATTCGGAGTACACAGATTAAATGTCTGTGCATGCATACGGTACAAGTACATGAAGGTCTAAGATTGTCATATCTGTGCGTCACGACTATAATCCATTTCATGAAACCATTTCCTCAGTCAGTCATATGGCGTCAATATCAACTACGTGGCGCGTAGGCTGACGTCGTAAGCATTACATCATGAGTGATTCGATTTAGTCTCTTAAGCGCTTAATAGTCTGATACGTATGAATTGTATGTCTTTGCTATTTAATAAACATGCTGTTGAATATTTTGAAACTAATTTGACTGGGTGCTGTTGCTGCCTATGGCAGCAACAGCACCCAGGCAAATTAGTTTCAAAATATTCAACAGCTTACCTGTATATATATATATATATATATATATTTTTTTTAAATTGCTTGTCAGTGAGTTTAGGGGTCGCTCGATCCCAACACGGGCGAGGTGTGGGTGGAGCTTAGCTAGAGTTGGGCGGGGTAAAGTTAAAACTGGAGAGGTCCATTACAATAAGGTGGTAGTTACAAACTGCAAATGACAGCCAGAGTCGCAGCAATATAATGGACAATATTTGTTATGATGACGAAGATGATGATATCATTGTGCCAGTAGCGCCCCAAAAATTCCAGCGCTATCAGAAGACGCCATTTTGATTTACCTGTACACACACCTCAAAAACCTCTTAACCTACATTGGACATTTTTAGCTCACCTGGCCAGATGCTCACCTGGCCAGAAAGGCCAAGTGAGTTTATGCCATGGCGACCGTCTTTCCAACGTCCGTCCGTCCGTCAACTGTATCTTTAAACGACTTCTTCTCAAGAACCACTGGGCCGATTTCAATTATATTTCGCAGGAAGTATCCTTAGGGCCTACAGATCCATATTTGTTGGAAGGAAGCTCATCGGGCCCATTTGGCCACCGGCCATCTTGGATTTTGGCATATTTCTAGAAATTTTAAAAATCTCCGAAACCACATGGAGGATCGATTCAAAACTCATGAAATATCATATGGGGCAAGAGCTGAACCAAGTTTGTTCAAAGGAACTTGATTGGCCAAATGGTTCGATGGCCATCTTGGATGAGCTAGTTTTCGTAAAAACACATTCGTTTGCAGAACCGCTGAATGTATCAGGCCGAAATTTGGTAGATATGATGAGGGACTAAGGGCCATTAAACTTTATTCAAGGGAAGTTGATAGGTAAAAAAACATGGCCGCCGTGGACCACTCAAAATGTCACGTATTTGGTGGCCATATTGGATTCTTTTATTTGATGGATTTTGAAGCCGAAATTTGTTTTGTACAGGGTTTTGGGTATGCTGATTTCAACCTTGCCATTTCTGAATCTATTGGATGAACGGTTTGGCGGCATGCAGTAAAATTACCATCTAGTATTGGTGGTCGTTCTAGCAGGTTGGACTGCATAATACAATCTTTTTCTGAGTGGCCCAGCTCAGTTATCAGTTAGGTCAGTTCTTTGGTGTTGGGTAATATGAGTTGAAGTTTATTAAAAAAATAATTTGACAAAGTCATTGCTGCCTTAGAAAGCAACAACTTTCAGTCAAATAAATTCCAAAATATTCAACAATATAGATGCCAGACGACTCAGTACATAACTTAACTATTTAGGAAAACGGTTAACCCTTTAGTCCTCATATCAGCCAAAAATGGCTACAGCATTGGTCTTGAGATATGTCCATTTGCAGACCAAGAGAAGACTATTTTTGATAATTTACCACAGGAATGACTAGCTCTATAACCGAGCCAGTCATTCCAGTGGTAAATTGAAAAAAGTAGTCTTCTGTTGGTCTGCAAATAGACATTTTCTATGAGAAAATTGAACTTTTCTTGAATAAATTCGAAGGGTAAAGGGTTAATTAATGTGTAATTGGAGTTTTATTTCCACCATCCATTGACACATGACAGCTGTTATTGCCATAGTCATGATAATAGATCAAACACTAAATTAACTAATTAACCTTTTCCCTCCAAGTGCTGCCTAAATATTTAAGATATGTGTTATGTACTCTGACATCTATGCTGTTAAATTATTTTGAAACGTGTGTGATTCATTGAAAGTTGTTGCTGCCTAAGGCAGCTATACACTGAAAAATCTTGACCATTAAAGGGCTAAGAAACCAGCTACCATAAGAGATTGCCTCCTGATTCGCACTGTGTCTTACTACAAATTTGACTGCATGTCATCAATTTCTGCTGTTAGCACTGATGTCTTATATTTTCGCTTAAATATTGTTCAAAAGCATCGTTGCAAAAGCAATCCACAGATTGTTGTCAATATCTCGAAAACTAAACCATTTGACTGAAAGTCAATCGAAGTGGGAGTATTTCAACATGTGCCATTATGTGTGCAGATGCCCTACTAGCCATAATAGCAGATAGACCACTCTCTATGCAAATTTTGATAAACAGAGCTCAAATAGATACATCAAATGAACGCTACTTATTCAACAACAATAAAACAAAACAATTAGCCATGAGAGGTTCGAAAACCGCACATTTAAGCCTAAATGGTATTCCCCTTGAAAACACATGTACAGAAACACATCTTTGGGCTGTACGAATGTCAAATGCTCGAAACAAGGACACAATAGAAGCCAGAATGGGATCATCTACAAGAGCATCATATTCAGTCATGGGAGCAGGACTGCATGGCTTAAACGGGTTGAATCCTCTAACATCAAAACAGCTATGGGATATATACATAACTCCAGTTCTCATCCATGGACTTGAAGAGTTGATACTAACGCAGACAGAAATAGAAAGGCTGGAGAAATTTTATAGATGGTATCTGAAAGCCATACAGCATCTACCAACTGGAACTGCCAACTCAGCTGTATACATATTATTGTGAGCCTTACCATTTGAAGGGGAACTCCACAAGAGAATGCTGACATTCTTTGTACAAATGCCGAGGAGAGAAGGCTCTCTGGAGCGAGATATTTTGGAACGACCACTTTCTATCAAGCTGCCATCATAAAACAGCTGGACAGGAAACACCAGGAAAATCATTCAGCAATATAAATTACCATCAGCATATACAATGTTGAAAAACCCACCAGACAAATTGTCATGGAAGAAAACAATCTCATCACATATTAACATCTACTGGGAGAACAAACTTAAGGAGGAGGCTGTGGAGAAAACTACCCTGAAGTACCTAAACACAGACAATTATAAAATTGGTACAGCGCACATGGTGTGGAGTAGCTGGGGAACAGATAAAACTTCAGTCTGCAAAGCAACCATCAAAGCCGAACTACTAGTGCAGAGATACCTTCTATTTGGTAGTTTAACTAGAAACAGAAAGGCAATAACCAAATGTCCACTGTGTAGCAATAAAATGGAAGATCTTCAGCACTTCCTCCTGGACTGTCCAGAGCTAGAGCATGTTAGAAGTCCAACTATGACAAAGATCAACACTGATGCAACAACAGAATATCGCGATTACAGATGATTGTTGTATATAAATGATATTGGATATGAGTAAGCTTACAGATTCACACTTCGAGACATCCGAAAAGCTTTAACGTACATAAGAAATGCTCCGGTCTACTCCGACTTAACCTTGAGAGAAATCGTCTGTGAAATCAAATGACGTTGTGATTAATTGTAAAGAACATAAAACAAAAACAAAAAACTCAAATAGTGAAATCAGATAAGAATATAGTCCATATTTGGATGTTCGCCTGATAGGAAACTCCGAGAGGCGGAATTTATATAACAAGAACAAGAAAAACAAGTGGCACTGATTGATGTAAAACTGAATAAAGATTAGTTGAGTTGCCAATGTTCCAGGTGAGCGACACAGGCCCCTTTGGCCTCTTGTTTTCTCTAGTGTGCATATTAGGCGGAGACGATGTGTCAGCATTTTGTTTCGTTGAGATCTGTCAATATTAGCTAGAGTTATCCCCCCTTAAATGTGTGAAATGCATAACAAATTTTGTGTACAGGCTGTATCTCAAAAACCTCTTTAATCTACATTTGAAATTTTTTCTCCAGTGCACATATTAGGCGGAGACGTGACATGATTTTGTTTCAATGAAATCCATCTGTATTTGTGAAAGTTATCCCCCATGAAAAGAGTAATATTCGTCCAAAAAAAATTTCTGGACCAGATCTCAGGGAGTTTTGGACATACATTTGAAATTAGATTTCCGGTGAACATATATGTAGAGACGAAGTGTCATGATTTTGTTCGGCGAGATCTGTCCATATTTGCCAGATTTATACTCCCTAAAAAGATTAAAATTCATTAAAGACCGGCGTATTAAGACCTGCTAAGCGGCGCTCTTGTTTATCATATGTCATGGAAAATGGTAACCATGGAAAATAACAGGATACTTGGCATAAATTTACCGCCATCACCTCATATGCAATAAAACACAAATCTGTTAGATATTAATTCTCGGAGGTCATGGAATTTGTTAATTTTGGTCATGGAATTTCAAACACAGAACGGTGTATGAACCCTGTCAGTACTAATTTGACTCGAAGCTGTTGCTTTCCTTCACAGAAACTGCTTACTGTTTTAACCACCTGACTGCTGAGTTCTTGCAGACGACATACTCAAGGGGTTATATCTCTGGAACTGCAGAATATTTTGAAAACTATTTGACTGAAAGTTGTTGGTGGCTAAGCCACCAACAACTTTCAGTCAAATTGTTTTCAAAATATTCAGCAATTCAAGAGTTTTTGCTCATTGAAATTATTGTCTGGTGGCTTGCAGCAGCGGGACAGTTAATGTTAGTTTCCAAATCTTCAACAACTTTCCTGTGTTGTTGTTTTGAAAGAGATTTCATGGATAAAATTATTAACCCGTTTAAAGGATAAAGATGCCTTCTTCCGCATTGATCGAAGGAATCCCATGGCATGAACATATTTCCTCACGCGCAAGATATTAAGAGGGGACTTCACATGGATACAAATTCTCCCATCAGAAGAGCAAAGCATACTGTGTCCATCTACTCCAGACCATGGAAACTCAAGACCCAGATTATTGAATGGCGGGGCCCATAAATTTACCCCAGTCCCCCTCGATAGAATCTTGGTAGCTGAGGGCTACAGATTTTTTCGGATTTTCTGTATTTTTTCTCGGATCACACCCAAGTTGTGAAATCCTGGTGTTAAAATTCGAGCTAATTTGGACTAGTAGTTTCTGAGATATCCACAGGTAGACTTTGATCCGATTTGGATCCGGATTATGGGCAAAGTCTAGAAATCCTCTTGCACGTCAAGTTCCTTCAGTGTGTTAAGATTTGAGCCAACTCGGATCATTAGATTTTGAGATGTTGCCAGGAATAAACGTTTGTGACTGACCAACTAAGGGACATGATGGTTTATTGAGCCGCTACTCGCAGCTAAAAAAAAAAAGTTAGTACATCTTAACATAATGTAAGAAATGTTATGTTGAATATTTTGGACTTAATTTGATTGGAAGACATTGCTGCCTAAGGCAGCAATGTCTTCCAATCAAATTTAAGTCTAAAATATTCTACAGTACGTTATATTTTGTTTTGGGAACATTCTGTTATTTCTGTACTTTACTGTATATGTCTATGTTTCAGGATATGGTCAAAGTCCTGGTAAAGGACCAAATACAGCCTCTGACAAGTCAGGCTTCATGACGGAGCTGGTTAAAGTCCTCGCGTTAGACAAGCCGGTTATTATCAGTCCGTCCATGAGCGGTGCATATTCACTTCCATTCTTGTTTGCCGATGCACCGAAATCCATCGAGGTGTCCCGCGGCTACGTTCCTGTTGCTCCAGTGTCTACGGGGGAGTTCGTAAACAACTATCAACTGTCCACGGTAAGCTGCTGTGTCAATCTGTGCTTTAGATGGATGTAACGTCTTTAGCTTTCCTTTCTACCCACCGTAAAGAATTTATAGATCGCGTCCATTAACTTTTTAGGACTCATATCAGCCAAAAACGGCTTCTGCAGTTGTTTTGAGAAGACTATTTTTGAAAATTTACCACGAATGCCTGGGTCAATAACCGCGCCAGTCATTCCAGTGGTAGATTTTCAAAAATAACCTTCACTTGGTCGGCAAATGGACAATTTGATTGGGAGAATTGAAAAATTTTGGAACAAATTTGAGTGTTAAATGGTTAAAGGATATTGTGCAGGTGAGGGTCTCACAATTATATATCTATGGATATACGCGTATTCAGTGGATCTCAGAAATAATTTAATGTGTTTAAATAAAACCCAGAAACATGTTAGAACAATTTTGAACATGATCTAAGAAAGAAATGTTCTGTCAAGTATTTTGAACATAATTGAATTGGAAGAAGGGAGCAATGTCCCCTCTTGTCTTCCAATCCAATTATGTTCAAAATATTCAACAGTATGATTTCATTTGTTTTGGAAACATTAAAAGTTATTTCTGAGCTGTACTGTGGCTAGGAGCTGACAAATGTTATTGTGCAGTGGGCTTGGGCGATTACGTGATTAAATCGAAAATCGCGATTATGTTTTAAATCGTGAATTTATATGATTAAAAATTAAGTAATTGAATAATCGTGAATATTTTCTATTGCATAAAATATTTCAAGACCTAACTTTCAATTGCTTTTTAATGCGATCGGTCTTGACAAATGACATTTTGCTTAGTGAATGTATGTCCATTTGCAGGGCAAGAGACGACTAGTTTTGAAAATGTATTACTGGAATGCTTTCAAAAATAGTCTTTTCTTGCCCTGCAAATGAACTTTTCTAAAACACCATTGCAATTTTCGTCATTGATATTCTTTTGTTGTTATGGCTTGGTAATTTGTATCCAAGCTGATTAATCGAGTAATCACGAGTATTTTTTAATGATCGATCGTGATCACTCAACGCAATAATCGCACACGCCTATTGCGCAGCCAGTTTTCCGGGTTGTGTGCAAGTGTTCTTTTAATATGCGAATACCCCACGGTGATGTATAGGGAACCTTCACCATACACGTACTTGCAAATGGATTTATGGACTAAGGGCCATTAAAGTTTCTTCAAGGGAAGTTGATCCGTCAAAAAACATGGCCGCAGTGGGCCAATCAAAATACAGCATGTTTGGCGGCCATATTGGATTTTTTTATTTGATGGATTTTGAGGCTGAAATTGGTCTTATAAATGTTTTTGGGTATTCTGATCACAAATTTGCAATTTTGAAAACTGTCGGATAAACGGGTTGGCAGCCATCTTGGATCATTCTCCTGCCAAAAGCTCCCATACTAAAGCAATGGGAAATTTAAAATGTCTTCTCGAGAACTACTGGGCCAATATCAATTATATTTGGCAGGAAGCATCCTTAGGGTGTAGAGATTCAAGTTTGTTCAAACGAAGCCGATCGGCCAATTTGACCGGTGGCCATTTTGGATTTTGGCCGATTTTTAGAAACGTCTAAAAATCTTCTCACAAAACCACTTGGTGGATTGAAACAAACCCCAGGAAATATGATCTAGGGCAAGAGCTGAACAAAGTCTGTTCAAGGGAGCTTGATTGGTCCCATGGTTTAGCGGCGATCTTGGTTGACCTAGTTTTAGTGAAAACGACTTATCCAGAACCGCTGAAGCGATCGGGCCGAAATTTGGCAGATATGGTTAGGGAGTAAGGGCCATTAAACTTTGTTCAAGGGAAGTTGATCCGTAAAAAAAACATGGCCGCTGTGGCCAGTCAAAATATAGTGTGGTTGGTGGCCATATTGGGTTTTTTATTTGGTGGATTTTGTGGCTGAAATTGGTTTTGTATGTGTTTTTGGGTATTCTGATCTCAAATTTGCAATTTTCGAAACTGTCGGATAACGGGTTTGGCGGGCATCTTGGATCAGTTTCCCGCCAAAAGTTTCCAATTGTATTTGGCAGGAAGCATCCTTAGGTTGTAGAGATTCAAGTTTGTTCAAATGAAGCCAATCAGCCAATTTCTCCGGTGGCCATCTTGGATTTTGACCGATTTTTAGAAATGTCTGAGCGATTGATTCAAGTCATAAAATATCATTTAGCGCACAAGGTGAACCAAGTTTGTTCAAGAGAACTTGATTTTCCAAATAGTTGGGTGGCCTGGTTTTCACGAAAGCAACTTCGTCTCCAGAGTCACTGAACGGATTGGCCCGAAATTTTGGAGATATGATATTGATGACTAAGAGCCATTAAAGTTTGTTCAAGAGAAGTTGATACATAAAGAAACATGGCCTCTGGTTTTTTTTGTTACAAGTCTGCTCAATTCATTAGAGTTCTACTTATTGTTAATGACCATTCTAGTTGAGATGCCCATTGTCCAGGTGAGCGATGATACAGGCCCCTCGGGCCTCTTGTCGTGGATTGTTGGTGAAAGGGTTAATGGTTAAAATTGGAAAAAGATTCCGCTCAACATATCGTCTTGTATCTCGGCATGGATTCACTCTATTGGGACTAAACTTAGACATATGCTTCCTTAGATCAAGGGGATGGAGTACAATGATATTGAGGTCAAAGCTCAACATCAATCTAACATTGGTATAAAACTCTTACATAGTTTTTGGTTCAGCTCAACATATCGTCTTAGATCTCGACATGGCTTCACTCTATTGGGTGTAAACTTTGACACCTGCTTCCTTATATCAAGGGGTTGGAGCACAATAATATTACGGTTAATGTGATTTTGGTATAAAACTATTTTTTCTACGGTTAATTTTTTGCTCATCTTAGATCTCGCCATGGCTTAATCCAATGATAGGGTGGGTCCCTATTGTGACTAAACATGGACATATGCTTTCTTGTATCAATGGACAATGATATTGAGGCCGAAGTGATTGTAACAGTAGACTTGTATAAAATGCTAAACAGTGAGGTTCCTTTTCATAAACCTCATTTTGCCCTTAATCCAGAATTGGACAAATTGTTTGAACTAAGCATGAGATATAGTATATACTCGCTAGATCGCTCAAGCGTCATTTCAGAGTTCAGTATTTTCTGGCCGGATGTATAGCCTCCAAAATAGTGTTTTTGTTGCTAATGCTATTATGTAGTCGAATAACGTGTCAGATTAAGATAGCCAAATTGAATAAAATTTTATTTCTAATACAAATGTATAAATTTGCGTCTGTTCAATGGACCTTTCCAGTTTTACCTATGCCCCGCCCATCTCTAGCTAAGTTCCACCCACACCTCGCTTGTGTTGGGATCGATCGATCTCTGAGCAGTCTGACTATCAATTAAAAAAAAACTACACATGTAAGCTGTTGAATATTTTGAAACTAATTTGACTGGGTGCTGTTGCTGCCTAAGGCAGCAACAGCGCCCAGTCAAATTAGTTTAAAAATATTCAACATCATATTTATTAAATAGCAAAGAATTACAAAGACATACAATTCATATAACATGTTGGATTATTTGAGATTTATATGGAACCCTTTGCGACGTAATGATTGCGACGTCATCATACACGCGCCGAGCTGATTATGACATCATACGAGGTCAGATGATGGATGGATACTCTGGAAAGGTGAATTCCTCTTCAAGTTACCAAAAGAGATTTGTCATTTTTGGAGGCTATATATACAGCTGATCATCTGCGTCATTCAGTCAGTGAATCGCGGCCATGTGCAATTGCGATTTACTAAACTCTGGCAACCAGCGGTCGCGACAACTAACCCCATAGTGAGGATATGTGCATGAGTGATCTAGCGAGTATATACTATATCAATGGCATTCCACACAGTTACTTCCGCCAATAGGAACTGCACAGCGACATTCACACATTTAAGGTCAAGGTCATTATGAAGATTAACACATTTAAGGCCATGGTCATTGTGAAGATTAACACATTTAAGGCCATGGTCATTGTGAAGATTAACCATTTAATGGTCAGATTTTGTTTTTAAAAAAAAAATGTGCTTATTAAATGTCCATTTCTAGGCCAAGAGGACTTTTTGAAATTTACCCCTGGAATGATTGGGTCGGTTATCGAGCGAGTCATTCCAGTGATAAATTTAAAAAAAAAGTCTTCCTCAAGACCACTTCAGAGGCAAGTTTTGGTCGGCTTGACCGTTAAAGGGTTAATACAAGTCTAGATTTCCATTTGGTAACGCAAAATGCCAAAAGTTTCGCCAATATCTCGTTACTGTAGCACTTGTTTACGTCTTTGAATGTCCATTTGCAGGCCAAGATTACTTTTAGAAAATTTGTCACTGGAATGAATGGCATCCCATCTTTGTCAGTGGGAATTTTTTTTGATTTTCACAATAATGACCAAACATGTAATGCCGACGTTGTAGCATCCTATTATAATAGCAAAACCTTATTGTGTTAAAATTAGAGTCCAATTGGACCAGTAGTTTCCGAGATATTCATAGACAGAATTTGATCCGATCCGGGTTTTGCTTTCAGGGTCACAGTCAAAGTCTAAAAATCCTTTTATGCAGTATTTATTAATATCCTTTTTTGTGTTAAAATTTGAGCCAAATTCTTGAATCCATTTCCTCACTCAATCATATGACATCATAATCAACTACGTGACATGTATGGTGACATCATAATCATGACATCATGAATGATTCGATTAAGTCAGTCTTTAGCACTTAATAGTATGAATTATGTTTTATTCTATTTAAGAAACATGCTGTTGAATATTTTGAAGCTAATTTGACTGGGCGCTGTTGCTGTCATAGGCAACAACAGCATCCAATTAAATTAGTTTCAAAATATTCAACATCTTACCTGTGTAGTTTTCTAGCAATTGATAGTCAGGAAGTTCAGAGATCGATCGATCCCAACACGAGCGAGGTGTGGGTGGAGCTTAGCGGGTCTTAGCAAAAACTGGAAAGTTCTATTGGAATAGCAGTTTTTGAGATATACATTCAGACACACTCAGACACAAATGCGGGCACCCTCTTCTTGCCTGGCGAGGGTAATAGAGGATTCCAATCTATCCATCAATCATATGATGTCATAATCAACTACGTGACGTGTAGGATGATGTCATAATCAATTGCATCATGAGTGACGTGGCTAAGTTCATCACGAATTCTTAATTGATGACGGACTATGCGTTGCTGTATGTCTTTAATGCTTGAATTTATTCAAGAAAATTTCAATTTTCTCAAAAAATGTGTATTTGCAGACCAAGAGAAGACTATTTTTGAAAATTTACCACTGGAATGACTAGCTTGGTTATCGAGCCAGTCATTCCAGTAGTCAATTTTCAAAAATAGTCTTCTTTTGGTCTGCAAATGGACATTTCTCAAGGCCACTGCAGAAGCTGTTTTTGGCTGATATGAATGTTAAGGGGTTCAGTACTATTTAATAAACATGCTGTTGAATATTTTGAAACTAATTTCGTAGACAGTAACAACACCCAGTCAAATTAGTTTAAAAATATTCAACAGCGTACCTGTAGTTTTCTGGGAATTAATAGTCAGAGACATCAAGGATCGATCAATCCCACCACAGGCGAAGTGTGGGTGGAGCATAGCTAAAGATGAGCAGGGAATAGCTAAAACTGGATTCCTCCATAGTAACAGTCAAACTGCATATATATCCTGCAGAATATGCTAGATAATAGTTTAACTATGCCCCACCCATTTCTAGCTAAGTTCCGCCCATATTTTATGTGTTGGTTGGAATCAATTTGAAACTGAGTTGCCAGAATCTACATGTAAATTTCAAGGTACATGTAACTATAGAAGTAGTCTCAAATATTTTCAAACTAATTTGAATGGTGCCTAGTTTTATAGTTTTCTGGAACTTGAGATTCACGAAGCGCAGGGATCGATCGATCACAACACGGGCAAAGTGTTGGTGGAGCTTAGCTAGAGATGGGCGGGGCATAGCTAAAACTGGATTCCTCCTTTGATGTCTTATTTCAGCATAGATGTTTATATCTTTTCAGCTGCCAACATTGTTTATCTACGGAGAGAGGGATACGGGTATCGCGGTGGCGAGTCTCAAGGATTTATCGAAATTGCCCAATGCACAGATCTTCATGCTGAAAGGTGCTGGGCACGCAGCCTATATGAACGAAACGGAAGCCTTTCACCAACTTTTGTACAATTTTTTATTAGCCGTACAGCCGGGAAAAACAAGTTAGCTATTTGTCTTTTTGAGATAATGCTGGGCGAGCGTGAATTGTATATTCAGGGTCAGAAATTAACCACACAATCACATGATCTGTAGCCCCTTTTCACACATACAGATCACGCCTTTTAACCCTCAAATTTGCTCCAAAATTTTTTTATTTTCTCATAGAAAATGTCCATTTGCAGACTAAGCGAAAACTATTTTCGAAAATTTACCACTGGAATGACTGGCTCGGTTATCAAGCCTGTTATTCCAGTGGTAAATTTTCAAAAATAGTCTTCTTTTGCTTTGCAAATAGACATTTTTCAAGTCCACTCCAGAAGCCATTTTTGGGTGATATGAGTGTTGAAGTTTTAAGCCACCTAATCCATTGAATTTCCCTAGAAGTAATTGAGACAAAATTATTTTACTGCTTACTTCATCAAGTGTTTAACATGTATTGTTTTGAAATCAAGTGTTTAACATGTATTGTTTTGAAATCAAGTGTTTAACATGTATTGTTTTGAAATCAAGTGTTTAACATGTATTGTTTTGAAATCAAGTGTTTAACATGTAGGGTTTTGAAATCAAGTGTTTAACATGTATGGTTTTGAAATCAAGTGTTTAACATGTATGGTTTTGAAATCAAGTGTTTAACATGTATGGTTTTGAAATCAAGTGTTTAACATGTATGGTTTTGAAATCAAGTGTTTAACATGTATGGTTTTGAAATCAAGTGTTTAACATGTATGGTTTTGAAATCAAGTGTTTAACATGTATGGTTTTGAAATCAAGTGTTTAACATGTATGGTTTTGAAATCAAGTGTTTAACATGTATTGGTTTGAAATGTCTTAATGCTCTAATGTTCAATCCGGCCAAAATCAGTTTCTGTAGTTCTACTGAGAAATGTCCAGCTGCGATCAAGAACCTTTTAAAGATTTACTGCTGGAATGACTGGCTCCAGTCGATTCCAGTAGCAAATTTAAACACAATTCTTCCCATGGGCGGCAAATTGACACTGACTGCAAAATTCCAGATTTTCTTGACCAATGCTGACCATTAACAAATTACTGACCCTAATAACAGTAAATTGTTCATCATAACGTTTGTATACCGTTATATGTTGGTGGTGGTGTACACTACAGATCCATTATGTCACTCTGCGATATGCGCAGTGCAGTGCGGATCAGTATAACATGTTTGGGATCTGAAGTTTCTGATATACTGATCCGTATGGATCACAGTCAATTTCTAGCCTTGTATATTGACTCTGTCTTTGATTAAAGTTTTATTTAGGGTAGGTTAAGATTTTGCTACAGGGATCTTAGTGTTAGTGAAGATGTTATATTAATGGTGTATTTGTGCAGGTTAAGATCTTAAGTTTACTGGTCAAGATTTGTCTTGAAATTTTTTTTGAAAATTTATGAAATGATCTGTTGCCCGACAAATGGACATTCTTCAAGATCAGTGCAGAGGCGTGTTTTAGCTGACTTTCCCATTTAAGGAGTTGAATTGGAGACATTTCTAGCATGGATTTTAACCCCTTCATGGTCATAACGGCCAAAGCCGGCCTCCACTATGGTCTTAGGGGAATGTCCATTTATAGGCCAAGAGAATACAATTTTTTGAAAATTTACCACTAGAATGACTGGCTCGATAACAGAGCCAGTTATTCAAGTGATAAATTTTCAAAAATTGTATTTTCTTGGCCTGTAAATGGACATTGAATAAGAAAGTATTTAAACTTTCTTGACCAAATTTCACCAGTAAAGGGTTAAGTTTAAAGTTTTATTGTAATCGTTTAATATTTCATTTATGTTAATTTGAGCCATTCATGAGATAATTCTGTCATAGATAGCGTATTCCACCTATTTGAAGGCCATGGTCTAATAGAAGACCCCCCCCCCTCCTAACTTTGACATATGAGCTCCAATGATATCTTAGAAGTTTCAAAATGGCAAAACTCTGTATTAGAAGCCTAGCCGTAACTCAGCAGTTTGTATCATAAATAAAAAGACCAAATTAGTAAAAATAGCATGTATAATAATAACAATCATGCCACGGGGTCGCTCTACTTTACATCGATCTCTGCTCTGATATATATCCGGACTCCTAGAAAGCGATACAGGTCTCGGATTTGTAGATCTCAGCCACCTATTAAATTACTACCAATAGTAGTATGTTCAAGATAAGATATAATAAAGTTTATTTCACACTTTTGTAGTCAAAATACACATAAACAGGCTAAGTGTGATAAATACCTTCCTTATAAAAATATTTTACGACCAAATTTATGTACCAACCAAACAGTCTCACATTGCGCACCGATCGATTTTGTAATGCCGACCAACATCAAATGATCCAAAATAGAATCAAGATGTACGACAAAAATTGCTTGAAATCCTGAGAATTAAAATGAGATTGATCGCTTCTTATGTTGGCGAGCCCCTGGCTCGTGTGTGATTGGAGGCAGCGTGTTCTCGCGAGATTTCATACGCTAACGGAAGTTTGTTATCAAACGGGTACCCATTATTCACATCAGACCTAAAGTACAATACTCAGTTACCATCACGCAATGATTTTAATTTCTAAATCCAGGATGTTTATATCTGAGTGCTCGCTCTAAATAAATTCTATTGCGATTGGGAGGCGAATCACATAATTTATATTTTTTCTCAACATTTTATGTCAAATTCAGGATTAATTTTGATGTAATAAATGATCTTTATTAGGGATACACAATATTTAGGCGCTCCAATTTACTGATTTCACTTGCGCTGTGATGTTTTTGAGGTATACATTAAACATAGTCGTAAGGCGGCGAGATTTTGTACCAGGAAATTGAGTCCAATTTTTGTGGTATCAGTTTTAATCGTTTTAGAGAATGGATTTTCAACTTTTTCTTGAAACACCTAATATAAGCTCACCCCCTTTCTCAGAGATGTTGGTTTGGAAATTGAACACCGCTTGTCCTAATAGAGGCCTAGGCTTCAAATAGGTGAAGTACGGTAATACTAATGCATTACATTGCATTGATTTATTTCACCTTAACCCTTCAATGCCCAAGTCGGCTAAAATTGGCTCCTAGTGTGGTCCGGAGAAATGACCATTTGCCTTTTTTTTTTAATTTACCACCAGAATACCTGGCTCGATAACCGAACCTGTAGGCTGGCGCGATTATTGCATGAAAAAATAATCGTGATTACTCGATTAATCAGCTTGGATACAAATTACCAAGACATAGCAACAAAAGAATGTCAATGACAAAAATTGCAATGGTGTTTAGAAAAGTGCATTTGCAGGGCAAGAGACTATTTTTGAAAATTCTCGAGCCAGGCATTCAAGTAATACATTTTCAAAAATAGCCTCTTGCCCTGTAAATGGACATACATTCACTAAGCAAAATGTCATTTTTCATGACTGATCGCATTAAAAAGTAATTGAAAGTTAGGTTTTGAGATATTTTATGCAATAGAGTATATTCATGATTTAAAACATAATCTCGATTTTCAATTTAATCACGTAATGGCGCAATCCTACGAACCAGGCATTTAGTGATAGTCACATGATAGTGTCAAAGATCCTTTTATTGGCCAGCAAATAGAAACTCACTACGCAAAGATTGAGGTTTTCCAGGGCAGCAATTAAAGGGTTAAAACACTTCTTACATTGGTAAGGGAGACTACTCTCTCACTGTTATACAACTATTCATGGCATTACAACATTTGGCATTGATGGGAATTGAACGCGCAAAAGCGCATTGGTGTGGTGAAGCGTTTGTGGGCTATAATGCTTGGTGCTTTCACCGGGTGTGGGTTCAATATCCTGTTAATACTCTTTCACAACATCAGTTGTAAGCTTTTCATAAATTAATTAATCTCTCATCGTAAGATGGATGTTTTCAGTTTACAACCGTTCCTTATCTCCACTTTTATTGTCAGAAAGATTGAAATACTTGCTTAGTAAATGTCTATTTGCAGGAGAAACAAATTATTAAAAAAAATCTAAGCACTGGAATGATTAGCTCAGTTATTGAGCCAGCCATTCCAGTGGGTAAATTTTGTAAAAATTGACTGTTTTCAAGAGGCCATTGCTGAAAACCACTACAGAGGTTTGTTTTGCCATGAAAGCATTATCTCTTGACTTATTCTGCCATACATGTGTATGTAGTATTATAGCCCAGGGCTCAATTTTAACACTAACTCATTAACCAGAGGATAGCAGAATTTCATACGGCTTAGTAAAACTACACCGTCTGGGTTAGTACTGCTTTCAAGAGGAGATACGAAAAAACCCACTTACAATGTCATTGTGTTCAGTACTCACCAAAAATTGACAAAAGATCAGATTTTCTGCTAGCTTCAATGCTTAATTGAATATTTTGAAATTAATTTGTCTGGAAAGTCGTTGCTGCCTTAGGCAGCAACGGCTTTCTGGACAAATTAATTTCAAAATATTCAACTGCTCTGTATGGTTGCCTTGGAAATGAGTTTTATAGGGATCCATCGGTGAATGGATTAAAGAAGTGATCCGCTTTGACGCCTTTGAGCTTACAATCACTGGGCTAGTGAAACTTGCTGCGGGATAGTAAAATCAATGATGCACTATTCTGTCTGGGTTAGAAGAAAAAATCCTTAAAATCTACCCCTGTATCCGGAAGATGGCTGGTATTTTGTGAGTGCGTCAATATGTTTGCTGCATTTGTTGATTATGTGTCTGTATTTGTATTAGTAACACTACCCAGATCTGAGCCTGGAAAATGTTTATTCTTGTTAACTCTGTTGCTATACATGATGTTCACAATTATTCGATAATTTTTAACCATAAAGTAGGGAGGTGGGAGTGTGCGTCGAGGGAAATTTGTTGGTCAGTCTCAATCCATCTGTCCAGCTTCAGATGGATGGCATAAGAGGGGTGGGGATCATTTGATTTATATCACCTAGTTCCAACATGTCTTAACCGTAACCATTTAAACCTCGAATTTGTTCAAGAAAGTTTCAATTTTCTCATAGAGAATGTCCATTTGCAGTCCATGACAATACTATTTTAGAAAACTTACCACTGGAATGACTGGCTCGCTTATCGAGCCAGTCATTCCAGTAGTAAATTTTCTAAAATAGTCTTCTCTTGGTCTGCAAATGGCCGTTTCTCAAGGCTAATGCAGAAGCCGTCTTTGGCTGATATGAGTGTTAAGGAGGTATGTAAAGTCAGACATTTTGTGCTAAAGGTTTGAACAAAACTATGGAAACTTGAAATATTGTGAGTTGTCATTCTCACTCTCGCATAAAATATAAATAATTCAGTTATACCAATTGCCAAAAATATTGCTACTAATCTTGATACTTTATCTACAAAATTCTACAATTGTTGAATGGACACATCATAAAGATATGTCTCTGGAAGTTGTTAAATTAGTGATGGAATGTAATTCTTTGTGTGAACCAGTTATTAATACATTATGGTATCAATGGTCGAATCCAGCATGAAACTGATGTTTGTAGCGATTTTGAGAAATGTTTATTTGATGACCCTAAAGAAGACTATTTTTTTTAAATATTTACCACTGGAATGAGCAAGCCAGTTGGTGAATTTTTAAAAATTGTCCTGGACTGCAAATGGGCATTCATCAAGCACAAATTTAGATTTTCTTGACTAATCTTGACCCTTTCACTGACGAATCCCTGAAAAAAGTATATTGTTTACGATATAGAACTTATTCTGGTGCATATTTATTAAGTTATTCTGGTGCATATTTTGAAGTTAATTTGACTGGAAGCCGTTGCTGCCTTAGGCAGCAACAGCTTCCAGTAAAATTAATTTCAAAATATTCAACAGTTTTCCTGTGTGGTTGCCTTGATAATGATAGATAAACATATACAAATATTCAGTTTTTAGCTCACCTGGCCAAGTGAGCTTATGCCGTGGCGATCATCCGCTTGTCCGTCAACTTTTGCTTTAAAACACTACTACTCATTAACCGCTGGGCCGATTGCAAGCAAATTTGGCTGGAAGTACCCTATGGTCGTAGGCTCTAGAACTTACATTCGCAATTTTGATTCCTCAATTTTCTTGTTCAAAATCTTAGATTTTATTAAACATTTACAAGAAATTGTCAATATGCTTATTATTTTAACCGATTTCCATTCAGAATTTTGAATTGTGAGAAACTGAGATTTTATGAAAAATGTACCAAAAATTATCAAATTGCTACCCCCCCCCCCCCATAGCTGCTTGACATATTTCAACCAAATTTCACTAATGTATTCTATGGTGGTAGGCACTAGAAATTCTATTCAGAATTTTGATTGATCAATTTTTTGGTTGAAAATCTGAGATTTTATGAAACATGTACCGGAAATTCTCAAAACGCTGCTTCTTAGTTGCTTGACATATTTCAAACAAATTTGGCTAGAGTGACCCTATCAAGGTACATGTAGACTAAAATTTCTATTCAGAATTTTGATTGCTAAATTTTTTGGGTGGCCATCTTGGATTTTCCGAAAATTATCCATATCTATTAAATGCAAATGGTCCAGGTGAGCGCCACAGGCCCTTGGGCCTCTTGTTTACTAACTGTTGGTTCAATGCACTACAGCATATATACACAGAACCGAGTTAATGTCTTGCTTATATATATATAATGTTACGCAAATTATTTTTTCTACAAAGTAATTTAGAAATTTAATATTGCTCTTCACCGTAATCATAATGTAATCATTATCATTGTACAGCACAAACTCAGAAATACGTTAACTTATTTTGAATATGTTGGATCTTAACCATTTTAACTATGCCCCGCCCATCTCTATCTAAGCTCCACACCTCGTCCGTGTTGGGATCGCGCGATCTCTGAAGTCTCTGACTATAAATTTCCAGAAAACTGCACAAGCTGTTAAATATTTTGAAACTAATTTGACTGGGCAGCAACAGTGTCCAGTCAAATTAGTTTCAAAATATTCAACAGAATGTTTATTAAATGCTAAAGACATGTCATACTTAAGCGCTAAAGACGGACTATATCGAGTCATGACGTCATCTTACATGTCAGGAAGTTGATTATGACATCATATGATGGATTGATAAACTTGGAAATGTGCATTGGATTTGAAGACATTGCTGATTAATCTGTCCTGTATCTTACGATAGAACAGCTTAATTTTAATGGTATACTGCATGTGAATCTGGGCACCACAACTTGAAGGTGGAGGTTTACAAATATTTTCTTTTTCAAATTTTAATGCTTCATTAGATAGTTTATTTGAAGTTATTCAGATTCATATTTTTTTTTATATCGGTGACTTATATTGATATACGGTATAATATCAAATTAATTATATTAATTAATTACCAAACTAGTAACGTTAATTTGATGTAAATATATATAGTAGATTAATAAGGACTTTACTGCAGTGTGCAATGGAATATTTAATCAGATAAATAATAAAATTTATATACTAAATTATTATATTTCTTAAATCCTGTGAGATTTGAGGTGACAGTAAAAATTTTTTTTTATACAAAAGTGGGTAAATAAACATGGACTATGATTGCACAGGATCGTGTCTGCTTTGTTATTGAGATTGATACAGAGTACAACTCGTAAACAAGTTAATTTGTTTCAAAAACACTACGGTCGATAGAATCTTGGTAGCTGAGGGTTATGGATTTGTTTCCGATCACTCCCAAAGTTGTGGATATATGAGTGTGTGGTCACGCACTTTGCTGTGTTGAAATCCGAGCAACATCCAAACAGTAATATCTGAGATATCCATAGATCCAGAATTTGATCCTATTCGGATCCAGGTTCTTTTATCAGAATCATGGCCAGCGTCTGGAAATCCTCTTGCCCAGTAAGTTCCTTCGTTGTGTTGAAATTTTAGCAAAATCGGATCAGTACTTGTTTAGATACAGCCTGGAATAAGATTTTGTGACTGACTGATTGACTAAGGGACATAACAGTTTATTGAGCAGCTACCCACAGCTACAAACAGAAACATGCTACTCGGTAAATGTTATTTTGAATATTTTGAAATGTCTTCCAATCCAATTATGTTTAAAATATTTAACAGTATGACTTATTGGCGAAAATTTGAATATCTGTGTTTCCAATCTCGGTTAAAGGTACATATTCACAGCAAAATGTGTGAAAATAAAATTGTTTAAATTGTGTTCTTTTAGAGGCTTAATTAGTGCACTTCAATGTAATGAATCTTAACATGTGATGATTTCATTCTGTACAAATTATTATAATTTTCTTACCCCTTCCCACTCTGATGCCAATATTCTATCTTTTACTGTGTCATTAGCAAAGAAACCTCTGTAGTTTTCAACAATTTTGGTGAACGATGTTGTGTCTATGACAGCACCATCTTCCACCAAATTTGTTGAAAAATATATACCAGTTGATTTATTAATTTAATTTGAAAATATTTTTACATCAGAGTGGTCAGGGTTAGTTGCGAAGTTGAATTAGGGACTATGTTTTAAATTCAGTTTCACGACTTAAAAAAATTATATTAATTTATACGTAATGAAATCATGTTAGATGTATCTCATTTCTTCTAGGACAACATTTTAAATCTAAAAAAGTATACAATTTTGAGTTTTATTTTCAATTTTTGCTCTGAATATGCAGTTTTTGGTTTAGCTCAACGTATCATCTAATATCTCGGCATGGCTTCACTCTATTTGGACTAAACTTGGGCGCACGCTTCGTTATATCAAGAGGAGGGAGCACAATTATATTTATGTCATGATGTCAAGGTCATCGTGTCCTTGGTATAATACTCTATTGTTTTTGGTTTTGTTCAACATACCGTTTTTATTCGAGGAAAGGACACTAGCGTGTATTGGATGCAGGCTAAATTTTGGCCCAAAACCTCCCCAAAAACCCTTATACTCAAAGGATGCATGGAAAAATTGAAATCCAATCTCGAACATGGTTAAAACTCAGACAGTAAGTCGAAAATGGAACGCAATTTTCTTGAACACATGCTTACCGCCATACAACATGCTTACCGCCATACATCATCGTGGAAGTGAAATTATTAAATGAGACCGCCTAAATGTCGCGTATCTTCAATAAAGATCGTTTATTACATCAAGATCGATGTTACTTTTGACATACAGATGCAGCACAATCCTATTGAGATCAAAGGTCAAGTTCACTGCGACCTTGGTATAAAACTCAGGATTGCTTCCTATATCAAGTGGATGAAGTACAATAATATTGCGGTCACGGTCATTATATCATTTGCATAAAATGCACATTTTAACCCTAGAATATTCAAGAAAATTAGTTTTTTCTCATAGAAAATGTCCGTTTGCAGACCAAGAGACTATTTTTGAAAATTTATCGAGCCAGTTGGCTGATATGAGTGTTAAAGGGTTAACAGTTTGGTTCTACTTAAGCTCATCTAGTCTTTATTTGAGAATTGGCCAACTTATTGGAACTAAGCATCGTCATGCAGTTATCTCAACAAGTAGGAGCAGTGTAGACATTCAGACTTTTGAGGTCACGGTCATTGTGTACAGATACAAGGCTAGATTTGCATTTGGAAATCCAAAATGCTGAGATAGTCGGCAATATCCCGTCGGTGTAATACTGATGTCCTGTTTTGGAAACGTCACCTTACTTCTGCGTGGTACTGTAGCGCATCGGTGAAGCGTGGATTTACATTGACAGTGTTTCTACATCGATCAAGATTGGATTTTGATTGACAGTATTCCTACATTGGTCAAGAAAAGATGAAAAATAATTATTGATTGATTTATTGTTTCCACATTGGTCAAGATCGATATGAACAAGGGGCCTGTACCACTCACCTGGAATGTTGGGTATAATCACAATGGTCAAGCATGGAGGTGGATTGACAATCTTCCCACAATGGTCAAGCATGGAGGTGGATTGACAATCTTCCCACAATGGTCAAGAACAGAGATGACTATTGTGGTTCCGACATTGATACAGATTTCTATGAACAGGAGGCCCAAGGAGCCTGTGTCGCTCACCTCGCTTAAGCCTGTTCCCATCCATTTCCTATAGGATTGTTGGAGGGATTTTTGGAGGTAAAAAATCCAGATGGCCGGCTGCTAATTGGCTTCCTTTGAACAATCTAGCGTCTATGCCATAAGGATGCTTCCTGGAAAATTTAATTGAAATCGGCCCAGTGGTTATTGTGGTCATTTTCCTGTAGGAGTTTTGGCAGCAAAATAATCCAAGGTAGGAACCGGTCCATTTATCTGACAAATGGGGAAAATGAAAAATTTAACACCACCATACCTACTATACTATATATGTACAAAACTATATAAAATCAATTTTGACTTAAAAATTCATCAAATAAAATGTTCCAATATGGCTGCCAAAAAGGCTGGATTTTGGTTGGCCAATGGTGGCCCTGTTTTTAACCTAGCAACTTCCTTTGAACAAACTTGGATGCCCCCACCCCCTCGCTAATCATATATACCAAGTTTCGGCCCGATCCCGTCAGCAGTTAGGGGGAAGTCATTTTTATTAAAACTAGGTCATCTAAGATGGAGAAACAAATCGACCAATTGGGTTCTATTGAACAATGTTCAGCGAACTCGGTTCAGCTCTTGCCATAAATAGTTTCTCATGTTTCACATCAATCTGCCAGCCGGTTTCAAAGTTTTTTAAACAGTCTTTCTAAAGAATTGTGCTAAATGGCAGGCACGAAATCGGCCTCGTTTGAACAATCCTAGATCTCTATTGTTATAAGGATATAGCCTGATAAATATAATTGCAACAGGTCCACTGGTACCTCTATGCCCTAAGAATGCTTCCTACCAAAAATAAACTGAAATCTGACCAGTGGTTTTTGAGAATTCGTTTAAAGAATAAGTTGATGGAGAGATGGTCGCCGCAGCATAAGCTCACTTGACCTTTAACTCTAACACTCAAAACAGCCAAAAACGGCTTCTGGAGTGGTCTTGAGAAATGTTGATTTGCAGACCAAGAGAAGACTATTTTTGAAAATTTATCACTGGAATGACTGACTCGATAACCGAGCCAGTCATTCCGGTGATAAATTTTCAAAAATAGTCTTCTCTTGGTCTGCAAATCAACATTTTCTACGAAAAAATTTAAATTTTCAATAAATTTGACGGTTACAGGGTTAAGGTACGGTGAGCTAATAATGGACATTAGTACATGTACACTCAATAACAGTGACTATTTACACTGCTTTTCCAAATCAACAGTTTAGTCAATGACCACTGGCTAACTATAAAAGCCAGTACTATACAGGTCCCTGGTACTTAAATAATTATCTTCATAACTCTGACCGCTGCAAGCCACCAGACAATAATTTCAATGAGCAATAACTCTGGACCTGATGCATATTTTGAAAACAATTTGACTGAAAGGTATTGGTGGCTTATCCACCAACAACTTTCAGTCCGTGTTTTCAAAATATTCAGCAGGTCCAGTTAAACCCCATGGAAAATGTATGCTCTAATAAAACGTAAAATGCCACATTCATACAGATATTAGATTAATAACGTCTCAAACACTTCGAGTCTTGAGATATCCTGACGCTTGTTCACAATGGTGTGAATTCAAGTAAAGTCTGAATGGCCTTTGGGGTTCCTTATATACTCTCCTTGGGGGCCTCCAGTCGCTTTTTGGTGGCTGTAGGGTGTTGCGCATGCGTGGAGGCATGGCGGCCTTATGGGTGCGTGGTATATGGCGGTCAGCCATTTGGCGGTTTGGCGCAGACCCCAAATTATTGAAAATGTCTTCCGCAAGCGCAACCACAAGCGTTCATGCAATCACCCACACACACGCGCGCCTGCACACACAGCAAACACAAATGCTGACAAACACCAGATGGGGGACACATAAAGCCCCACCCAGGCCAACACAATCGCATGAGGCCACTCTATTCCTCTGATGAGTTCAACACTTTGAACGAAACGCTTAAAGTCTGAATCATATCTAAACCAACAGAGACACACGAGATGTCTTAGTGTTAGATCACATCTTTGAATGGTCACCCCAGATAGGCACCACCGCCTACATATCCCGAAAAATGTCTGGATAAAATGCCAAAACAAAACAGGCATAACACCCCCAAAAAATCCACATAAACACCACCAAAATAACGCCAGACCGCCATATACCACGCACCCATAAGGCCGCCATGCCTCCATGCATGCGCAACACCCTACAGCCACCAAAAAGCGACTGGAGGCCCCCAGGGAGAGTGTATAAGGAAACCCCTCAGACCCCAAAGGCCATTCAGACTTTACTTGAATTCACACCATTGTGAACAAGCGTTAGGATATCTCATAAGACTCGAAGTGTTTGAGACGTTGTTATTAATCTAATATCTGTATGAACGTGGCATTTTACGTTTTATTAGAGCATACATTTTCCATGGGGTTTAACTCTGGACCGGCTGAATATTTTGAAAAAACGGACTGAAATTTAAATTGGCTGTACTGTAGGTAGTTTATATGGACGTGATCTCCAGTATTTGAAGCACGTTCTCACTGACAATTTCTAAAGCATTGTTATCAGCATCCATCGTGGCTAGAATGACGGCGTTGGTGAGCCTATTGATTGCATCTCTGCGGATAGCGTGTCTTTCAGATGTTCTGTTTTGAATAATTTTGGAAAAATGTTCACCAAAATCTGAATTACAAGGCGTGCTATTGACAATGCACTTAACACAATCAGGATCTGACGGGAAAAATGTCTCGCATCGGCCGCAGGGGTTGGTGGTAGTGGTGACACCAATGGAGGGTTATTCATGGTATTTGAGCTGGAAAGAAAGTAGATTGATGAGTGATGAGATATCCATGAGTGGCAAACTCAGAGAGATAACCTCGGGAAACCATTCTTCAGTGTTTAGCTTGCTGCAACTGGCTAATGATTGTAGAATCGTTTCTACCTCTATGTCACTATTCTAGTTATCAGAATTGGTGCTGGGAGCATCGGCTGATGTTGATGGAACAATGGCCCTTTCCACTTTTAGATATGCCACACCCATCTCAATCTATGCTCCACCCACACCACATCCGTGTTGGGATCAATCGATCTCTGAACTCCCTGACTATCAATTTCCAGAAAACTATACAGGTAAGCTATTGAATATTTTGAAACTAATTTGACTGGGTGCTGTTGCTGCATTCTTAAATAGCTAAAACATACAATTTGTATAACGTGTGGGACTATTAAGCGTTAAAGACGGGCTTAATCGAATCATTCATGATGTCATGATTATGACGTTGGCATACATGATTATGACGTTGGCATACACGCTGCGTAGTTGATTATGAGGTCATATGATTGAGTGATGAAATGGATTCATGAATAGTGCAGGTGATTTTTTTAGCGGTGATAGCATTTCACATTGCTACAGGTTTCACAGGTAGAACAAAATTTATTGGCTGCAAGATGCCAGGAAATTTAGTGGCCGCCTGCATAGTACCACTCATGGGTGTGGTATCGAAAGTTTGAATGACTTGATTGGTAGAGCCAGATTGGTGATGGTTGGCTCTTGTTGAGGTTAGTTTTAAGGGAGTTCTTTTCTGATGAAAGCCTTGGGTGTCTCATATGGAAATCTTTCTGAATAGTTAAGCTTCTGGCCATGATAGTACTTAGAGGAATTTTGTCGGTTTGCTGAACCATGGGAAAAAAATTGATTTTTGAGCCATCTGCTTGGCCTGCCCGTATTCGTGCCTTAGCAGTGTGGTAGCCCAGGCCATGCTCATCTCTGAGGTGTACTGTGGCTGCGTCCTTCCTAAAGAAGCTGTGTTTGCAAGTGGTCAAGTCCAGTATTCTTGAGTGGCCGGATTTCTTCGGCCCTTGTGCGTTTTGAAGTGTCTAGTATAGTTTCTGATAGCAACAATACGTAGGCGAGACAAATAGGTGATTCTGCCTCAGAATTCAGGAACAGTTTAGGCATATTGGCCACAAAAAAGTTACCCCATTAGCTTCTCACTTAACTTATCACACCATGACAAATCATCGCACGTCTCCTTCCACATATTACAAGTCTTGAGAGGAGACCCTGATGCGGTCACCAGCACCCCAATCCGCAGGAAAAATTAGGTATTTTGTATCTACCAGCTCCACACCCTCCACCTCACTGGCATTAAGCAATTTGCATAGAGGGGCTTCCCCTTTCTCCCCATCCTCTCTCCCCACATCCATCACATTTTATTAACCCTTTAACACCCATATCAGCCAAAAATGGCTTCTGCAGTGACCTTGAGAAATGTTCATTTGCAGACCAAGAGAAGACTATTTTTGAATTTACAACTGGAATAACTGGCTCGATAACCGAGCCAGTCATTCCAGTGGTAAATTTTCAAAAATAGTCTTCTCTTGGTCTGCAAACTGACACTTTCTATGAGAAAATTTAAATTTTCTTGAACAAATTCCTGGGTTAAATGATTAGGCAATGCAATGTAGTTTGCAGAAATTCAGCAGTCTATTATCTTGCTTGTTTGGGATTAAAATTTAACATTGCACAAAGTAACAATTCCACAAAACATCAGCATTTGCAATGTCAGTTTAACAATTTAATTGCTAAATTTGGTCAAGAAATTCAAAATATTTGCTTATTGAATATCCATTTGCAGGCAATGAGGAGAGCATTTATAAAATCAAACAAGTTATTCCAGTGGCAAAGTTTCCAAGTCTTCTCTTGGCATGCAAATGGACATTCTTCACGACGACTGTAGAGGTCGGTTTTGCCATTAAAAGGTCAAGAAGCAGAGCTCTAGATAAGCAGGGTTTTTGCGTTTTCACGCAATAAAAATTGCCAATCACACAATTAATTTTTAACATCATGAGTACTGAAATAGAAAATCACCCAATTAATTTCAGTTCTCTTGCTAATAACGTATAATAACTTAATTAAATTCCAAAGAAACCCAATTAACAAAATTTCTATGAGTGAATCACCCAATTATTGAAAAGCTTATCTAGAGCTCCGTCAAGAAGACCACATTAACCGTCAAGAAAATCATGAAATTTCTACTGTGTGAATGATCATTTGCAGGCCAAGACCACATTTGAAAAACTTATCACAGGAATTACTGTTATCGATTCTAAGTCACTCTTGGCCTGCAAATGGACATCTACTAGTCAAAGATAAAATTTTCTTAACAAATCGTGACTATTCAAAGAACACATTGTGAACTGTAGGATGCGAGAAAAGTAGAATGTTTTATTTCATCTGTTGTAGACAAAGGTTGTCGATAAATAAGAAACGAGCGACAGCTCGATAAATGGAGAAAGGTAATTCCGATTCCCTGTTTATAGTGCTATGAAAGTCGATCCATTCATCTGATTGCTTGTTTATGTTGCTCTGAAAGACAAAATATATAAAATTATTGGCATTTTCTGCCAGAATTATACCGTTTGCAGCTAAGTACTACGATGATTGGCTATGAAACATGCATATATGCCATGTCAAAAATCAGAATGGAGGACTTTAGTTTATCGATCACTCATATGATGTCATAATCAACAATGTCACATGTAGGCTGATGTCATATATAATCAATTACATCATGAATGACACGATTTAGTCCATCACAAATGCTTAATAGTCCGTCAAATTGTACGAATTGTACTATTTAAATAGTTTTAACATTCTGTTGAATATTTTGAAACTAATTTGACTGGCTTATGGCAGCAGCTGCAGCACCCAGTCAAATTAGTTTCAAACATTCAACAGATTACCTGAACATTTTTCTGGAAATTGAAATTCAGGAAGTGCAGGGATTGATTGATCCCAACATGGGCAAAGTGTGGGTGGAGCTTAGATAGAGATAGGCGGGGCATAGATAAAACTGTATTCATCCATTGGCCCAGGAAATAAGGCATCGCTACTTGTAAGGCGAGGGATCCATTTCTAGCTATGCCCCGCCCACTTCTAGCTATGCCCAGCCCATTTCTAGCTATGCCCCGCCCATTTCTATCGAAGTCCCATGCGTACTTTGCATGTACATGTTGGGATTGATTTATATACTTTGAATCCTGAATTCAAAGAATACCATTTTTAAGGAAACTATATATGTACCCTGTTAAATATTTGGAAACTAATTTGACTAGGTACTGTTGCTTCCTTAGGCAGCAATAGTACCTAGGTACATCAGTTTTCAAATATTCAACAGAATGTTTGTTAAATAGCAAATTGATCAAAGCCTCTGTGTCAGCTATGAATGTGACGTCAGCCTACATCGACATAATTCACCTTTCCAAAGTATCTATCGATGATTTGACGTCATAATCAGCTAAGCGGTGTGTAGGATGACGTCATAATCATTACGTCATAAATGATTCTATTAGGCCCGTCTATAACTCTTAATTGTCTGACACGTAAGAATTGTATGTCTCTACAATTTAAATTTTAAACATGCTGTTGAATATTTTGAAACTAATTTGACTGGTCTATGCTGCTATAGCACCCAGTCAAATTAGTTTCAAAATATTCAACAGCTTACCTGTATAGTTTTCTGGAAATTGATAGTCAGGGGGTTCAGCGATCGATTGATCCCAACACGAGCGAAGTGTGTGTGGAGGTTAGGTAGAGATGGGCGGGGCATAGCTAACAAGAGGCCCAAGGGCCTGTGACATCACCTGGACGATTAGATTTGAAACATTTGCATTTAAATATACATGAATCTTTACATTAAACAGATGGCCACCGGAAAAATCGACCAATCAAAATTCTAAATAGAAAGCCCAGATTCTAGCACCGTAGGATCATCAAAGTCAAATTTGGTTAAAATCCGCCAAGCTGTTAAGGAGAATGTGTTTTGACAATTTCCAGTAAATATTTCATAAAAAAAATCATGATTTTCACCCAAGATTGACCAATCAAAATTCTGAATACAGCATCTGGAGCCTACTCACATAGGATCATTCCAGCACAATTTTGTTGAAATCCTTGACGTGGTTAACAAAGAGATGCGTTTTGACAATTTCCGGTAAATTTTTCATAAAATCAAAGATTTTCACCCAAAGAATTGAGCAATCAAAATTCTGAAAATATGATCTAAAGCCTACCACCATAGAATGCATCTAGTCAAATTTGGTTGAAATATGTCAAGCAGCTAAGTAAGAGTAGCATTTTGACCATTTTTGGTTGATTTTTCATAAAATCTAAGTTTTTCACCAAAAGAAATGATCAATCAAAATTCTGAAAAGACGTTCTAGAGCCTACCACCATAGAATGCATCTAGCCAAATTTGGTTGAAATATGTCAAGCAGCTAAAGAGGAGTAGTATTTTGACCATTTCCGGTAGATTTTTCATAAAATCTGATTTTCACCCAAAAAATTCATCAATCAAAATTCTGAAAAGAAGTTCTAGAGCCTACCACCATAGAATGCATCTATACAAATTTGGTTGAAATATGTCCAGCAACTGAGGAGTAGCACGTTGACCATTTCCGGTAGATTTTCATAAAATCTAAGATTTTCACCCAAAAAATTGATAAATCAAAATTCTGAAAAACATGTCCGGAGGGAAGCAGCTTAGGATCCAGCCAAATTTGGTTGACATCGGTCAAACCGTTAAGGAGAAGACAAGATTTGACGGATGACAGACGGACGATGGGCGGCCGCCATGGCATAAGCTCACTTGGCCCTTAAGGCCAGGTGAGCTAAAATTAGAGCCCTATTGATTATGACATCATATACTTGAGAGACAGGTCGGTTTCATCGATTACATGTCAGGACAAAAACGGAGGGCAACAAACCAGAGACAAAAGCCAAACAGAAATGGAACAATACTAGAGTTGTACAAAAAGCAAAACAGAAATCATGGAACAATCCTAGCATTGCACAATTTTTGTTTTCATTTTGTCACATTTTTTATTTGTTTTCTTTCTGTTCCAGGGTTTATCCTTTTCACTTTTGTCCCATACAAATCCTACATTTGTTTTGAGCTGTAATATGTGTATCCAGCTTTTTGTTCCATATAAATATTAAATTTACTTTGATCTGTACTGTATGTACAGTACACATACTTATGCTACAGGCAAGGCAGGGGTTACAACGTTCGAAAATTAATAAGGTCATCCAAACTGAACTGAGGTCATCCTTTCATAATAAGCAATACAAATTTCCAGGATTTGAATTCATCCATGGATGACCTCACCTAAAATTTAGGCCATTCATAGCAATTTGAGGTCTTAACAACGAGTGGAAGAGTGGACATATAACCACTGAGGCAAGATATTCCTCTCCAGACAAATGCTAACTTTACTTTCAGCTATGTACTATGCTTCAATGGACATTTCCAGTATATCCATCAATCATATGACATTATAATCCACTATGTCACGTCACGAATGACGTAGATAAGTTCGTCATGAATGCATAATTCGTGATGGTCTAAGCCTTGTTGTACGAATTATGTCTTAACTATTTAATAAAGATTCTCTTGTATATTTTAAAACTAATTTGACTGGGCGACCCAGTCAAATGATTATTAGTTTCAAAATATTTAACAGCTTACATGTATAGTATTCTGGGAATGAAGTGTGGATGGAGCTTAGCTAAAGGTGGGTGGGGCAAAGCTAAAACTGGAAAGGTTCATTCGGGATTTTCTTCTCGATGTCAGTGTACAGTGACACAATTTTTACTGACACCGCAGTAACTATGGGTAATCAACGGTCATTGGGAGTCAGCCATTCTGTAGGCATACTAGTATGCTATTTTCGAATTCACTGACACAGAAGAATATATAGGCAGTAGACTGCCATTGTGCATTAGCAATTCCGTAGACTTACATATGCTATTTCATGTTTCAATGTCACCGCAGTATGTTTGAGCAATAGGTGGCCATTGAGTGTCACCCATTCTGTAGACATACCAGTATGATATTTAAGTTTCCTGCCTACCTATGCTATTTTCATGTTTCCTGCCTACTTATGTTATTTTCAAGTTTCCTGCGTACCTATGCGATTTACATGTTTCCTGCCTAACTATGCTATTTTCATGTTTCCGGCCTACCTATGCGATTTACATGTTTCCTTCCTAACTATGCTATTTTCATGTTTCATTTAGACTGCAGTGTGTATCCTTTGAGAAATCGCCGGCCATCGTGTGTTCGCCATTATTTTTCCAAAGCATATGATTAACTTCATAAATTAAATTCTATCACTGAATCTCCCGCCAGGAAGGAATGGACCGTATCAGAGTATCCATCCATCATCTGATGTCCTAATCAGCTAAGCGATGTGTATAATGACGTCATAATCATTACATCTTAAATGATTCTATTTGGCCTGTCTTTAACTCTTTTAATAGTCCAACACGTACGAATTGTATGTCTCTACTATTTAATAAACATGCTTTTGAATATTTTTGAAAGTAATTTGACTGGACGCTGTTGCTGCCATAGGCAGCAACAGCGCACAGTCAAATTAATTTCAAAATATTCAATAACTTTAAATTTGTCTGGAAATTGATAGTCAGGGAGCTCAGAGTTCGATCGATCCCAACACGAGCGAGGTGTGGGTGGAGCTTAGTTAACGATGGGCGGGGCATAGTTAAAAATGGAAAGGGCCGTTAACATGCTAGTATGATTTTATTTGTTGACCCGGAATTTTAATCAGATAGTAACCATCTAACTGTGAAGACAGATTGATAAATAGTTGTTCAAATGCCATGAACATTGATGTCATAGGACACTAATGGATGGCATAACACTGCTAACGAGTCCATGCCAGTGTTGTCATGTTATTTATTGGAATCCAAATATTTGACAGATTGTGGCCGATTTATCACAATTGTTTAAATACATACCTACTGCTTCTGGTAGCTCGGCCTCTAGCGCCTGGATTTAGTACTCCCACAGGTTCCTTGGTGCGCCTGGTAGATTCCTTCAGAGCACCTACACCTAGTACTCCCACAGGTTCCTTGGTGCGCCTGGTAGGTTCCTTTACAGCACCTGCACCTAGTACTACCACAGGTTCCTTGGTGCGCCGTGTAGGTTGACTGCTTTCCTGTGAGGCAGATCGCGTTGCGCGGGTTGTACTTGGCTTAGCTAGTGCCGACTTTACTGCAGCAGATGTTGTTGCAGCTCTGGGACGAGGTTTTATCTTCGCGTCAGTATCAGTAGATTCATGACTTGAAGCCTTTGTCCTTTCTGTTGCTGTCTTCGGTCTGCATGTACCTGATCGTGGTCCAGGAGCAGGAATCCTTGGCTCAGGAATAGCACTGCTACGTCCTTGCATTGTTCTCATTGTTCTGGTTGTTCCCAAAGTTGCAGCTCTTGGCTCAGGCATTGCAGAACCACGAGCTGTGATTGCGGTCTTTGTCCTGGGTATTTCACGTTTCGTCTCAGGAGTAGCAGCACTACGTGCTGGTCTGGCAGACTTTGTTCTGGGTGTTCCAACCTTTGGTCCAGGAGTGGCGGTACTACGCGCTGGTGTGGCAGACTTTGTTCTGGGTGTTCCAATCTTTGGTTCAGGAGTGGCGGTACTACGCGCTGGTGTGGCAGACTTTGTTCTGGGTGTTCCAACCTTTGGTTCAGGAGTGGCGGTACTACGCGCTGGTGTGGCAGACTTTGTTCTGGGTGTTCCAACCTTTGGTTCAGGAGTGGCGGTACTACGCACTGGTGTGGCAGACTTTGTTCTGGGTGTTCCAACCTTTGGTTCAGGAGTGGCCGCAGTACGAGCCGGCGTTACAGACTTTGTCCTGGGTGTTCCAACCTTTGGTTCAGGAGTGGCAGCAGTACGAGCCGGCGTTACAGACTTTGTCCTGGGTGTTCCAACCTTTGGTTCAGGAGTGGCAGCAGAACGAGCCGGCGTTACAGACTTTGTCCTGGGTGTTCCAACCTTTGGTTCAGGAGTGGTGGTACTACGCGCTGGTGTGGCAGACTTTGTTCTGGGTGTTCCAACCTTTGGTTCAGGAGTGGCACTGCTAAGAGCCGGCATTGCAGACTTTGCTCTGGGTGTTCTAAGTTTTGGCTCAGGAGTGGCAGTGCCATGAGCTGCTGTTGCTATCTTTGTCCTAGGTGTCGCAGATCGCTTTCCAGGAGTTGCAACTTTTGGCTCAGGAGTTGTCTTTCCCGACCTTGTACTCAGCCCCTTAGAATCAGGTGTCAAAGCTAGTCTTGGAGGTGTTTTTGCTACAGATGTAGTAGCTTTTCTTCCTCGTGTCTTTGCTATGGGTGTTGATGGTTTGTCATGAACCATTTTTTCCTCAGGTGAAGCTGATTTTTTAGGGGATGCTTTCACTTCTGGAGTAGCTTGGGTCTTATCATTAACAACATGAGTTGACTCACATGCAGGATTCGGTGAAGCAAATACACTATTATCCAATATCCTGCAAAAAAAAACAAGCCCTAATTTAATTCAACATAGTCAGGGACAGACCTGGCTTTTACAAACTACGAGCCAATAGATTAGCCAACTACTCTTATTCATAGCCAAATCTGAATGATTTCAGCCAATGTCTATGATCCATCAACACCAGGTAACCCTTTCAATGCTGCATACCACATACAATATTATGTTGAATATTTTGAAACTAATTTGGCTGGAATTAGTTTTAAAATATTCAAGAGCTGGTCTATATGGGTGCATTTGATCTGAGATATTAGGATTTCAGGGTTTACTTTGCCACAATAAAACATAATTACTGCTTACATAAATACTTATCTTAAAATATTCTTCAAAGTTAATATTAATGATTCTCTACTTAGAAATTATGTAAAATATGATTTTATAATCATTAGCCAGATATTTAGCGAATCTTGCTTCCTATTAGCCAGATCTCAATTTTACTAGCATTAGGCTAATTCACCTTTCCAGAGTATCCATCTATCATCTGTCATAATCAGCTAAAGACGTGTGTAGGATGACGCCATAATCATTAAATCATAAATGATTTATTTGGCCCATCTTTAACTCTTAATAGTCCGACACGTTGTACGAATTCTATGTCTCTACTATTTAATAAACATGCGGTTGAATATTTTAAAAACTAATTTGACTGGATGCTGTTGCTGCCATAGGCAGTCAAATTAGTTCCAAAATATTTGCTAGCTTACCTGTATAGTTTTCTGGAAATTGATAGTTATGGAGTTCAGAGATCGATCCATCCCAACACGTGTGAGGTGTGGGTGGAGCTTAGCAAGAGACGGGCGGGGTATAGCTAACAAGAGGCCCAAGGGGCCTGTGTCGCTCACCTGGAGCATTATGCATTTTTGTTACAATTGTTGGTGGGTGGTTTAGGAGTAGTCTTCTAAATGAGTTTGTGGATATTTTTGCAAGTCCAATATGGCCGCCAAACACGCTACATTTTGATTGGTCCACTGCAGCCATGTTTCTGACGTAGCGCCTTACCGTGAAAAAACTTTAATGGCACTCAGTGCCTAATCATATCTCCAAAATTTCGGCCCAATCCACTCAGTGGTTCTGGAGTCATTTTGGCAAAAATTTGGTTATCCAAGATGGCCACCAAACTTTTTGGCCAATCAAGTTCCCTTGAAACAAACTAGGTGCAGCTCTTGCCCTAGATGATATTTCATGCGTTTTGAATTGATCCCCCAAGCGGTTTTGGAGAGGATTTTTAAATACATTTTAAAGCGGCCAGTTTTTTGACGGATCAACTTCTCTTGAGCAAACTTTAATGGCCCTTAGTCCTTAATAATATATCACAAATTTCGGCCTGATCACTTCAGCGTTTTTGGGGAAGAAGTCATTTTTGCGAAAACGAGGTCATCCAAGATGGCTGCTGAACCATTTAGTCAATCAAGTTTCCGTGAACAAACTTGGGTCAGCTCTTACCATAGATCATATTTCATGAGGTCTGAATTGATCCCTCAAAAGGTTTTGGAGAAGATTTTTAAAGACATTTCTAAAAATCAGCTGAAATCCAAGATGGCCACTGGCCAAATTGGCCGATTGATTTCGTTTGAACAAAATGGAATCTCTGCCCTAAGGATGCTTCCTGCCAAATACAATTGAAATCGGCCCAGTAGTTCTCGAGAAGACATTTTAAATTTCCCATTGCTTTTGTATGGGAGCTTTTGGCAGGAAAAGGAGCCAAGATGGCCCCCCCCCCAAACGGTTGTTTATCTGACAGTATCAAAAATTTCAAATTTGAGATCAGAATACCCAAAAAACCAGATAAAATCAATTTCGGCCCCAAATTCCATCAAATAAAAAAATCCAATACGGCCGTCAAACATGCTATATTTTGATTGGCCCACAGCGGCCATGGTTTTTGACGGATCAACTTCTCTTGAATAAACTTAACTGACCCTAAGTCCCTAATCATATCTGCCAAATTTTGGCCTGATCCCTTCAGCGGTTCTGGAGAAGTAATTTTCGCTAAAACTACGTCAACCAAGATGGCCGCCGAACCATTTGACCAATCAAGTTCTGAACAAACTTGGTTGAGCTCTTGCCCTGGATCATATTTCATGAGGTTTCATTCAATCCCTCAAGTGGTTTCAGAGATTTTTAAAGGTGTTTCTAAAAATCGACCAAAATCCAAGACGGTCACTGGCCAAATTGGCTGATCGGCTTCGTTTGAACAAACTTTGATCCCTATGCCCTAAGGATGCATCCTGCCAAATATAATTGAAATCATCCCAGCTGTTCTTGAGAAGTCGTTTTAAAGGAAAAGTTGACGGATGGATGATGGACAGACACACGACGGACAGTCGCCACGACATAAGCTCGCTTGGCCTTTCAGCAGGGGTAGATCTTAAATTTGTATTCCACTAGCCCGTCAGACTAATGATTTATACAATACACTAGTCCGCAGATCAAGCGTACTAGTCCTGCAAGAGTGGGGTCGGGGCGCCCTCCCTCAGAAAAAAATACAAAAAAGTAGGTGTTTATTGAACGTCCATTTATAGGCCAAGAGACTGCTATTGTTTTAATTTACAACTAGAATGGCGGGCTCAGTTTTCGAGCCAGTAATTCCTGTGGTAAATTGTCAAAAATAGTCATCTCTTGGTCTGCAAATGGACATTTCCCAAGACGACAGAAGCCGTTTTGGCCGGCTTTAGTGCTAAAGGGTTAAAGTAGTCATGAACCCCCCCCCCCCCCCAAACTTCATGTTATTTTCTAAGGCCAGCAAACTGTCAAATTTAGCCATTACAGTTACATGTCATGGTTGGGGTATGGTGTTTGGGACTCATTGCTATTAATCAACTAACTAGTCAGTCATGCCAACCAAATTTTAATTCTGAATGAAAATATATTTTTATATCAAAAATGTCTTTATTTTCTATCTAGCTGTGTTATGGCGCGTACACAGTTAGCCTATAGAGATACACTAGCATTCTAAAGAATGTGGCATATTGGAAAATGAATGCATATTATTGGTATAATAATACTTGCCATTCTGAATTCAGAGATTTGTTTTAAAGGAGGCAAATTTAGAAGCTAGTTTGACTGAAAGAAATTGCAGACAGCAATTAATCACTTACAAGTTAGTCAGATTGTTTTCAAAATAAGGCATCGCTACTTGTAAGGCTTGTAAGAGAATCCAATATTTTATTAAATTTTAAAACCCCTGAGTGATGCTACTCTGAGGAAGGAGTGGTCTGATGGCACTATAGAAGTTTTAGGCATCACGTTTGTCAAGACAAAATAATGCGCTAGGAGTTACACTAACTCTTAGCCCTAATCATGTCTCCAAAAAGGGGCAAGCCATTTATTTATATTTTTATCAGTAAGAAACCAACATTGATTGTATACATACCCATCCTCTATTATATCAGTAAGGAGCCGAGCAGGCGTCATTGCCAGTGAACTCTCCTCGTCATGTTCACCTCTGCCTCCATGTGCGCCTCTGGAAACTGTGGACCCATAAAGTCAATTAGAATCATTATTAGTTGATAAATTGTGGATAACCGCCACACCATTGCTTTAGTTTAATGTGGGATTTATAATCACGACCTCTCTGAGGTGTGTCTTGATAAGACGATACAGGACTGGCCGAGGTTTACTTTAATATGAAGATACACAAAATGACTGAAAAATGCTTAGTGTTTGTACCACTCCCATGGTGACGCACACCACCCCACATCAGGCAGCAATGGCTTCCAATTCAAATATGTTCAAAAGTACGTTATATTTTGTGTTGGAATCATGAGAAGCTATTTCTGCGCTGTACAGCAGCTGTTATGATGGGCTGCACAGCCTTGCATAGTATACATAGTGTTGATCTGTTAACCCTTTAACACTTATATCAGTCAAAAACGGATTCTGCAGTGGTCTTGAGCAATGTCCATTTGCAGACCAAGAGAAGACTTTTTTTTAAAATTTCCCACTGGATTGACTGGCTCGATAACCGAGCCAGTCAATCCAGTGGTGAATTGTCAAAAATAGTCTTTCTTGGTCCGCAAATGGACATTTTCTATGAAAAAATTGAAATGTTTTGACATTTTTAAAAACAAATTCGATGGTTAAATGGTTACAGGAAAACTAATTTTATTTTATACTAACCAATCATGTGACAGAATTTGCCGCCCATAATCCATCCATGACATTTTATCTTTTTATCATGATGGCAATGAAAGATATTCAGGATTTAGTAGCTATATGTTGATACATTTCTACAACCTATGACAGCTGCCATATTTTACTTTTCAAACAATCAAAAAAACCCCACCTATCGTGTCTGCCTCGCTATATGCGATCAGTCATAAAGCAGGCATGAGAATGGTCTAAAGATAAAAAAGAGGAAATGTCAGAGAAAAAGGAGAAATGTTACCTACACTACGAAAAATACATTTGTTTTGGGCCTTTCAGACAGAATTGAGAACTTTTTATTTTTCAAGGAAATCAGCTGAAAAGAGGAAAATTCCCATCCCTGATTAGAGGTGTCATCTATAGTTTGGAAATGTGGCATAAAAGCAATCATGTCAAATTAGTTTTATAATTCAAAACAAGAACGCTGAAGCGTACAATGTCTGTCTCTCGCCTGTAAAGGCATGGATAGTGTTGATTGGCAAAGCAAACGTGGCATGGTTTGTAATAAACATATTCAGTAATGCACCAACAAACAAGTGTAACCAATCAAACATGGAATTTTTTTTACCAAACTGCGGATAGTCAGATCTTGAAAATTTTTTCCAAATGAAACTAGTAATGATGCAGATAGTACTTCTTGCATAGTATATAACTCTGCCGTAAAATTTCGTTGATATCTGGTGAGCATTTGTTGAAAAAATGGCCAAGTCCAAAACCGTGAAAAAAATAGTTAAAATGCCCCAAAATTAAATCCATTGTTTGTAGATCACATCCCTGTACAGAATAGACTGGTTCTGTAGTTTCATTGAAACCGGATGAGCCAGTGTTGAAAAATAGGTTTAACCCCTGGCCACTGCCCTCAGATTGACTCAAGAACAAAAATTTGTTGTACTGTAGTCTACTAACTACAAGCTTCAAAATGACATGTTGAAGATTTTCTGTCTTCGATTGCACAAGATTACACAAGATTATGACGACCACCACGACTCCGGAAAGACTTATGATGGTTAATAGATTGCTGCGACAATCTATCTTTCCGATGCTGTAACGGTGATTATTGCTGGCTCGCCTCTTCCGATGTTGTGAAGATATTTTGATAGCAATACGGGCCTATCTGATTGATCAGACTGGTTGCGGTAAGGCACGATGGTGTTTCGTGCTTCCAGAGTAAAATACAACTTCGACTCGCTACTTATTTTAGAATGGCTATTTATTACTACTATATACTTATAACAAATTCGACTTTTGCTGCCGAAGATAAAAGGCTAAACTGTACATATATATCATCAAGAATAATTACTAGATTTCTATTCAACTGCTATTCAATGCCACTGCTATAATACGCTGCGAACTCGCAGAGGTTCCCGGTTACCTACTCGAATCACCGATGGTAAAAGATTCCCATTTAATCCCCCAAGTGCCTATTAAATACACTCCATATTTCCTCAACTTCTATACATATTACGATATATAGATCTATATATATCGTAATACATAGTTTCTGTTCCTTTCATCATTCTAGGTAGTCATAACCACAGCTTGATTGGCCTGCATCATTCTTGCCTCCAATCAACATCTGCTTATCTCTTCCTAGAAGTTTGTACCTATTTCTGTTGGTCGTTCTGACCAATCCCTGTCCTTCTATTTCTCGATTCACTTTGAAACCTCGTTCCTTTTGTTTCTCTGCCACAGAGTTCGACTAGATGCTCCTTGATTATGACGTCATCTCGGCCAATCAAACTCTGGGCTTCTCTTCTAGGGATTCATTATTAAACATGTTATATCTATGCTTTACTCTGACAAAGCGGTCCTATCTGGTTCTGATTTGATGCGATCTGTCAGCTAACTAACAACATTACGGAATGTGTTGTTGTTGCATGCCTCTCTTTGATAGACATATAGTTGATATACAAATTTCGATTGTGTTATTAATTCCTACAGGACGCTACAATGCCTCTGTCCTGTCCCTTGCCTATTATGGATAAGCCTGTAGGAAACGAACGTTAATAAGCACATGAGCTGTATGATCTCATTGCCAGCTGGTGTTGTTGTACTTGCTTAAGGGAGTCGGAATGCCGACCGTCAACAACTACATGTCAGTCTGTTTCCTATCATTCTCTCGATTCCCATCGATTCACATCTATTCTTATCACTCTATTATTTACTAAACTAACGGCCTAAATGACTGCTGAATTTCATAAAAGTGTATGCCGATCCCACAGCAACCACTTTTCTCTTCAACTATTGACAGGCATCATCAACTCAGAACCGTCGGTCTTATTCCAATCTATTCTAATTCTAACTTATTATGTTTAATATACTACTACAGTTTCGATCCAGTTTCTCTCCTATTTCCGCGAAACTGTACTGTACCACTACTAGCACTGGTCAAAGTCAACCAGTGCATCCTACTACTGCGTCTCTAACTGCTACTGTTACTATTCCCTGGTATTTTCAAATATAAGAATTTCACTGAGGTCTTACTTGCAAATATAAGACGTCCACCGGGGTCATGACTTCCCATAAGACAATCCGATATCTACATATGCCCCTCAACCGAAGTTAATTAACCATCTCTTAAGGCCTTAAGACATTGATAATTAACTCGTTGTGCACTATCAACAACCAAACCACACTATACCAGGGCTACCCATAACTGACGTCCACAAGCTAACGGAGTCCTCCGTTAACACTGCAATAGCGAAAATCTATAATAATGATAAAACATAATTAACGAAAAATACAATGTTAAACGATACATAACTAGCTACAAACCCTAATCCTACAGTTAAATCATTACAGGTCATATCAATGGTCATAATGACATCCACAATACATGTTATTACAACTAATACATGGCACAATAATAAAGTTCGTGCCACAACTTCGTAAACACCTCGTGATCCATTATAGGCGTTAGGAAAATACAATAATAACAAACAAAGCATATATAATAACGTTTGTGCTACAAAGATAAATCCTCGTATGATGTACGAATGTTAGGATTGTCAATTGCCACGTCTATCCAGTCGTCAGCCGTCGGGTCGATCTCAGTCCTGGCTACAGCATTAGGCGACGACCCGGCTGACATCCTCATAGGCTCCGGTAGGGCTGCAGGTCTCCGGGGTCCTAGAGGGCGAATAGTCCGTGGCGCACTTCTCTGGGCCGCATGTGGCTTGCATCTAATCCATATCCACATGCGTGAAATTATTCCACACTTCCATAATATCACCACTATTACTATCACTACGACGAAGGAGCCGGTCGAATACGACACAAACGACCGTACCCCCATGCCATCGACCATCGCTGGGTCGACCGCAGACAAGGGTGCTAGCTGCACGTACTTAGACTTCTGTAAATGGTCCCATTTTTGCATACTTAACTGCTCAACAATCATTGATTGGTTTAGTACCCCGGCCACATCCAACCGTGGCATATCAATGGCCAGACTGACTCGAGTGTAAGTCCTACTATAAGACTGTACTGGCTCAAATCGCCAACCCTTGCCACTATAATCACACTCACTAGACATTAAAGCAAACACACCATTCTTCACTACACACCGGTCTGTCAGTCGTCCGCCGCAGTGCACCTCAACCGTTTCTCCAAACGTTTGCAAAACCACACCTATTTTCTTATGGGCAAATACTTTACTAGACGTTTCGTTGGACTCAGTCAGTCTAATATTGCAGGTACTATCGGTGGTGTTAGTGAGTAGACTCACTATGCACGGCACGTGGGTCTTATCGACCCTTAATTGCCCGTGACATACCCGTGGCTTACTCCCTTGGCACTCAGATGGCGTAAAATACCAACCCGTCTTAGTGTCAAGTCCAATACTGGTTCTAGCTATTAATACCTGCATATAGTAACCCTTCGTGACCAATGGTTCGGGCCATGAATGCAGCCCATATTCTATGTACTGTCCTCCGTCGATTAAGGGTAAGGTAGCTATATAATGCAGTCTTTCGTCGTCCTTCCATAGGGGATATGTTACTACATTTCGGTAGTACCATTGGTATGGACGGATTAAACGGTTGCCTACGCTGACCTGCTTAGCCACTTCGGCCAGGTCCTTAGGGCTGAATAACTCCTCTGTCAATCTACCCAGCTCGAGTGAGGCCGTTTGCCTATGGAACTGGGCAGCAGCCTTCTGGTAACTAGTTACCACATCCTCGGCTGCATCGATGAGGTTCCCGAGACGTACTAATGCATACAGTTCCGCCTGACGCGTTGCCTGTACCCTGAACATTCGGCTAACATTTTCGGTTAACTCTACCAAACTCTCCGCTACATCGTTAATTCTATCCATATTGGCGTCTATTGCCTTAAAAGCAAGTTTCACGTGTGACGCCAACTTGCTAGAGAAATGGACCAGTCTGTTTACATTCCTCATCGCTTCCTTCACCACATTCCGGATCGCTTCTATGTCGCCGGATGTAGCAGTTCCGAATAAAGATGACGCTATGTCACCCACAAAATTAAATAGTCCCCGTTTCCTTCGCCTAAGATTACGCTTCTGCATTGTTTGTTGTGTACCTACGGCAACCTTCCTGATGCCATCAATCCGACGTTGGAGTCCTATAATGTCGTTGCTGCTTAAAGAAGTATTTAGACCGATATCCGCAATGAGCACACAAATTTTTATCATTTGGTAAAGAAATTCGGCAGGCAAATATGGATGGTCTATGGACACCACTACCGTCCATTCCGCCCGTATTAATGATATTTCCTGGTGATCGGTTATCATAACACCATTTGGTAACTTATGAATACTAGACTTTCGGCAGACGCTATGTACCACACCTACTACCATTACTATCACACTCCACTGTAACGTATACATGATGCCAGATTTATGCTATGCTACTCTTACAGCGATGATGAAGAGATTAAAATTTTCTCTGGCCACGTCGCCTTATAACCGCTTCGATACGACCGATGAAATCATCATATCGAGCACGGCCAAACGCGCCAATCCTGAGTCTCTTAGGGTCTGAGTAGACATCATGAGCAAGACTGCGCTTGCGCAGAAAGTAGGGATGAGATGGAAACGTTTCCATTGGCTCGTTGGCCGGCTCGGGTACATCCTCCGAGGTGTCCATCATTACAGTACGAGGAGTCACTTGGGTTTCCATTGGTGGCTCATGGTTTCGAATCTGGCTCGTACGAGGTTGATCTATGTCTATTTTAACCCCCTTACCACCCTTGCGCACCCTTGGCTCTTCATCAGAAGCCGGTCGCTTCCCACGAGCTCGCTTATTTGATGCCGCATCGGAGTCGTTTACCGGCAAAGGTTTGGACTCGGGTACTATCACTCGAGGGTGATGGCTAGCTTTCGTACCTTTAGCAGGGTTACGAATAGGGCGTGGTCTGACCTTGTCCCAACACATTTCTGAGTCTACTACACGTATCTTGGATATATTAAGTACGCGCATTTTCCCAGACCTCTGATGTCGGACGTGAGCTACAGGACCATTGATCTTAAAGATCTCGTACTCAGGGTCACTGCGAGATGTCAATTTCATCCTCTCCTCAGCTTTTACGACCACCGAATCGCCCACCTTGAATTCACCAGCATTTGCACGCTTGTTAATTTGTTCTCGGTGCACTTCTCGAGACTTAGCCGTTTCTCCACGAGCGCGCAGCAAGGCATTATTAAGACACGTAAGTCTTTCGCCCAGATCCTGCGTGGCATCCAGTGGGACGGTCAGCGGAAGTCTTGCTCGACGACCATACGTCAGAAAAAACGGCGTATATCCAGTCGTGGAGTGACGGGAGCTGCGGTATGCTATTAAAGCCGCGCCCAATTCGTCCTCCCATGCACGAGATTCATTATTCACACCTTTCTGGATTAGCTCCTTGAGCGTACGATTGAACCTCTCGGTACGTCCATTTGTTTGCGGATGGTATGGACTCGATCTTCTATGATCGATACCGTGTTCCTTAAATCGTTCCTCCAGACTGTTCGAACAAAATTCTTTACCCTGATCCGTTATCAAGATTTCAGGGACACCATGACGAGCTACATACTCATTAAAGAACTTGTCTTCCACATTCTGAGATGTCTTGGCAGCAATGGGGTAGGCTTCTGCCCAGGCAGAACAGTGATCAACTATCGTCATGATGTACACATTACCTCTGCTTGACTCCAACAGTGGACCGATCAAATCCATACCAATTATCTGACTCGGATAATTGGCCATGGGCATCTCACTGTATTGGGGTCGTGTAGTGACGGGTCGGTTGACCTGGCACGTTGTACACGTTTCAAGCATACGAACCACATCTTTCCTTAATGATGTCCACACAAAAGAATCCCTTACCATACCGATGGTCTTTTTCAGACCTTGGTGACCGGCTCTCTCATGAGCCTTCCGGAGCACTTTCTCCCGGAACAGGGTAGGTAATACGATTCTGGGGTACTCAGCGTCCAACGCTGAAGGTGTCACTAATGAATACACAATACCGTTTTTGACCATGTACTCCTCCGGTGTGTTCTTGAACAACTCCGGGTATTCCTTGGTCTGTTCGGTACGTAATTCGTCGTAGGGTACGTCATAAACCTCTAGAGGGACGTGTGGTAACGCACCTTCGTCCACCTCGGGTATGACATAATCGCCCGTGTCTAACGTGGCGACCTCCACAGGACGACGTAATCTGGACAACATGTCCGCTCGAATATTCTTCGAGCCCTGGATGTACTCAATCTTACATCCGTACTCAGCAATCAGAACTGCCCAGCGCTGCACCTTCGTGTTCTTCACCTCACCCACAAACAAACTCTTGAGGGGTTTGTGGTCGGTGTACACGGTAAATTGCGCGCCAAATAGATATGGGCGGAGCTTCTTCAACGCATAGATCACAGCGTAAGCCTCCTTCTCTATTACAGGCCAATTAAGCTGACTATCTTTAAGAGTAGAGCTTACATATTGAATTACCCGCTCTATACCCTTATCATCGTCTTGTACCAGTATAGCACCAATAGCATAACTAGACGCGTCAGTGTATAACTTATAAGGGGCATTTAAATTCGGATATGTGAGAACCGTCTCACTACACAGCAAGTTCTGCAATTTCTTGAACGCTTGCTGTTCATCCTTACCCCACTCAAACCGCTTATACTTCTTGGTCAATTCTATTAAAGGCTTTGCAATTTCGGCGTAGCCTTGTACACAAGATCGGTAATAACCCGTAGCTCCGAGAAAGCTTCTCACTTCACCCACATCTCGGGGTGGAGACATTTCTCTAATGACTTTGACCTTTTGAGCTTGAGGGGCTACACCTTGTGCTGAAATGCGATATCCTAACAAGTCTACTGACTTACTGGCGAAATCACATTTCTTCTTTTTCACTTGCAAATTATACTCTCGAATCTTGCGCATGACCTTACGCAAGTGTTGGGCATGTTCCGTTGGATTTCGTGAATATACGACTATATCGTCTACGAATACATGCACCCATTTTCCTACAAATTCCCGGAAAATGTCATTCATCGCCCTCTGAAATACGGCACCTGAATTGCAAAAACCGAACGGCATACGAATCCATTCGTACAAACCTTCGCTGCAGACGAACGCCGTCTTCTCTATGTCTTGGCTGGCCATTGGTATCTGCCAATATCCAGACTTCAAGTCCATAGTAGAAAATATCGTTGCGCCCCGCATCGAATCAAAAATATCAGAGATGTTTGGTAGCGGGTAACTGTCCTTGCGGCATACCGAATTCAATTTCCTATAGTCAATACAAAACCGTGTGTCACCGTCCTTCTTAGGAACTAAAGTAATGGGCGACGCCCACGGGGATGACGATGGTCTTATGACGCCCGCATCAAGCATTTCTTTCACTTGGTTCTTAACCACATATTGCTTGGTTAGCGGTAGACGGTAGGCCTTCTGCCTTATAGGATAAGCATCTCCTGTCGGTACCGTACATTTCACCTTGGGGACCAACCCTAAAGTGTTTGGACGAGCCGTATCAAAGATATCCGCAAAGTCATCTATAACTTTGTCTATATCTTTATATCCGGTCGTTTCCTTACAACTCGCATTCACATATCGCAATTGTTCTCTATAGGGATACCTAAAAGGATATACCTGACCAAACCATACTACTACTTTGGTCCGATAGTCAATCTTTGCGTTTCCCAAGTGCAAAGCATCCGCTCCAATCAAACACTCATGCCTCATACTCGCCACTACCGTACTTGGAATAGGCCGGGCATTTTCAAATTTGATTTGCGTTTCGCCCAAAAGTTCTATTGGGGCACCATTTACTGCTAAAAGCGTTCTTGCTCGTTTTAGCGGCCTAGCATCTAGCATGCTACGCCAAATATCCTTACGAATTAAGGATGTGCTAGCACCCGTATCTACTAAAGCATGCAGGTACTCACCCTTATTCACAAGACCGTTTCTTTCTAATCTCAGACGGATCAGAAACCGTTCGGTCGGTGTCCTCACCAACGGTTTCCTCCGTCTCCATTTACCGGACTCCTTCGTCCGCTCACAACTTCCGCATACGAATTCCTTCTCCCAGACGAATCGCGTTCAGTACCATATCTTCCATACTCGTCAGTGTTCTCACTCGTCAGAACGAACCCGTCCCTGTCCTCGTATTCGTCGGGGTCTCTCATTCGATTTGCTATGTCGCGTCGTACGTTGCGCGAACAGTCCCTCGGTGTGGTCTCTGGTCTCGACTGCCTATCACCATTTCCGACTTCATCTACTTGCATGTCCAGGTCCCATTCGTCTAATCGGGGACGTTTGCTTGCCCTCTGGGGTAGTGGCTTGGCCATCCTTGGTGGACCGGCATTGGGACAATCGCGTAGGAAATGTCCATCTTTCCCACACCGGAAGCACGTAACTGTCTTGGGTCGGTTACTTCCTTCGGTAAACAACCCCCGAGTGCTAACACAGTCCCTTGCCATGTAGCCTTCTTTACCACAGGTAAAGCACGTTAGGGGCGGTCTTTGTCCCCTTTGTTGTGGCTTCTGTGCTCTCTTCTGCCACAGAGTTTGTCGTGGTGGTTGCGCAGGCTGGTTACACTCACTCTTATAGTGCCCTATTCGTCCGCAATTATAACACGTTATGTGATTGGCATTTTTGTTCCCGGGTGTCTGTCGCGGTGCGTGTGGGGCGGCTCTCTGCACTGGTTGTGTTGGTCGCTTTGGTTTCACTTCTCTTTGATTTCGTTGTCGCGGTTTTTCACTGTCCACCTTCATCTCGCCAATTATACCACATAGTTTTTCGATCATCTTATTTTGCTGTGTGATTTGACGTTTCAACGAATTAACTACTTGCCATATGCTTTGTTCGTCTGCAGGCTCTAAGGCATCGATCTCCATTCTTTCTTCCGACCTCCCGTCTATTCTCATTGCTTTCAGGAGATCGTTGTAAGTCTCCTCTTCTTCCGCGATTTCTATTGCTCGTGCCAACGTTCCCGCCTTCTTGCGTACAATCCTTTTACTTAGTCCTTTGTCGTTTACTGCCTTCAAATATATACCGAGCACTGTTCTTCTGTTGTCCACGTTCTCTATCGGGTACGCTCGGTTGGCTAATTCTCGATATCTTCTATTAAATGTTACTATAGTTTCATTTCGTCTTTGCCTTACTCCTTCTAGGTCATACTTTATTCTCTCCTGCTCGTTTGATGACACGAAATTCGAAGTAATATAATCCCTCAACTCTTCAAACGTTACTTCCTCCCTTATCTTCCCTACCAGGAAGTCATCCACCGCTCGTGCTAGTTGACCACGGGCAGCTCTAGTTACTATGTAGGCGGGTACTCCCTCTAATAATCCCACATTTGCTACCCACGCCCTTCTTGTGTCTTCCAGAAAGGCACGCACCTGTTCCGGTATTAAGCCGTCACAGGGTTGAATTCGCTGGATGGTTTCTCTAATCTCCTGTCGATGTACCCGGTCGTTCTCACGTCTATTACTGCTATCCACAATAGTATTGGCCATTGCCGCCCCCATAGTCTGCATGGCTGCTACCGTTTCCGGTCGTAATTCAGTCCGTTGGGGTATCTCTACTGGAGGTAGTCCTGGGTCGGCTGGTCCGGTGGGTCTACGTGGAGACGCCATTTTATAGATGTCTACCGGTAGTACAGACACACTACCACTCGTTGAAGTCGGGGTTGTTCAGGGCAATTAATGTCGGTTGTTATTTTTATCAATGAATCGTCACTATATTCTCTATGCTGAGTTACTTTGGCAGATTCGGATTGTTTCGCTAGTTCTATGAATACCTGTACACGATCGGCAATGTCTTTCAGTACTGTATTAACCGGCCGATCTACTTGGGCCATTAGTACTTACAGTTTGCGTTTATTTTACTCCTATCCTGGCAGGCTCGCCACTGAAGATTTTCTGTCTTCGATTGCACAAGATTACACAAGATTATGACGACCACCACGACTCCGGAAAGACTTATGATGGTTAATAGATTGCTGCGACAATCTATCTTTCCGATGCTGTAGCGGTGATTATTGCTGGCTCGCCTCTTCCGATGTTGTGAAGATATTTTGATAGCAATACGGGCCTATCTGATTGATCAGACTGGTTGCGGTAAGGCACGATGGTGTTTCGTGCTTCCAGAGTAAAATACAACTTCGACTCGCTACTTATTTTAGAATGGCTATTTATTACTACTATATACTTATAACAAATTCGACTTTTGCTGCCGAAGATAAAAGGCTAAACTGTACATATATATCATCAAGAATAATTACTAGATTTCTATTCAACTGCTATTCAATGCCACTGCTATAATACGCTGCGAACTCGCAGAGGTTCCCGGTTACCTACTCGAATCACCGATGGTAAAAGATTCCCATTTAATCCCCCAAGTGCCTATTAAATACACTCCATATTTCCTCAACTTCTATACATATTACGATATATAGATCTATATATATCGTAATACATAGTTTCTGTTCCTTTCATCATTCTAGGTAGTCATAACCACAGCTTGATTGGCCTGCATCATTCTTGCCTCCAATCAACATCTGCTTATCTCTTCCTAGAAGTTTGTACCTATTTCTGTTGGTCGTTCTGACCAATCCCTGTCCTTCTATTTCTCGATTCACTTTGAAACCTCGTTCCTTTTGTTTCTCTGCCACAGAGTTCGACTAGATGCTCCTTGATTATGACGTCATCTCGGCCAATCAAACTCTGGGCTTCTCTTCTAGGGATTCATTATTAAACATGTTATATCTATGCTTTACTCTGACAAAGCGGTCCTATCTGGTTCTGATTTGATGCGATCTGTCAGCTAACTAACAACATTACGGAATGTGTTGTTGTTGCATGCCTCTCTTTGATAGACATATAGTTGATATACAAATTTCGATTGTGTTATTAATTCCTACAGGACGCTACAATGCCTCTGTCCTGTCCCTTGCCTATTATGGATAAGCCTGTAGGAAACGAACGTTAATAAGCACATGAGCTGTATGATCTCATTGCCAGCTGGTGTTGTTGTACTTGCTTAAGGGAGTCGGAATGCCGACCGTCAACAACTACATGTCAGTCTGTTTCCTATCATTCTCTCGATTCCCATCGATTCACATCTATTCTTATCACTCTATTATTTACTAAACTAACGGCCTAAATGACTGCTGAATTTCATAAAAGTGTATGCCGATCCCACAGCAACCACTTTTCTCTTCAACTATTGACAGGCATCATCAACTCAGAACCGTCGGTCTTATTCCAATCTATTCTAATTCTAACTTATTATGTTTAATATACTACTACAGTTTCGATCCAGTTTCTCTCCTATTTCCGCGAAACTGTACTGTACCACTACTAGCACTGGTCAAAGTCAACCAGTGCATCCTACTACTGCGTCTCTAACTGCTACTGTTACTATTCCCTGGTATTTTCAAATATAAGAATTTCACTGAGGTCTTACTTGCAAATATAAGACGTCCACCGGGGTCATGACTTCCCATAAGACAATCCGATATCTACAATGTGACATGACCACATTTGCTAAAATTTATTTTCTGCCCACCATTTCCCCCACCCGTGCCCCTGGGGGTGATATCAAAATTTCAATCTTTCATGCATATCTCTGGCCATATGTGTAATCATACAGAAAGTTTCATGTTTCTATCTGAAATGGTCTAGGAGTTGCGTTACAATAGAATGGTACCAGCTTTTGACCCCCCCCCCCACCCTCAGTTTGACCAAAGATCAAAATAATTCCCTGTACTGTAGTCTACTCGTCAAAATGAAAATGATATGCGACATGCCAAACTTCAACGGAAATTTTTTATTTTTCATCCCACATTTCCCACCCCCACGGCCATACCCCTGGGGGTCATACCAAAATTTCAAAAGTATCATGCACATCCCTGGCCATATGTGCAATCATCCCCAAAGTTTCAAGTTTCTATCTGAAATGGTCCAGGAGGAGTTGCATTACAATAGATTGGTGCCCACTTTTGACACCCCCCCCCCCCTCCCTACCCTCAGTTTGTGACCCAAGATCAATATAATTCCTTGTACTGTAGTCTACTCATCATTGGCTTGAAAATGATATGCGACATGAACTTTGGAGAAATTTAATTTTTGACCATCACATTCCCCACCCCCAGTCATGCCAAAATTCCAAAAGTGTCATGCACATCCCTGTTCATATGTGCAATTATCTCTAAATTTTCAAGTTTCTATCTGAAATGGTATAGGAGGAGTTGCATTACAATCCACGATTACTGGCAAAATACATGAAAAAAGTTAAAGTCCAAAACCGTGAAAAAATAGTATAGATCACTTCTGTAGTTTCATTGAAATCGGATGAGCCAGTGATGAAAAATAAGTTTGACCCCTGGCCACTGCCCTCAGATTGACTCATGAACAAAAAAAATTGTTGTACTGTAGTTTACTAACTACAAGATTCAAAATGATGTGACATGACCAAATTTGCTAAAATTTATTTTCTGCCCACCATTTCCCCCCACCTCTGCCCCTGGGGGTGATATCAAAATTCCAATGTGTCATGCACATCTCTGGCCATATGTGTAATCAATCATATGTGTTTCAAGTTTCTATCTGAAATGGTCTAGGAGTTGCATTACAATAGATTGGTGCCCACTTTTGACCTCGCCCCCCACACCCTCAGTTTGACGCAAGATCAAAATAATTCCCTGTACTGTAGTCTACTCATCATTGTCTTGAAAATGATATGCGACATGACAAGTTTTGGAAAAATATTATTTTTTAGCCCACATTTCCCACCCTCAGGGCCTGGGGTCATGCCAAAATTTCAAAAGTATCATACACATTCCTGGCCATATGTGCATCATCCCCAAAGTTTCAAGTTTCTATCTGAAATGGTCTAGGAGTTGCATTACAATAGATTGGTGCCCACTTTTGACAACCTCCCCCCCCCCTCCCTACCCCCAGTTTGTGACCCAAGATCTCAATATAATTGGTTGTACTGTAGTCTATTCTTCATTGGCTTGAAAATGATATGCGACATGACAATCTTCAGAAAAATTTAATTTTTGACTCCACATTCCCCCCCCCCCACCCCTGGGGGTCATGCCAAAATTCCAAGTGTCATGCACATCCCTGTCAATATGTGCAATCATCCCTAGTTTCAAGTGTCGATCTGAAATGGTCTAGGAGGAGTTGCATTACAATCGATAATTACTGGCCAGAACTGCACTTGCAAAACACATTAAAAAGTCCAAAACCGTGGACAAAAAAGTTAAAATGCCCCAAAATAAATTTATTGTTATGTAGATCACATCCCTGTATTGTATAAACCACTTCTGTAAAGTTTCATTGAGATCGGACGAGCCAGTGTTGAAAAATAAGTTGATTAAAAACCTTAACCAAAACTGCACTTAAAAATATATGAAAAAAGTCCAAATCCAAAACTGTGAAAAAAATAGTTAAAATGCCCCAAAATTAAATGTGTTGTTATGTAGATAACATCCCTGTATAGTATAGATTACTTCTGTAAAGTTTCATTGAGATCGGATTAGCCAGTGTTGAAAAATAAGTTAATTAAAAAACCTTAACCAAAACTGCACAAATGACGGGCCGCCGCCAACGACGACGCCGTCGGAATTAGTGATCCCTATGTCTCGCTTTCTGCTTCACAGGCGAGACAATCAAAGCTTATGATGACTATAATCTCACACTCATTGCCATTTAGTATCAAATTTATCACTCTTGTTTAGTAAGATCTCATTTGGAACGCGCTAAAGCGAGCAAATGAGATCTTACTAAACTCCTGTGATAAATTTAATACGAAATGGGAACTCTTGACAGATCTTCTATATACATAGACAAGTACACTCGATGCTTACTTTTCTTTGTGGACTTGGGTGCTGGCTGAACACTAATGTCTAAAGTTGATTCATTCACAGAACTATTTGATGTCATATTAAGACTGCGATTATTCCGTGACTTGGTTATCCTGTTTGGTACAACAAACGAAGCAGAGCTCTGAGAGTCGTTGTCTGTGGAGAACTCTGAGATCTGACTGCTTTCACTTTCTGCATCATCAACAGTCTGCAACAAGTAATTATATTTATAACAGATTATAAACAAGAGGCCCAAGGGGCCTGTATCGCTCACCTGCATCACAGGCATTTCAATCAGAAAGGCCATCAACAATAAGTAGAACCCTACAGAGCTGAGCACAATTATAACAAGAAAACAGAAGCCATGTTTCTTTATGTATCAACTACTTTTGAACAAAACTTAACGGCCCTTAGTCCCTTATCATATCTCCCAAATTTTAGCCTAATTCGTTCAGCGATTCTGGATACGAAGTTGTTTTCATGAAAACCAGGTCATCCAAGATGACTGCTAAAGCATTAGGCAATCAAGTTCCATTGAACAAACTGGATTCAGCTGTTTCCGTAAATAACCTGTCATGAGTTTTGAATCAATCCCCCATGCGGATTCGGAAAAGAAGATTTTTAAAGGCATTTAAAAAATCCAGGATGACCGCCAGGCAAATTACAGACCAGCTTCATTTAAACAAATGGGTATCTCTATGCCCCAAGTATGTTTTCTGCCAAATACACATTTCCTATTGCTTTAGTACATGGGAGTTTCTAGTTGGAAATGATCCATGATGGCCGATAAAACGTTTATCCGACAGTTTCGAAAATGGCAAATCTGAAATCAGAATGCCCAAACACATATATAAAACCAATTTCTGCTTCAAGATTCGTCAAAATAAAAAAATTCATTATGGCCACCAAACATGCTACATTTTGATTGGGCCACGGCAGCCATATTTTTGGATGGATCAACTTCCCGTGAACAAATTTTAATGGCCCTAATCAAATCTCCCAAATTTCAGCCTGATCCTTCCAGCGGTTCTGGAGGTCGTTTTCGAAGAAAATAGGTCAACCAAGATGGCCACCGAACTATTTGGCCAATCAAGTTCTCTTGAACGAACTTGTTTCAGCTGTTGCCCTAGATCATACATGTATTTAATGAGTTTTCTAAAAATCGGCCAACATCCAAGATGGCCGCCACCCGAATTGTCCGACAGCCTTCATTTGAACAAACTTGAATATCTATGCCCTAAGGATTGTTCCTGCCAAATATAATTGAAATCGGCCCAGTGGTTCTTGAGAAGAAGTCGTTTAAAGAATTCCCCATTGCTTTACTATGGGCCCATTGCTTTACTATGGGAGCTTATCGCGGGAACTTGTTTCAGCTGAACAAACTTGAATATCTATGCCCTAAGGATTGTTCCTGCCAAATATAATTGAAATCGGCCCAGTGGTTCTTGAGAAGAAGTCGTTTAAAGAATTCCCCATTGCTTTACTATGGGCCCATTGCTTTACTATGGGAGCTTATCGCGGGGAAACAAACCAAGATGGTAGCCAAACCATTTATTCTACAGTCTGGAAAGTGGCATATTTGAACTACCCACCCTGATAAGCATATATAGAGCAATTTTCTCCATTAAAATACATCAAATACAAAAAAAACCCAATATGACCAACAAATGCAAAATTTTGATTGGTTGATGCCGGCCATATTTTTTAACATACGAAATTCTTTTGAACAAATTTGAATGGCCCTTGGTCATATTTAATAAATTTCAGCTCTATCCCTTCAGCAGTTCGGGAGAAAAACTTGTTTTCGGGAAAACTATATCATCCAAGATGGCCGCCAAGCAAATAGGCCAATCAGGCTGCCTTGAACAAACTTGGGTCTACCGTTGCAATAGATGATGTGTTGAGTTTTGAATCAATTCCTCCAGCGGTTTCGGATTAGATTTTTTAGTGTTTCTAAAAATCGCCCATTTTGGCTGGATGCCTGTGAACAAACTTGAATCTCTATGCCCTAGGAATGCTTCCTGCCAAATATAATTGAAATCGACTCAGTGGTTCTTGAGAAGTCGTTTAAAGAAAAAGCTGACGGACGACAGACGACATACAGATGATGGACGGTCGCCATCGCATAAGCTCAATTGGCCATTCTGGCCAGGTGAGCTAACAATGCATTGCAAGCAATACAAAACCCCTCGATTCCAGCTTTTGTTGAAATGACATGTAAGGAATCTGGCAATTAACTTGCCTGCTCGCTTAGCCTCACTATAACTGATCTATGTGCTTACATTACAGTGTTTGTTGTACGGGAATGACGTTAAATTAACATTTGTATTTTTCAAGGGGTATAACTCTGGCAAATACAGATGAAAACCAGTGGAACATGAACCTGCTATTCGTCTTACTACCTTTTAGTTCTATTCCGAATCTGGGAGAAATCCGAGTAGTACAACACGAGTACAAACGAACAGGAACATTCCGTTATCACCTCAAACTTTATTTTCGAGGGGACAATAATAAGACATCAACCCGCATATCCTTGATGCTGTATAACTGTAACAGCTGGGCAGCTCCAAAGGCAGTTCTAGACAAACTCGATGCCTGCCTGCCACCACAAACACCTACGCACCATCACAGGACACTGATGGCCAGACAGCATAATTTCCAATAATGCACTATACAAGATGTGTAATACATCGCCGCTGTATGTCTAAGGATGTCAGAAGACACACTCAGCCAGAGTCTTGGAATTCACACTACTGGGAGCCAGCAAATACTAAGCCAGGAGAGGATGTCATTGCATAAATCTGCTAAGCGTGCTACGAGGCGACCTCAAGAAAGCAGGATGCGGTACACTCAAATCAAGAATGGACCTGACGAAGCTAAGGATTTTGGCTGAAGACACAGTGGGCAAAAGCGAAGGACTGATTGCAGCTGTAGGATGTTTCTACTACTACAGCCGCCGAATACAGTAATCATACAATAAGACATCAGACATTCTGCAGAAATACTGTGAATGACTTCAATTAGAACATAATCAGCAGAGGTAAGACTGGTTCCACATACCCGTTATGGTTGACTGACCTAAAAAAAGAACATAATCAGAGAGACTGGTTCCACATACCTGTTATGGTTGACCGACATCAATAAGAACAAAATTAGAGACTGGTTCCACATACCTGTGATGGTTGACCGACCTAAAAAGAACATAATCAGAGACTGGTTCCACATACCTGTTATGGTTGACTGACCTAAAAAAGAACATAATCAGAGAGGGTGGTTCCACATACCTGTTATGGTTGACTGACCTCAATAAGAACAAAATTAGACTGGTTCCTCATACCTGTGATGGTTGACTGACTTCAAAAAGAACATAATCAGAGACTGGCTCCTCATACCTGTGATGGTTGACTGACTTCAAAAAGAACATAATCAGAGACTGGTTCCACATACCTGTGATGGTTGATTGACCTCAAAAAGAACATAATCAGAGACTGGTTCCACATACCTGTGATGGTTGACTGTCATCAGTCTCCTCATCAGCTTGTACTTTATACAGTCGATCCACCGTTGTGTAGAAATTCTCCACAGCCTTTATTGCATCTTTATCCTTCACATTCTGCAGAGATATTAAAGCCAGTTTACAAAAACTCAAAAGTAATAATTATATAACAAAATAGTGTTTCTACATGTATAGGCCTATATTTAACCATTTAACAATCATATCAGCCAAAAACAGCTTCTGTAGTGGTCTTGAGCCAGTCATTCCAGCGATCAATTTTCAAAAATAGTCTTCTCCTGTTCTGCAAATAGACATTTTCTGAGAAAATTAAAATTTTCTTGAAAAATTTAAGTGTTTATTGGTTAACAAGGATGATTTTATCCAAATCATAAGAATTGTATTCACAAAGTATTGTATGATGTGTACATCACCCAAATCTTTAACCCTTTCATCGATCAACTCCTGTTATCACATTTTCAAGACAATCACATGGGCAAAATATAAAATATTTTGAAATTAATTTGTCTGGAAGCCGCTGCTGCCTTAGGCAGCAACGACTTCCAGTCAAATTAATTTCAAAATATTCAACAGAATAAGTTTTATATCGTAAAGAATATACTTTTTAATGGTGAAAGGATTAATTGAAATGTCGGCCAAAATCGGCCTCTGAAAACAGCTTGCGGAATAATCAATATTCATTTTTATGCCAAGAGTATTTTTTTAAAAAGATTTACCTAACATTCCGCTGGTACATGTTCAAACATCATCTTTGCCTGACCAGTGAATATACAATCCCCCGAGAAATGATGTAGTCCTAAGCATTAACCCTTCAAACCATCAAATTTGTCCAAGAAAATTTTAACTTTCTCATAGAAAATGTCCATTTTCAGACCAAGATAAGACTATTTTCACAAAATTTTACCATGGAATAACTGGCTCGGTTATCGAGCCAGTTATTCCAGTGGTAAATTTTGAAAAATAGTCTTAACTTGGTCTGCAAATATACATTCCTCAATCCAACTGCACAAGCTATTTTTGACCGACTTGAGGGCTAAAGGGTTAAAACATGAGTTTCTACCAGCATCATGATGACAATGTTTCCACAAACAATATTGGCTTAGAATTTATAGCATGACCAGCCACCAAAATGATTTCTGTTCCATGTTTGGGGGATGTTCCAATTTTTGCAATTAATATAAAGACATGTTATGCAGAGATACTATTGTGCTTAAGATAGTATGAGATTATAATATGAGGATAAGATAATATGAGTTTACAATAATATGAGGTTAAAAAAAGATATGTTAACATAAGGATTGAGTCAACACGACCAATATTCAGTCAACACGACCAATATTCAGTCAACACGACCAATATTCAGTCAATATGACCAATATTCAGTCGACACGACGAATATTCAGTCGACACGACCAATATTCAGTCGACACGACTAATATTCAGTCGACACGACCAATATTCAGTGAACATGACCAATATTCAGTCGACACGACCAATATTCCGCCAACATGACTAATATTCAGTCGACAGGTCTAATATTCAGTCAACACGACCAATATTCAGACAGGATGACAAATATTCAGTCAACACGACCAATAGTCAGTCAACACGTCTAATATTCAGTCAACACGGCCAATAGTCAGTCAACATGACTAATATTCAGTCAACACGACCAATATTCAGTCAACACGACCAATATTCAGGTCGTGGAGAATGTTAAAAAAATAATTAGTTGGTCTGCACATGGACAATCCTCAAAAGCACTGCAAAGGCCAGTTTTGGCTGGCTTCACCATGAAAGGGCTTAAGATGTAAGAGCTGTACCTTGACCATCAACTGAGCGAGCATCTTTAGGTCTTTCAGTTGAGCTTGGTTCTCTTCATTCAGGCTGATCATATTGAGCACTTTAGACAGAGTACGGACATTGAATGAATCGGGACTCGATAAGATCTCATTGGATACCTTCTCACCTATGTTGTCATGGATGGTGTGGTCCTAGAAAACAGTGCAGTAATACAAACAAATAAATTAATGTGATACGGTGGACAACCCAACCATAGTTTTAAACACATTTTAAGCTAAATTTGGTAAAGTAAATACAAATATTTGCTCATTGAATGTCCACTTGCAGGCCAAGAAGACTACTTTTGAAAATTTACCACTGCTATGACTGACTAGGTTATCGAGCCAGTCATTCGTGATAAATTTGCAAAAATAATTATTCTCTTGGGCTCCAAATGGACATTCCTCAGGCCCATCGCAGAGACTGGTTTGGGCCGGCTTCATCATGAAAGGGTTAATGTTTGATCAACAGCCACATATGGACTGTACAATATACAATAACACCAAACGAATAGGCATTATTCTCGCATCTATTACTAATACGTGATGCTATAGTCCTCAAAATCATAACCAACTAAAACCTTAGAACTTACTTTGATTTGCTAATTACAGATATAATATACATTACAGTTAGAACGTGCCTTGATTTACTAAATTACGGAGACATCGTACAATTGATGCATTCATTCTATCGATCAAGTATATGATGTCATAATCAATTATTTCACATATAGGCTGACGTCACAATCAACTACATAATGAATGCGGTGGCTAAGTCAGTCATGAACTTTCATTTGGACTAATTGTATGTCTTTACTATTTAATAAACATTCTGTTGAATAGTTTGAAACTAATTTGACTGGGTGCAGTTACTGCCATAGTAGTCAACAGCTTACCTGTATAGTTTTCTGGAAATTGCGATTCAGGGTTCGATTGATACCCACACGGGCAAAGCATTGGCTGAGCCTAGCCACACTTCACCATGTTGGGATTGATCGATCCCTGAATGTCCTGACTATCAATTTCCTGAAAACTCTACAGCTAAGTCGTTGAATATTTTGTAACTAATTTACTGGGTGCTGTTACTGCCCATGGCAGCAACAGCGCCCAGTCAAATTTGTTTCAAAATATCCAACAGGATATTTATTAAATAGTTAGACATACAATTCGTACAACAACGCAGTCTGTATTCAACTATGTTTTCATGACGTACTTATCTACGTCATTCATGACATCATTGATTGTGATGTCATTTTATACATCACATAGTTGATTATGATGTCATATGATATATGGATACAGTGGACAGGCGACTTAGAACTGGCTTTGATTTACTTACTAGAGGATGAGTTGGTTTCCTACCTTAATCTGCGCTATATTGATGGTCTTATTCTCAGAGAGCAGACGAGCACTGGTCAGCTGCACGAGAAACTGAGCAACATTGATTGCATCCACTTCGGACAATGGACTTGTCATTGGAGCACGCAGTAATGTCTTTAAGGTCGGCAAGAAAGCGTCCTCTATCAACTCTTGGTTTGACCTGGCAACCAAAGTCATGAAAGTACAATTGATGCTTATAATCATATAGTGTAATGTGAGATTGTCTCAGTTCGGAAATTTGGTAAAAGACACATTTAGTTCTGGCTTCTTTTTGTGATAGCTTGTTTTACAAAATATTCTTGACCCCGTTTAGACACTACCAATCTCACTATATTTGTTCTTCAAAACACTAGCTATTATAGCCATATTTTTGTTAGCAATGATCCACAATTTTAGATCTTAATATGTTTTTGTTAACTGTACAGCAACATATTTGCAAAATACTCAAAGAAGACATTTTCTTAAACAACTACATTGCTAAATTGAAAGGTTTCCAAACATTTCTATATATAATAATACCTATAAATTAATCAAGCTTATATATAAATATACTATATCTATGGCGCATAGACTTACTTGCCAGCTATGGCGAAGAATGGGAAGAATGTTCCGAGGCAGCTGTGTAGGTAGAGATCATCTTCTGTAACCGGATTGAACCAGAGCAGAATAAGATGTGAGAATATCTTCTCTGAAGTAATACGGCCGCTTAACAATAGCTTGGCCATTCCTTCTGCGGCCAATGTCCGAATCTCAGAGCTCTACAGACGAAAAATGATAACACAGTGTGCATTGGAACTCAGCTCACATTTATATTTAGCAGCTCATGTGATAAAAAAGCTCATACAATTAGCAGAGTATTGCATAGTGTTGTTCCAATTAATCGATTTTATCGATGATCAATTGGTTTGCATGTCCAACCAACGGATCGACCATGATTTCAGAAATCGATTTTGACTGCTTATAAATTTACGATATTAAAACTGCAGATGATTCCTTTGTTTTGGCAATACCATTTTAATTTCATTTTTACAACAATATAACATAGTATTACTCCATACGGGTACATAGTCGAAGACAATAACCCTCTCGACACTGAAATAGAATGCTTATGTCAAAACCACCATATCAATAACCTGTTGAATATTTTGAAACTTATTTGACTGGAAGCTGTTGCTGCCTAAGGCAGCAACAGCTTCCAATCAAATTAGTTTCAAAATATTCAATAGATTATTTCTTAAATTATTACGGTTAAATATCCATGAACATGCAATAATCATTGCATTCAAAATTTCGGAATGGGTGAAAATGAGAAAATCTTATGATCGATCATTAAGTGATCATCGGTTAGTATGTAAAACCAATCATCGCATCACAAAAACAGTACCAATTCCTAACACTAGTATCGCAACAGTGATGTAAAATTAATCAATTTGATTTACTTATGATGTCATAATCATGTCATGCCACCTAGTGTTGTAAGACTCCAAAAACAAATTCTTCAATTACGTCCCATGTAGGGCGACATTATAATCATAATTAACAGAAATATCTCGTCATGAGCCTGGAATCGTCAGTCAGTTGTACGAATTGTATGTCCTTACCATTTAATAAACATTCTGCTTTATATTTTGAAATTAATTTTATTGGGTGCTGTTGCTGTCTATCCCACAGTCAAATTCGTTTCAAAATATTCAACAGGTTATGCTGTATAATGTATAGTTTATAATTACTAGGGCTGAGGTTCGTGAGGATTTTCACGAACTGAAAAGGTTCACGACACAGATGTCTGAACCACGAACTGGTTCACGAACCTTTCTAATATGCTATTGTATGCGAGAAATTATCCATAACAGAAAATAACATTTAAAGCAGGTGACTTTACTCGCTAAATGGTAGAAAAACACAAATGACAAGTTCTGACAACAAATGTTAGAAAATAATATAAGATTCATAGCCAGCTATGTTTCGATCATGGTCATATTCATAAATCACACTTAGAGGACATTCAGAGATTGCTTGTCTAATAGCCCTTTCACTGACATATCCCTGAAAAAGTCAATGCTTTATGATTTAAAACTTACTCCATTGAATATTTTGGAATTAATTTGACTGGAAGCTGTTGCTGCCTAAGGCAGCAACAGCTCCTAGTCAATTTAATTTCAAAATATTCAACAGTTTTCCTTTATGGTTTTCCTAAAATTAGATATGGGAATTCATCGGTGAAAGGGTTAGCTTATGTATGGTTCACGAACTCGTCCTCATGGTTCGTCTTCGCTTGATTTTCCGAACCAACGAATGTTCGCTACAGTCCTAATAATTACAATGACATTTGCATTCTGGTAATTCAGGATTCAAAGTATATAAATCTATCCCAACACGTGCATAGCATTGACAGAGCATAGCTAGAGTAGTAGAGATAGGCGGGGCATAGCTAAAAGTCCATTTTCCTGTCTACCATCAAAAAGAGCTTTCAGATATTTTGTTGTATTACAGAATTTTGGTTAATGAATTATTCACACAACATAAGACTAGTCCACTCCCCCGCCGGTTTCACACTTCTGGTAATCATCAGGTGGAGACAGGATTCAAACCCACGACCCTTGATTTACGAGTAAACGTCACTACCACAGGACCACGGGTACATTGCACATGGTGTGAATGGTTGATTAACAGCTCATCCAGTGTTGATTATGTGCACAGGATGCGCAAGACAGTTTTAACCCTTTCACTGAAGAATTCCCTATCTCTCTTTTTCAACGCTACCACAGGGGAAACCTGTTGAACATTTCGAAATTAATTTGACTGGAAGCCATTGCTGCATGCAGCAATGCAGTCAAATTAATTTCAAATTATTCAACAGAACAAGCTTTATATCGCAAAGAATATACATTTTCATGGATTTGTCTGTGAAAGGGTTAAGCTACTCAGATATAAGAGTTACACTAACCTCCAAATCTAACAAGATACTCAGATATAAGAGTTATACTAACCTCCAAATCCAACAAGCTACTCAGATATAAGAGTTATACTAACCTCCAAATCTAACAAGATACTCAGATATAAGAGCTATACTAACATCCGAATCTAACAAGCTACTCAGATATAAGAGCTATACTAACCTCCAAATCTAACAAGCTACTCAGATATAAGAGCTATACTAACCTCTGAATCTAACAAGCTACTCAGATATAAGAGCTATACTAACCTCCAAATCTAACAAGCAACTCAGATATAAGAGTTATACTAATCTCCAAATCTAACAAGCTACTCAGATATAAGAGTTATACTAACCTCTGAATCTAACAAGCTACTCAGATAGAAGAGCTATACTAACCTCCGAATCTAACAAGCTACTCAGATATAAGCGCTATACTAACCTCCGAATCTAACAAGGTACTCAGATATGAGGCCAATGTTATACTAACCTCCGAATCTAACAAGGTACTCAGATATAAGAGCTATACTAACCTCTGAATCTAACAGTGTACTGAGATATGATAGCATGTTACTAGCTGCGCTAACATTAGGCTCTCCTGTCTCTGCTTCTGTGCTACTAGTTCTATCCACATCCACACTTTCTTGCTCATCATTCTCATTCTCCTGCAATAACAAGGTCAAACATATGTAGTTAATGAAAGGTCATCTGGATTTTAGTTTCACAGCGTCAAAGGTCAAGGTCATTGTGCACAGTAGACAAATCTGCTCCATAACTGTACCTGTTTGTGGACATTCATTCATTATTTAACGTTCTAACCATATTACTCTGCGTGAAGTTTCTTTGGATTTTCAAATTACAGGCTCAAATTGTAAGGAAACAACTGTGAAATGTAACAATCTGCAACAGCAGCATGACCTTTAAGCTGGTAACCTTCATGATAAGACATCAGATCTCAACGGTAAGAGGTCACAGTACCATGACCTTTAAGCTGGAGATCTTAATGGTAAGAGGTAACAGAAATGTGACCATTAAACTGGTGGGTGTGCAAAATGTGGCAGAATTATATTTTAGCATCGGACTGTATCAATTCCAAATTAGACTGTGGACAGTATAAAAATTTACATTGGGCTGTGTAAACAGGGAATCAGGCTGTAATTGCCTAGTGGTTATGATATCTCTTTGTGTTCAAGAAAACCTTGGTTCGAATCCTGCTAATTAATTGAAATAATTTTAGGAATAACTCATTAGACTGTGATCCAAAGCTCGATGAAAGAATCTTAAATGTATGATTTACTGTATTCGTAAGCTACTGAGCCTTTGGATACAACAAGGCGCCACAGAGTATGTGATGCTCTCATGAAACATAAGCCTTCCACACCAGCATGACGTGATGCTCTCATGAACCATAAGCCTTCCACACTAGCATGACGTGATGCTCTCATGAAACATAAGCCTTGCACACTAGCATGACGTGATGCTCTCATGAAACATAAGCCTTCCACCTTCCACACTAGCATGACGTGATGCTCTCATGAAACATAAGCCTTCCACCTTCCACACTAGCATGACGTGATGCTCTCATGAAACATAAGCCTTCCACCTTCCACACTAGCATGATGTGATGCTCTCATGAAACATAAGCCTTCCACCTTCCACACTAGCATGATGTGATGCTCTCATGAAACATAAGCCTTCCACACTAGCGTGACGTGATGCTCTCATGAAACATAAGCCTTCCACCTTCCACACTAGCATGACGTGATGCTCTCATGAACCATAAGCCTTCCACACTAGCATGATGTGATGCTCTCATGAACCATAAGCCTTCCACACTAGCATGACGTGATGCTCTCATGAAACATAAGCCTTCCACACTAGCATGACGTGATGCTCTCATGAAACACAAGCCTTCCACACCAGCATGATGTGATGCTCTCATGAAACATAAGCCTTCCACACTAGCATGACGTGATGCTCTCATGAAACATAAGCCTTCCACACTAGCATGACGTGATGCTCTCATGAAACATAAGCCTTCCACACTAGCATGACGTGATGCTCTCATGAACCATAAGCCTTCCACCTTCCACACTAGCATGACGTGATGCTCTCATGAAACATAAGCCTTCCACCTTCCACACTAGCATGACGTGATGCTCTCATGAAACATAAGCCTTCCACACTAGCATGATGTGATGCTCTCATGAAGCATAAGCCTTCCACACTAGCATGACGTGATGCTCTCATGAAACACAAGCCTTCCACACTAGCATGACGTGATGCTCTCATGAAACATAAGCCTTCCACACTAGCATGACGTGATGCTCTCATGAAACATAAGCCTTCCACCTTCCACACTAGCATGACGTGATGCTCTCATGAAACATAAGCCGTCCACACTAGCATGACGAGATGCTCTCATGAAACATAAGCCTTCCTCCTTCCACACTAGCATGACGTGATGCTCTCATGAAACACTAGCATGACGTGATGCTCTCATGAAACATAAGCCTTCCACCTTCCACACTAGCATGACGTGATGCTCTCATGAAACACAAGCCTTCCACACTAGCATGATGTGATGCTCTCATGAAACATAAGCCGTCCACACTAGCATGACGAGATGCTCTCATGAAACATAAGCCTTCCACCTTCCACACTAGCATGACGTGATGCTCTCATGAAACACAAGCCTTCCACACTAGCATGATGTGATGCTCTCATGAAACATAAGCCTCCCACACTAGCATGACGTGATGCTCTCATGAAACATAAGCCTTCCACCTTCCACACTAGCATGACGTGATGCTCTCATGAAACATAAGCCTTCCACACTAGCATGACGTGATGCTCTCTTGAAACATAAGCCTTCCACACTAGCATGACGTGATGCTCTCATGAAACATAAGCCTTCCACCTTCCACACTAGCATGACGTGATGCTCTCATGAAACATAAGCCTTCCACACTAGCATGACGTGATGCTCTCATGAAACATAAGCCTTCCACACTAGCATGACGTGATGCTCTCATGAAACATAAGCCTTCCACACTAGCATGACGTGATGCTCTCATGAAACATAAGCCTCCCACACTAGCATGACGTGATGCTCTCATGAAACATAAGCCTTCCACCTTCCACACTAGCATGACGTGATGCTCTCATGAAACATAAGCCTTCCACACTAGCATGACGTGATGCTCTCATGAAACATAAGCCTTCCACACTAGCATGACGTGATGCTCTCATGAAACATAAGCCTTCCACCTTCCACACTAGCATGACGTGATGCTCTCATGAAACATAAGCCTTCTACACTAGCATGACGCGATGCGCTCATGAAACACTAGCATGACGTGATGCTCTCATGAAACATACGCCTTCCACACTAGCATGACGTGATGCTCTCATGAAACATAAGCCTTCCACCTTCCACACTAGCATGACGTGATACTCTCATGAAACATAAGCGTTCCACACTAGCATGACGTGATGCTCTCATGAACCATAAGCCTCCCACACTAGCATGACGTGATGCTCTCATGAAACATAAGCCTTCCACACTACCATGATGTGATGCTCTCATGAAACCTAAGCCTTCCACACTAGCATGACGAAATGCTCTCATGAAACATAAGCCTTCCTCCTTCCACACTAGCATGACGTGATGCTCTCATGAAACATAAGCCTTCCACCTTCCACACTAGCATGACGTGATACTCTCATGAAACATAAGCCTTCCACACTAGCATGACGTGATGCTGTCATGAAACATAAGCCTTCCACACTAGCATGACGTGATGCTCTCAGGAAACATAAGCCTTCCACACTAGCATGACGTGATGCTCTCAGGAAACATAAGCCTTCCACACTAGCATGACGTGATGCTCTCATGAAACATAAGCCTTTCACACTAGCATGACGTGATGCTCTCATGAAACATAAGCCTTCCACACTAGCATGATGTGATGCTCTCATGAAACATAAGCCTTCCACCTTCCGCACTAGCATGACGTGATGCTCTCATGAAACATAAGCCTTCCACCTTCCACACTAGCATAATGTGATGCTCTCATGAAACATAAGCCTTCCACACTAGCATGACGCGATGCGCTCATGAAACAGAAGCCTTCCACACTAGCATGACGTGATGCTCTCATGAAACATAAGCCACCTTCCACACTAGCATGATGTGATGCTCTCATGAAACATAAGCCTTTCACACTAGCATGACGTGATGCTCTCATGAAACATAAGCCTTCCACACTAGCATGACGTGATGCTCTCATGAAACATAAGCCTTCTACACTAGCATGACGCGATGCGCTCATGAAACACTAGCATGACGTGATGCTCTCATGAAACATATGCCTTCCACACTAGCATGACGTGATGCTCTCATGAAACATAAGCCTTCCTCCTTCCACACTAGCATGATGTGATGCTCTCATGAAACATAAGCCTTCCACCTTCCACACTAGCATGACGTGATGCTCTCATGAAACACAAGCCTTCCACACTAGCATGATGTGATGCTCTCATGAAACATAAGCCTTCCACACTAGCATGACGAGATGCTCTCATGAAACATAAGCCTTCCTCCTTCCACACTAGCATGACGTGATGCTCTCATGAAACATAAGCCTTCCACCTTCCACACTAGCATGACGTGATGCTCTCATGAAACATAAGCGTTCCACACTAGCATGACGTGATGCTCTCATGAACCATAAGCCTCCCACACTAGCATGACGTGATGCTCTCATGAAACATAAGCCTTCCACCTTCCACACTAGCATGACGTGATGCTCTCATGAAGCATAAGCCTCCCACACTAGCATGACGTGATGCTCTCATGAAACATAAGCCTTCCACACTAGCATGACGTGATGCTCTCATGAAACATAAGCCTCCCACACTAGCATGACGTGATGCTCTCATGAAACATAAGCCTTCCACACTAGCATGACGTGATGCTCTCATGAAACATAAGCCTTCCACACTAGCATGACGTGATGCTCTCATGAAACATAAGCCTTCCACCTTCCACACTAGCATGACGTGATGCTCTCATGAAACATAAGCCTTCCACCTTCCACACTAGCATGACATGATGCTCTCATGAAACATAAGCCTTCCACACTAGCATGATGTGATGCTCTCATGAAACATAAGCCTTCCACCTTCCACACTAGCATGACATGATGCTCTCATGAAACATAAGCCTTCCACACTAGCATGATGTGATGCTCTCATGAAACATAAGCCTTCCACCTTCCGCACTAGCATGACGTGATGCTCTCATGAAACATAAGCCACCTTCCACACTAGCATGATGTGATGCTCTCATGAAACATAAGCCTTCCACACTAGCATGATGTGATGCTCTCATGAAACATAAGCCTTCCACCTTCCGCACTAGCATGACGTGATGCTCTCATGAAACATAAGCCTTCCACCTTCCACACTAGCATGATGTGATGCTCTCATGAAACATAAGCCTTCCACACTAGCATGACGCGATGCGCTCATGAAACATACGCCTTCCACACTAGCATGACGTGATGCTCTCATGAAACATAAGTCTTCCACACCAGCATGACTCGGGTTCGTTCAGCAAAGATTTTTGGAAATCAGCAATCCAAGATGTTTGCCGGAAAAATGGAGCAATCAAATTTCTGTGTACATGTCTGGAGGTTTACCACCATAGGGTCACTCAAGCCAGGTTTGGCTGACATCGACCAAGCGGTTAATGAAGTGGGCTTTTCAAGCAAAAGGTGAGATAGATGTCAGAAAAATTCACCAACCACATTTCTAAATGCATGTTCAAAAGCCTAATATTGGGGGTACTAACAACGTACTGATGGTGCGGCCTGTGGTTGGCCATGTGTTAGGGAAGAGGAGGCCTTTCTAGACAGACTAGTTAGTGCCTACGCCTGTTCTTGAATGCACTGTTTAAATGGCTGTGGTGTTCCTCCTATGTACTGTTTGTGGCATTTGCTGCATATGAGGAAAGACGGGGTTCCTTGTTTAGCAGTTGCCAATGGTTTTGGCTGTGTGGGCTCTTGTGCACACCCACGCAAGATGCACTAGTGTATGCTTATGGTTATGCGTAGATGTGCGTGCATGTGCATGCCCACACATCCGTGCACCATTATGCCGATACGTAGGTGGACACTGTTTCAGAGCCTGTTTTGGTTTAGGCCAGTGCTATGGGTAGAGGTTGCCGGTGCTACTGGTTCGTCTGTGCGGTGCCATTTAGTGGCCCACTCTTCTCTCTGCGGTGTAGGATCCACTGCTGATGAACTGGCAGTGTTATGAACATTTGCTTGGTTGCCCCCCCCTTGTTGGGTGACCTTGGCGGTACTAGTGTCCATGTTGGATGGTGCAAGTAGTAGTTCTGTGCCTACAGAGTCCAGGGTTAGTGTTGGTAAGATGGTGGTACTACTACCTCCTTTTCTGGGCCTGGCATCTTTGCGGACATAGAACTCAATGGTGATTAATAGGGTACTAACAACGTAGTCTATTGGATTGACTTCTCTAGTAGCCTGACGCTTGTTCTCTCTGTGAGACAAAAAGGTCTAACTTTTGGTCTCACAGAGAGAACAAGCGTCAGGTTACTAGAGAAGTCAATCCAATAGGCTACGTTGTTAGTAACCCGCAAAAGCTTAATATGACAATTAGATCCTTTCAGCAAAGTTTGGCCGAAGTCAAGCCAATGTTTAATGAAGATTATGTTCTGTGAGCAAAGTTTTGCTGAAATCAGGCCATGGGTTAATGGCATAGTCTGTTAACTGATTTTCCAGAAATCTTTGGAAAATTCAAGATGTCTGCTGAAAAAAAGAGAGCAATCAAATTTCTGTGTACAAGTTGGGAAGTGTACCACCATAGGGTCATTTCAGCCATGCCATTCAGGCCAGGTGAGCTAACAATGATGATGATGACAAGTTATTGTGGTGGTGCCAAATTATTGGTGATGATGACCATGACATTGATAAATTGACCGTATCTTGTCGGTAATGGCTACTTGAATCTTCTACTCATATACCAGCTTTTCAAGCACTTGAACTTAGAACGGATGAATCCACTTTTACCAACATTGTAAAATCCAATCTAAGCTCTGCCTAGAATTTGCTTTGATCGATTTATATACTTTGAATCACGAATTCCAAGAATCCTAATTTCATGGTAAATATACAGCTAACATGTTGAATATTTTGAAACTAATTTGACTGGGTGCTGTTGCAACAGCGCCCAGCCAAATTACTTTCAAAATATTCAACAGAATGTTTTTTAAATGGTAACGGCATAACATTCATACAACTGACAGATTATTCCAGATTCATGACAGAGTATTTCAGCCAATTATGATCGTGGCATCAGCCTACATGTGACGTAATTGCTCATGACAACACATACTTGACTGACAGATCAGATTATTAGACCATTCTCCCGGATTGGATAAAGCTTACCTCCTCATTGTGCTCATCATCTGTGGATGATGACTGTGATGCGTTGTTCTCCGGCACAGACTCCTGGCTACTAGGTGGTGTGTTACACTTTAGGAGATCAAACCCGTACAGGTGGAGGAAGTCAAAGATCGCCTTCAAAGCTGTAATCCTCACCTCCTCTTCAATGTCCCAGCGAGATATCTAAATATAAACCAAGAAGTTCCACGAGATTGAACAATGTGTATGTAACATTACTGTATTTTGTGGCTGTAATAGTAAAAACATCCTACATCTGCAATCAGTCCTTCTTCGCTTTTGTCCACTGTGTCTTGTCCTCGATCAAAATCTTTAACTTCCACAAGTCTATTCTTGATTTGACCATACCGAGTCCTGCTTTCTTGAGGTCACCTCGCAGCACGTTTAACAAATTTATGCAATGACGTGCTCTCATGACTTTATAATTGCTGGCTCCCAATAGGGAGAATTTACGGACAGCGGCGACGTATTACACATCTTGCATAGTGCAAGGTTGGAAACTATGCTGTCTTGCCATCAGTGTCCGGTGATGGTGCCTAGGTGTTTGCGGTGGCAAGCATCAAGCTTGTCAATGTAAACAATGTGTCATCCAGATTTATTACATAAGCTAACTTGAATTCTGTTTCATAACATTGATTAAAAACCATTATATAATCATGTTATATCCAACTAGTGTAATAAAGTTACATGCTATGATGTATTTCACGTGAAAAATATTATGACGTACTTGTCGCCTAGCATCGATGACGTAATAATACCGATTCTGACGTTATTTTACTACCTGTTAAAATGTTGTAGAATGAAACATTCTGTTTAAAATTTTAAAATGATCAATTAAAAATAAGAGCTGAGATAACAGGATGTTGCGTTTGTAACTCTATTTTGTTGGGTATTTTTCAGAACTTGAAGAGCTACATTGATAGCAAAAGATATCCTACAATGGCGGGAAATGGTCAGAAAGTTAAAGTAATAGCTTATGTGATAAATAAAAACTCACAATCATCGCCATTTCATATTAAATTTATCAGACAAGTTTAATAAGATCTCATTTGGAACCCAGTAAAGCTCGTTACAAAATGAGCACCCAAGCCCACAAAGAAAGGTGAACATAGAGTGTATATAGGATCTCACAAGAGTTCCCATTTCATATTAAATTTATCACGAGTTTCGTAAGATCTCATTTGGAACGAGATTTATCGAGTTCCAAATGAGATCTTACTAAACTTGTGTAATAAATTTGATATGAAATGGCAACGAGTATGAGATTCTATTTATCACGTAATCTATTACTTCAAATTTCTGGCCATTTCCCGGCGATTGTAGGATATCTGAACTCTTGTGAGGTCCGCTATATAAACCAATAAGTTACAAGATTCATTTATAAAAATGTAGTAATGGAGGACTTCAGTTTCAGCTTTTCCACACTCATCTTTAGCTAAGCTCCACCCTGTCCCACACTTCTCACTTTTGGGATTGATCAATCCATGAACTCCCTATCGATTTCCAGAAAACTACACAGGTAAGCTGTTGAATATTTTGAAACCAATTTGACAGGGTGCTGTTGCTGCCTATCAGCAAGTTTATTAAATAGTAGACCTACAAATCGTAGAATGATTAGTCCGTCATCAATTAAGTGTTGGTGACAAACATCATTCATGACGTAACTGATTATGACGTCATCCTACACGTCACATAGTTGATTATGACTGATGGATAAACTGGAACCGTACATTGCTCAATCGGTGTTGATCAGAGATCATCACGCTTGTGACGAAACAAACTGACCGCCTTTCATATCGAAGGTAGGAAAAAAGCATAGAAAAATATCATTTTAATAACAAATTATCAGAAATATCAAAGATTTGACAAACAGACGAACGGATCGATAGACACACAGATCTGACAGGCATGACAAGGTGTGACTCGCAACAGGTGGGTCTTTTAGAATCCAATCCATGAAAGATTAGTCCAATAGAACCTTTATCTTGTGGCCTAAGAGAGGGGTGTGACAGAATTAAATACCAGCTCATTTCTTTGATAGCAGAGAAGTAGTCTGAACAGATAGCAAAGGGGTAGTGAGTGTGACAGAATTAATGTCAATTCACTCTGATACCAGAGAGGAGTGGTCTCCCTTGACACAGACAAAATTAAATATCGCCTCATCGACTGATAGCAGAGAGGAGTGGTCTCCCTCAACACTGTGATAAAACTAAATATTGGCTCATTCTCTGATAGTAGAAGCGTATGTTGTAATGTTACATGTAGATCTCTGTTAATAAGAGAGAAAGGAACAATGCAAGCAAGTTTCTCACCTCTGATAGCAGTAACATATGCTGCAATGCAAGATCTTTGTTAATGAGACAATATCTAGCAAGAGCCATGGTAGCCAAGTTTCGAACTATATAGTCTTCATGCTCAATTCCGGGCAAAATCTGAAAGAAATCAAAGCATATTTCCTTGTACCATTATAGTAGTAGATATAACATGGCTAAACATGAGTAATCAGAAATTACAGACCCTCCGTCGGCCTCCTGTTTTTGTCACATTGTAAAATGTTTTCTGATTTTCCAGATTTTTTTTAACGGATTTTCTGAATTTTGGCAGATTTTCCTTGATCATCTGTGTAGGGTCACACACACCCTTCAGGTCTTTAGATTTACCTCATTTGGGCACACCGCCTATCTGGTAAGGGATCCGTCAATGCTCCTAGAAATTAGAGAATTTTGAAATCTGAGATTGATTTTGAGCTATTTTAGTTTTAATAGCGCTATAAGACCTCTGAATCGCCAGAAAATGTCACAGCATCCATCTCTGAGTATTTAATTGACTGTTAATCAGTTAATTAGTGTTCGTAACAGTCAGTAGGATTTTGATTTGGGCTCACTAATATGGACAGATTTCGTTTGGGCATGACTTGTAACGTCATAGCTAAGGGGTAATCTAAAGCCCTGCCCTTTCATGTGTTAAAATTTGAGCCAAATCGGACGAGTAGTTTCTGAGATTTCAACAGATCCAGAATATGATTCTATCCGGATCCAAGTTCTCTTATCCAGATCACAGTCAAAGTCTAGAAATCCTTTTGCACCGCAAGTTCCTTCGTTGTGTTAAAATTTCAGGCAAATCGGAGCAGTACTTTTTTAGATAGAGGTGTGGACGGACATGCATGCACGCACGTACGTACACACGCACACAATCAAAATACCCTCTTCCCCTTACCGGGAGAGGGTAATAATAAGACAATGGACCTTTCCATTTTTAGCCATGCCTCGCCCATATCTAGCTAAGCTCCACCCACACCTCGCTCATGCTGGGATCGATCGATCTCTGAACTCCCTGACTATCACTTTCCAGAAAACTATACAGGTTAGCTATTGAATACTTTGGAACTAATTTGACTGGGCATCCAGTCAAATTTCCAGAATCTCAATATCAAGGCAACTATACAGGTAAGCTGTTGAATATTTTGAAACTAATTTGACTGGGCACTGTTGCTGCCTATGGCAGCAACCGCGCCCAGTAAAATTAGTTTCAAAATATTCAAAAGAATGGTAATTAAGTAGTAGACATACAATTCGCACACATTACAGACTTAAAAGTACGACTTAGCTACATCAGTCGTTACACATTTTGATTGTGACCTCAGCCTATATGCGACGTAATTCATTATGGCATCCGATACTTGAGTGACAGATTGGATTCAAACATTGTCAACACATTGAGGAATCTCTTTTAATAGGATCCATAGAACATTAACATTAGTGGAATCTTCTCTTTATTACATTACACTAACCAGTGTCTCAAGCAGCATTTGAAGTGTAGGATTCACTGTTTTGATGCTAACGATTTTTAGAAGCTCGCTGACAATCGTCATACATTTCCACCACGTAGCCGTATCATTCTGACACAATAAAACAGAAAATTGTAAATAAAATATAAGCAATGTCAGCTTAATTAAATAATGTTTATAATTAAATACAATCAAACAGTGCAAATGTAGGAGGAGCTAAATGACCAGATGCAACAGGTTCAAGATAACACCAGAGTGATGAGCTGATGTCATTCTCAGTAACCAGACACCAGTTGACAGCGTTCTCACAGGAACCAGACACCAGTTGACAGCATTCTCACAGGGACTAGACACCGGCTGATGTCATTCTCAGTGACCAAACTCCAGTTGATATTATTCTCAGTGACCAGATACCCGTTTATGTCATTCTCACTGACCAGACACCGGTTGATGTCATTCTCAGTGACCAGACACCAGTTTATGTCATTCTCACAGAGACCAGGCACCAGTTGGTCATTGTCATAGACACCAGGCACCAGTTGATCTCATTCTCACAGGGACCAGGCACCAGTTGGTCATTCTCACAGGGACCAGACGCCAGTTGATCTCATTCTCACAGGGACCAGACACCAGTTGATGCCATTCTCACAGGGCCCAGACATCAGTTGATGCCATTCTCACAGGGATCAGACACCAGTTGATCTCATTCTCACAGGGACCAGACACCAGTTAATCTCATTCTCATGGTGACCAGACACCAGTTGATGTCATTCTCACAGTAACCAGACACCAGTTGATGTCATTCTCATAGTGACCACACACCATTTGATGTCATTCTCACAGGGACCAGGCACCATCTCATTCTCACAGGGACCAGGCACAAGTTGGTCATTTTTAGAGGCAAGGCACCAGTTGATGTCATTCTCACATGGACCAGACACCAGTTATTCAAAGAAACTATTAGTAGTCATCCATTAACCCTCCAATAATAGTCAAATTCTGGCAAAAGAATTAAATTCTTCTTGAAGAAAATCTTCATTTACAGACCAAAAGAAACTGCTTTTTGAAAATTTACCATTGGAATGACTGGCTCGGATATATATACCGAGCCAAAAAAGTTTAGCAACAGTGAAGTTTGGTTTGTTGTATTAAAACTATGGGTCCATTTATAACCAAATTTGCAGGCATGTTTCGCCAATGTAATGTCTCGCTGATCATGAAGAAATGCAAATCATTTCCTGCATTTCTCGGCCGCACGCTTAATGCATGTGAAAATGCATTTTTCATGCACTGGCCCACAGCAGCGAAGGCAAAAATTCACCATATTGCAAAAGCAGATAACGAACGTTAACAGAAAATGCTTAAAAGTTTACCCTACCGAACATGGGCCGCCGCCCAAGGCTACCCGAAAATCAGCGCCATGAAGCAATGGGAAGACTCGCTGCTGGGCAGAGCGTTCGCGCTGTTGCTCGACATTTTAATGTTCATGCCTCAACCATTTCCCGTCTCCGCCAACGTGAGCAGGAAACTGGACATGTTAATGACCGACCACGATCTGGCAGACCGAGAGCAACAACACCACGAGAAGACCGCTACTTAGTGACGTTATCACGACGTCACAGGTTTGAGACTGCGCCGCGGCTGTCCCGTAGTTTGCACACTGCTACCAGCACTACAGTGCATCCACAAACTGTGCGAAACAGACTCCATGATGCTAGACTGCATGCCCGTCATCCACTTGTTGCTGTTCCGCTTACAGAGTCACATCGCGAATCTGTTTGCATGGGCTCATCAGCGATGGCGTGCTCAACAATGGAGCCACATTTTGTTCAGTGATGAGTCGAGGTTTTGTGTGGATGTGGCGGATGGTAGGCAACGGATTTGGCGACGTTTAGGAGAACGGTATGATGTAGCCAACATCATTCAGCATGACAGATTCGGTGGCGGCAGTGTCATGGTGTGGGCTGGAATCCATGAAAATGGCAAAACAGATCTTATTGTGATTCGCAGAAATTTAACGGCTCAACATTACTGTGAAGAAGTTGTCGCCTCTGTTGTCATCCCTTTTATGCAGCATCATGCAGACTATGTTACAGCAAGACAACGCCCGTCCTGATTTAGCTATGGTCAGCAGTGATTTCCTTGAGGCTAACAACGTTCCGGTGTTGGACTGGCCAGCGCAATCACCGGACCTGTCTCCTATCGAACACGTGTGGGACATTCTTGGTCGTATGGTGCGTGAGAACCATCCACATCTTCACAACGTGCGGGAGCTGGAAGCTGCACTGCTCCAGGAATGGGATGCGATTCCTCTTCGTGACATCAGGTGCTTAATTCGAAGCATGAGAAAGCGATGTACGGTGGTGGTTAATGCGCGCGGAGGTCACAACCGGCATTGACAGCTCAGTGTCATTATTTAAATTGGACCCTTCCGTTGAATGATGCAGTGTTAAAGGCGCGATGCTAGCATTACAGTAACAAGAGACTGTTGTTCAAATTGGAAAATGACCTATCAATTAAATAATATATTTGAATCAATTTATTGTTTTTGTTAAATAACATTTATACAGTAATACTCTCAGTGTTGCTAAACTTTTTTGGTTCAGTATATATATATATATATATATATATATATATATATATACACACTGCACCAGTTCCCTATTACATTAGTTTCATATTATTCATCAGCATACCTGTATTGGACGTAATGACACCATGATTTGAAAGATGAAAGGGGCGTCGTTACATGGGTAATTACTGATTAACTTTTCAGAATACAAAAATTATTTATTGACCATCAATGCCATAAAAGCCAAACTAAAGGAACATAAATTTCTCTAACTTTACAGATACAAAATTAACACTCTCAGACATAATTCCATGGGGAATGGTAGGGGGGGGAGGGAGGGGGTGAGAATAGTCAATCGATCCAGATTTCTTGTCACAGATACATGTATGTTAGGCACGTCTGTTTTGAAAGCCATTGTACTCATCACAGGAAAGGTAATATGTCACTAATTATTTTCAATATTATTTCTAAAACTTGTATACATGTACCTGAATTTTCAAGTAATTTTTCTTGCTATTCATTTTTTTTTTCTTCAAATTCTCTTAGCGTTTAAAAGATTTTCAAAAACCTCTACAAATTTTTAAGTTTCTAGCGAACCATGTGTACTAATAATTCAAGACTAACTGATGAATCAAATCGGTGACTCAAATATATAACGTCATAATGAACTATGTCACAATCAATTTCATCACATGTAGGCTGATGTCACAATCAAATACATCATGAATGATGTAGCAGTCTGTCGTGTGTACGAATTGAATGGCTTTACTACTTAATAACCATTCTCTTGAATATTTTGAAACTAATCTGACTGGGTGCTGTTGCTGCATAAGGTTGCTGCCTTATGCTGCAACAGCACAGTCAAATTAGTTTTAAAATATTTAACCGCTTACCTGAATAGTTTTCTGAAAATTGAGGTTCAGGGTGTTCGGAGTTCGATCGATCCTAACATGGCCAAAGTGTGGGTGGATCTAGCTAGGAATAGGCGGGGCAAAGCTAGAAATGGATTGGTCAAATAATGAGAACAAAACAAAGGTATATCAAACTGATTTCACTTGGCGCTTACACTACCTTTTCTCCGCGAACTTCTTTGTTCTGTGGTTGTGAAGACTGAAGCAGATCCACCTTCTCCTTGTCGAGCTGGGAGATCTTCTCCTTAATCTCAGCTGCAGACGAGAAATCCTGATTCTGAACAGCTTCAGCCAAGTCTTCACGCAACTGATTGATGGTGACACGAACTGTCGCGATCTAAAAAGGAGGTTAAGATGATACAAAATCTGCACAGTTATCTTTATAATGAGTATGTTTGACTTTATTTAAAGGGGTTCCTTCTTAACCTTTAGCACTTTGATGTTAATATTCTATATTTACTGTGTCAATATCAAAGAAACTGGTGTACATTTTTCAACAATTTTGCTGGAAGATGTTGCTGTCTATGTCTGGTTGAAATTTCCAAAGCGGTTAATGAGGACTAGAGATTTAAATGGAAAATCCAAGATGGCTGATCCGATCAGATAAACGGTAGTGAAGATATTATCCGGAAACAAATGTCTTGGTTATCCAGCCAGTCAGTCCAGTGATAACCTTTCTAAAATCTTCTTCACTTGGTCTGTAAATGTACCCGGTTTTTGTACCTGACAATTAGCTGTCTGCCTGCTGAACTTCTGCTGACTATATTTTCCATGGAGATTAACTCTGGATATCCTGAATATTTTGAAAACAAGTTGACTTTCATTCAAAACTTTTTCAAAATATTCAACAGGTCCAGAGTTATTGCCCATTAAAATTATTATCCGGTGCCTTGCAGTAGTCAGAGGGTTAACATCTTAATCGTGAAATGGTCCAGCCAGGCAAAACCGACCTCTGGAGTGATCTTGAAGAATGTCCATTGGCAGGCCAAGAGAAGTCTATATTTGAAAATTTACCACTGGAATGCCTGGCTCGATAACTGAGCCGGTCATTCCAAAGGTAAATTTTCAAAAATATTCCTTTGTTGGCTTGCAAATGGCCATTCAATAAGCAAATATTTTAACTTTCTTGACCAAATTTGACCAGTAAAGGGTTAATCTTGAGTACCTTAAAATCGATCTGTCTTTTATCGTCTTCCAGCATACTCTCTTCCACCAGCATGATAGGCTCTCGTATTTCAGAAATTGTCTCAGCGAGGTAACACACCAGACCATCGATACTCGAGTGCATTTTAACGAGACACGGCAGGAAGTGACTGACCAATGAGTGACCGACATGTGTTGAGATCAACATGTGATGGATTAGTGATGATAGTTCATTGCTGTGGATAAAAGGTCAGAACAAACCGCATAGCAGAGGGAAATCAGCTGATAAACCAATGCTTACCAGCCTGCTTGGTCTGATAAATCCATGCTTACCGGCTTGCTTGGTCTGATAAATCCATGCTTACCGACCTGCTTGGTCTGATAAATCCATGCTTACCGGCCTGCTTGGTCTAATAAATCAATGCTTACCGGCCTGCTTTGTCTGATAAATCAATGCTTACCGGCCTGCTTGGTCTGATAAATCAATGGTTACCAGCCGGCTTGGTCTGATAAAGCAATGCTTACCGGCCTGCTTGGTCTGATAAACCAATGCTTACCGGCCTGCTTGGTCTAATAAATCCATGCTTACCGGCCTGCTTGGTCTAATAAATCAATGCTTACCGGCCTGCTTGGTCTAATAAATCAATGCTTACCGGCCTGCTTTGTCTGATAAATCAATGCTTACCGGCCTGCTTGGTCTGATAAATCAATGCTTACCAGCCGGCTTGGTCTGATAAAGCAATGCTTACCGGCCTGCTTGGTCTGATAAACCAATGCTTACCGGCCTGCTTGGTCTGATAAATCAATGCTTACAGGCCTGCTTGGTCTGATAAATCAATGCTTATCGGCTTGCATGGTCTGATAAAGCAATACTTACCGGCCTGCTTGGTCCGATAAATCAATGCTTATAGGCCTGCTTGGTCTGATAAATCAATGCTTACCGGCCTGCTTGGTCTGATAAATCAATGCTTACCGGCCTGCTTGGTCTGATAAATCCATGCTTACCGGCCTGCTTGGTCTGATAAATCAATGCTTACCAGCCTGCTTGGTCTGATAAATCAATGCTTACCGGCCTGCTTGGTCTGATAAATCAATGCTTACCGGCCTGCTTGGTCTGATAAATCCATGATTGCGGTCAGCTTCAGGAGCTGCTGAGCTATAAACTCTTGTTCCAGAACTTTATCCACATCTTTACAATTCTTATAGCGATCCAGAAAGCTGCAAAGTGCAAATACAAGGAAAACTAGCATGCATGCACATTTTTAACATGATTGAATCAGATGTCAGTCAAATATATGATGTCATAATTAATGACATCACAATCCTAATTGAGAGAAATACTCCGCCATGAATCTGGAACAGTGCGTCAGTTGTATGAATTGTATGTCTTTATCATTTAATAAACATTCCGTTGAATATTTTGAAACTAATTTTAATGGTCACTGTTGTTGTTATAGGCAGCAACAGTCCCCACCCCCACCCCACCCCACCCATTAGTTTTCAAATATTCAACAGTTTAGCTGTACAGCCTACAGTTACCATGAAATTGGGATTCTGGGAATTTATGATTCAAAGTATATAAATTGATCCCTACACATGCACAGCATAGGTGGAGCTGAGCTAAAGATGGGCGGGTCATAGCTAAAAGTGAATTCATCCATTGTTTTAGCAATCCAGAAATTTACAAATACAAGAACTAGTTATTATGTGCATGTGGATGCGTGCGTGGTTGTGTGTGCGTCTGCGTCATAGTCTCTCCTCTTTTCATATACATGTATTTGCAGTATACAATACACATTGACACAATCGTCCATTACGTGTACATACCAGGTTTCTCATGGCATATAAATTTTGGAGGTCCCAAAAACACCCTACCTTCAAATCTTATGATGCGCAGCTGAAACCTGGGGGGTGGGGGGGGGGGGGGGGGGGGGCAGGGGTACAAAACTGAAATCTGGTGAACTCCCAAGCAGTATTGGTCAAATAAAATTAGAAGGTACCGTGCACTGACAACTATTCTGCTGGTCCCAGGCTAGGTTTTTGTACAGGTATTTTTGTGCAAAAACCTATAAAACTACTTAGTATTACAGAATCAGGCAGGATTTTCAGGGGTCCATTGCCACTACTTTTGCGGGTCCCAAGCTGCATTTTGGTGGGAATATACATGTACCGTAAAAAAAAGACATGAGAATTCATGTTTTATCTACTTGCAGTATGTGATACACATTAACCCTATAATAGTTATACCGGTCATTGCAATGGTGGAATGTCCATTTACAGGCCAAGAGATTACAATTTTTTGAAAATTTATCACTGGAATGACTGGCTCGATAACCGACCCAGTCATTCCACTGATAAATTTTCAAAAATTGTATTCTGTTGGACTATAAATAGACATTCTAAGAAAATATTAAAATTTTCATGACCAAATTTGACCATTAACGCTTTAACACTAAAATTTGTTCAAGAAAATTTAAATTTTCTCATAGAAAATATCCATTTGAAGACCATGAAAAGACTGTTTTTAAAAATCTATCAACGGGATGACTGGCTCGGTTATCGAGCCAGTCATTCCAGTGGTAAATTTTCAAAAATAGTTTTCTCTTGGTCTGCAAATGGACATTTATCAAGACCACAGCAGAAGCCGTTTTTGGCGGATATGACACTTATGGTTAATACACTTGTCACTTACCTATTCATATACTTGCAGTATGTGACACACATCGGCATGATGGTCTCTAGCTTGTCCTCGTGGTCCGTGCCGAGAGAATGAACGTATTCACAGAGACACCGCCAGTATGCGGTGCTCTCCGCTGACAAATTCTCAGGAGGAATCAAACAGCTGGATGTTTGTAATAGCAAGATAAACATTAGAATGAACAATTCAGTCACGTAGCATTATAAACATATAAAGTTTTAGTTCAAGACAAATACATGTATTTTAAGATTTAAATCTAAAACACTCTTTAACCTTTAACCCTGGAATTCCTCATAGAAAATATCCATGTGCAAACAAAGAGAAGAATATTTTTGAAAATTTACCACTGGAATGACTGGCTCGGTTAACCGAGCCAGTCATTCCAGTGGTAAATTTTCAAAAATAGTCTTCTCTTGGTCTGTAAATGGACATTTCTCAAGACCGCTGCAGAAATGGTTTTTAGCTGATATGAGTGTTAAAGAGTTCAAGTAGATAAGAGATGCACGATTCCCATTTGAGTAGAATGGATTGTGAGAATATAGTTTGAACAAGAATTCTGATTATTAAAGCCGGTTGCCTTGAGATTCTGTACATCAACATGATCATAAGCCACCGTTCTTGATTTCAATAGACACACACAGCTCAGCTCTACGTCACGATAGAGACAAGGAAATGTAACATGGGAAACTCGGATTAAAGATCGCATCTACATAGCCATGCTAGCTCTAACCCAATAAGCGAGCGAAATTGTTTACCAAGCCTTTGAGCAACCTCTGATTTTGATCTGCATAGCTCCAATTCTAAATATTTAAACATGTCGGAACAATCTTTGTCAAGTTATCGAGCGTTATCCCATGTATGATGATCAATATTTATAAGACACATCGGCATAATCTTTCAAGATTATCAATATTTATATAGCAAATACATTTGTATCAGCTCAAACTTTGTGTAATTATCGCTTTCCGATGTAAACACATTCAAGATGTTATTTGGTGGACATACAAATTGCCTTTGTATCGGAGTCCAATCTCATTCTATTCCATTGTAAATCTAATTACATGTATCTAACCTCTATAATGACGAGTCTTTTTTATAAAGAATTACATCATTTTAACCATATTTCATCACATAAGCAAGCTTGTATTTTATTGCATAACATTCATTAAACCTCATTCTGATCAACAAAATTTAAGTATTTTCTTATTGAATCTCCATTTACAGGCCAAGACAATACAATTTTTGAAAATATATTACTGTAATCCAGTGGTCAATTTTCAAAAATAGTTTTCTCTTGGCCTATAAATAGACATCACATTAAATATCTCACTAGTGTAATACAGTCCCATGCTATGACATAATATGCAGTCGTCTCCTGGCAACGACGATGTCATAATAACGCTTGTGACCTTATTTTACAACTGGTAAAATGATGTAGTGAACCATTTTGATTAATTTTAATAGAAAGCTTGGAAATTTTAAAACGACCAATTAAAAATAAATTAAGAGTTGAGAATAACAGGATGTTGCATTTGTAACTATATTTTGTTGCATATTTGTCAGAATTCGCAATAGTGAAGCGCTACAGTGATAGCAAAGAGATACATGTATAGTACAATGGCATGGAAATGGCCAGAATCTGCTTGAAAATGCAAAGTAAAAGCTTATGTGATAAATAGAATCTCACACTCATTGACATTTCACATCAGATTTATCACACTCATTGACATTTCACATCAGATTTATCACACTCATTGACATTTCACATCAGATTTATCACACTCATTGACATTTCACATCAGATTTATCACACTCATTGACATTTCACATCAGATTTATCACACTCATTGACATTTCACATCAGATTTATCACACTCATTGACATTTCACATCAGATTTATCACACTCGTTTAATAATATCTCATATGGAACAAGCTTTTGCTCGTTCCAAATGAAATATTACTATGTGATAAATTTGAAACAAAATGGAAAAGCAGTAACGAACATTTGTTGGTTCAAAAACTTGCAAACCAGGGAAGACAAACCATGGTTCAGTTCGCTTGCATGTGATTCATGAACCATAGTTACATAACTTAAAACAAGCAATCTTTGAATGTCTGCTAACTGTGATTTATCCATATGACTATGAATGGAACTTAGCTGGCTATTAATCTTATATTCTCTTCTAGCATTTGTTTCCAGAACTTGTCATTTGTGTTTTTCTACTATTTAGCTAGGAAAGCCACATGTCTTTAAATGATTTTTTGGCTGAGTAATTTATCGCATCAATCAGCATATTAATAAGGTTTGTGAACGAGTTCGTAGTTCAGACATGCGCATCGTGAACCGGTTTGATTTGTGAAAATCCTCATGAACCTCAGACCTACAAAATGCTAACTCTTGTGAGATCCTGTCTCTAAAACTTACTCTTCATCAAGCAGATCAAAGTCCAGAACACACTGCTCTATAGAGGTGGACTTAAACAGTGCTGTAAGCGCCTTCTCACAGATGTCTAATGACGTCTCCACATCGAGACTCTGAAGCAGCTCCAGAATGTTAGCTTGGAATGTGCACAGCCAGGCCTGGAGAAGCTTCTTTACACAAGCATCACGCACAATATCTGGGTACACACAAGCACAAATATACATACATTTATATACTTAGGTCAAGTTTGACTCCCTAACTATAGTCAGTTTGCTGAACAGGCGCAGTTGCTATTCCTAGTCGGACGCCAAATAGTTAGCTATAGTTCGTTGGTACCTGGTTCACCCATTGAATTACTATTGCAGAAAATTTGTAGACTGGTACCAGTCTCCATTAACCCTTTCTGTCATCCGTTTTGATGACCTATGAGAATGGGTTATTTTTTCTGCTAAGACGTTAAAAAGCGTCGATATGACATAAAGTGGGAAGGAATAGGTGCTTGGGAACATTGACATACAATGGGAACGCATAATTTCATCAAACCTAAGTTATTTAGTGAGATATTTACTTTTATACGCATTTATTTGTGGCAAGCGACCGGTGTCCGTCATTTTGAAATTAATGCAAATATCGCACCAATAACTACATGTATGTTTAGGAGTCAAACTTAACCTTAGTTATCAGCAGGACTCAATTTTAACACTAACCCGTTAACCCGAGGATAGTAGAAATTCATACGGGTTAGTAAAACTACACCTCCACTAACTCGTCTGGGTTAATGATGCTCTCAAAAGAGGTAATATGAAAAAACACTTATGTCATTATGTTCAGTACCCACCAAAATTGACAAAAGAACAGATTTTCTGCTAGCTTCAATACATTATTGAATATTTTGAAATTAATTTGTCTGAAGTCGTTGCTGCCAGACTTTCCAGACAAATTAATTTCTAAATATTCAACAGCTTTTCTGTATGGTTGCCTTGGAAATGAGTTTTATATGGATCCATCAGTGAATGGATTAAAGAAGTGATGAATTTTGAGCTTAATCATTGGGTTAGTGAAATTTGCTGCAGGATAGTAAAATCAATGATGTCCTATTCCGTTTGGGTTACTAGAAAAAATCCTTAAAATCGTACTAACATATGCCCACTAACATCGCTTCGCCGCTCGAGGCCGTACTTGCAGACCTGTGATTTCTTGCTATGTGAAGCAACATTACACTAGTGGACTGGAGGCAGCCAATCAGATTTCTACCCACATGTACTTCAATCTAGCTATCAATCTAAAAATAGAGGCATGCTTCATGCCAATATCGATAGAGAATGTCAGGTAGGATGACAATAACCAGGCAATTTTATTGAGCGGTAGTTGACTGATCTCATTTTTGAAGTTTCGTGAACGTAGCGCAGACATCAAAAGCGTGCAAGCACGGGCCTCGATACAACAGCGTAGTGGGAGGGCGAGACCGTGTGATAGGGCGATGTGTGAACACCTGTCAGCGTACATATGCGTAAAAAGCTAATCTACATATATTGGAACAATTTGACGCGGACACATCCTTCCAAAACCATTGTTTTCTAAACATTACGCAGGAACCCTATATAGTTATATTTTTTATGGAGTGTAGGTAGGCAGGGTTCTAATAATATGTATGCTTGCATCAAAGCATAGGTTCAAAAGATTGCAGAACGATTAATCATATATTTTTAGTAACAATTTCTTTAACCCTCACAACACTGTTGTCAATATTCTATCTTTTACTATGTCAATAGCAAAGAAACTGGTGTACATTTTTCAACAATTTTGGTGGACAATGTTGCTGTCTACGACAGCACCATCTCCCACCAAATTTGTTGAAAAATGAACACCAGTTCATCTTTTAATTTAATTTAAATAAATTAGTTTTGACACCAGTGACAATAATCTTGATCAGAAGATTATTGTAATACTCATGTTGTAATGTCTTGTTTTATGTGTAGGGGTCCATCGATTCAAAGGCTCTGCCTTTGATGGACTGCTCAACTGTGATGTATATATTATATATAGTAAGCATGAAATAAATAATTTTGAATCTTGAAATTTTATGAATCATGTGTATAAATCAGGGTTTACATTATCCTCAACATGTCAAAGCTAATAACTATTACGAAATATAGAAGAATTTTTAAACACTTTTTTGCCTGTGAAGGAAGGATTTTCTAACCAAGACGTATGGCAGTGAACATCAATTTGAAGGAATAATTTTTTTAATTTTACCACAGGAATGACTGGCTTAATTATCAAGCCGCGCATTCCAATAAGACCAGTGGTAAATTTTCAGACTAATCATTCTGTGTCATGCAGATTTTTGCAAGCCCATTCTAGAACCAGTTTTTGGTCTAATTGACCATTTAAGGGATATTATAGAATATATTTGACCTTCCATAAATATCAACATCCAACTGACAGGTCATGTTTGACCTTCAATAAATACACACATACACGAGTGGCCTTATTTGACCTTGAATAAATAGCAACACACACCTGAATGGTCCTGCAGACCATCACTCAACACCTGAATTCTCTGAGCGATAGTCAATGCTGTAATGTTCACTTTATCTGCCAGCACCAAGTAGGCCTGTTTTCTAACGGTGTCTTTAATGTCCCGAGTTCGTTCAATAACTGGCTTAAGTGTCTTTGCTGAGAGGGCAATGCAGCAGAGAGCCACATGTCGCACATCTGCACTAGGATCACTGGACATCAAGAATAGATATGCTGAAAAGACAATTACAGAATAGGACATGAATATATACTGACAGATTCACTAACATCAGTAAAACTGATGGCTGCTCTACAAATTCCATCAAAATTTAACTGCTTTCCAATCCCAGACCATGTTTTTTCTACTCCCAGACCATGGGAAACAATGCATCATATAACTGGGGTTAATTTTGAAAACAAAGCAACCGTTTCTTCTACCTGTCTACTGACTTTTAACCATACAATTAACCATTAGACAGTCTTAGTGTCATCACGAGGTGTTGCCACGCTATTGGCATGTGTGCGTGTCAGCTGGAATTACATGTATCTTCACCATGAAGTGTTGCAAAACTACTCTTATTTGTGCATACATGTGTGTCAGCTGGAGTGATCTTCACGAAACTTGGCTGGGAGGTTGCTCGAAAGGAACACAAGATATTAGCTTATATATAAAACAAGAGCAATCAGAGATTGCAGATCCTTGCCCTCCCGTTTGTCACATTGTAAAAAGTTCTCAAATCTTCCAGATTCTTTTTTTCCCTTCAGATCATGCCCCCAAAGTTGTGGAATCCTCATGTCTGGTCAGTCCTTTTTTGTGTTGAAATTTCAGCTAAATTGAAGCAGATTTCAAAATATCCATACATCCAGAATTTGTTCAAAGTTCAGATACAAGTTCAATAGGCTTGTTAACCCTTTAACACTCAAATTTGTTCAGGAAAATTTCAATTTTCTCATAGAAAATGCCCATCTGCAGACTAAGAGAAGACTATTTTTGAAAATTTACCCCTGGAATGACTGGCTTGGTTATCGAGCCAGTCATTCCAGTTGTAAATTTTCAAAAATTGTTTTCACTCGGTCTGCAAATGGACATTTCTCAAGACCACTGCAGAAGCCGTTTTTGGCTGATATGAGTGTTAGTGTTTCGTTTAACAACAAATGATGCCGTCATAAACACACACTTATGATGTAATAAAGCAAAATACACACTTCTGGGTTGCATATCACGCACAGTGAGCTATAAATTGCTCTCCATGATCAACGCTAGGCCAGTGATCGCTCCTCTTGCAGAATGAAAATGTGGAACTATTAATAAACTAATGTTTAGATCAAAATATTCAAATTTTGATTTCAGTTTTTAAGATTTGAGGTGAGTGATTAATTGCTCCCCTACGATGAAAAGTTAGGCGAGCTACCCCCGAGCGAGAGTGATAACTCGCCTCAGAAACGAAACCCTGCCGTTATTCAGATCATGGCCAGTTCCATCCTTGTGTTAACATTTGAGCATTATAGGATCAGTAGTTTATGAGATACAGGGCCTGCGCACACACAATACCCTCTTCCCATTATGGGGCGAGGGTAATTAGTTAACTAGACACAGTAGAATATAAACAACCTTTGATGATCGGGCACTCCGAGTCTCTCGGGTCCTGTAGTCGAGTGAGTGCAATGATTGCCTGTATACAGACTGCGGGACTTTTATCGCGTAATCGTTGCTGCATGGCATGATACAATTTGTCGTATAGGTCATCATCGATTTGCGCATTGTCTGGCATGTTAGAGAAAAGCTTGTTCAGGAGTTGGCAACACCGAAATCTGACAGCAATCTCTGCTGCGCTGTGATACTGAGTAACCGAAGAAGTTACAAAATTTATATACATAACGGTGTAGAATAGTTATATATATATATATATATATATAATATATATATATATATATATATATATGAGTATTTGTGGCATTGCAGTATTTAGCATTGATGGGGAATCTACTCCACAACTGGTGACACTGCCTAGTATAATAGTCCACAAACTCTTTGATGGGGAATCGAGCCACAACTGGCGACATAGCCTAGCATCATAGCCCACAAAAGCTATGATGTAGAATCGAAGCCATAACTGGCGGCAGCATCTAGAATAACGCACAAATGTTTTGACTGTGAATCGAACCCACAACTGATGGACAGCACATAGTATCACAGGCCACAATCGTTTTGACAGGTTTGACGGAGAATCAAGCCCACAACTGACGAAAGCGCCGAGCATCATAATCCACCATGCTAGGTGCTATCGCCAGTTTGTGGGTTGGATTCCCCGTCAATTGTAGAATGCCAACATGAACATAGCATCAAGTATAAAGCTTTTTGTCAAAATGTGTCACGAAAACAGACAGAGAACATCGAGGATTCTATACTGAGAATCTGAGAGAAAAGGACGATAATATTAGAAAATGCATCAAAGGAATTACTATCATGACTGTGAGGTTTTCTAGCTTATTCTCTTGTTCTATAAATGATTGTTTCTAACGACTGATATAGGATTTCTCTTGCTTATTAAATGTACATTTGTCACAACTGACATATGATTTCTCGTTTTATAAATGCACATTTCTCATGACTGACCGGGACTGAGCTACCCATCCGAAACCTTAACCAGTACATTTATCAAAGCTCTTACATTTAAACTATCCACTTACCTTTAACAGATAATCAAACAGACGAACCAGGAAATCATTCATGCGTATCTCATCGTCATCCTCATCAAGAGCCTGTTCTTCTTCCACAGGTGGGTTAGGAAGTGACGTGGCAAACTTAGCAACGAATTCTACCATCCGCTCAACGGCGGGTTCTCGCTTCAGAATGATCAGGGCATAATTTAAATGATAGACGAAATCTGTCCAGAATGTTTCAATGTCGCCCTATAAAAAAACAAGAATTTAACCCTTTAACCCTTGAATTTCTTCAAGAAAATTAAAATTTTCTCAAAGAATGACTGGCTCAGTTATCGAGCCAGTCATTCATGGTAAAAATTAAAAAAGTCTTCTCTTGATCTGCAAATTTACATTTCACAAAACCAATGTAAAAACCGTTTTTGGCTGACATGAGTGTCAAATGGTTAATGGCCAAGCAGGCCAAAACAGGCCTCTGGAGTGGTCTTGAGGAATGTCCATTTGCAGGTCAAGAGAATACTATTTTTGAAAATTTATCACAGGAATGACTGGATCGTTAATCGAGCCAGTCACTCCAGTGGTAAATTTTCAAAAATAATCACTTGACCGCCAAATGGAAATTCAACAAGCAATTATTTTTATTTTCTAGACCAAATTTGAGTTTAAGTATTCAGACTTAGGGTCTACAGTATGTAGATAAAATATAACATAACATTGTTCCAAAAACTACATAAAGCATACGGTCATCACATGACAGAATTGGGCAGCCATCCCTGACACTATTGTCAAATGATTCAAATCTACTAAAGGAATATTTCTGACAAATCTTGCTTTAATCCATTAACAATTTACGAAATGTGACGCAGATAATTTACCCCTTAGGGGTCAGTACTTTAAAATGCCTTAGAGCCACAGTTATGGCCCTTATTTCAAGTTGTGGCTTGTTAATACTCATAGGGCAAATAGATATTTGACTGAAGAAACCAATCTGCTAAATTTGGTTTTAATCCATCAACAATTGACGAGACAAATGAATCTTCCCCATTACTCAATACTTAAAAACGCATTAATGAACCAGAGTTATGGCCCTTGTTTAAGGGCGTGACCACTTCATATTCAAGCTCCAATAGATGTTGACTAAATGTACAAAATTTCTTTTCTTGCTTTAGAAACATTTAAAGTTATTTCTGAGCTGTACTGTAATTGGTTCTAATTTAACCCTTTAACCCTTTTTCATATTAATTTCAAAATATTCAACAGCTTTCCTGTTTGTTTGCTCTGAGATTGAGATACAGGGAATATCGGCGAATGTGTTAATTGCTATACATTTTTGCGGACAACCACACAATGTATAATTTGCGTAGCAATACATGCTATGCAAATATCAAATTCTAAATTATGCCCTGTATACCAGAACACCTCCCACCAATAAATTCAGCTTTGCGTTCATGACCGAGGCAAAAACTTTTACCATTAAGTACATCTTTAGGTGATGTCCAATCATCCTGTCAAGTTTCATCCAATTCTCTCTCACACTGTACCATAACGCACATACCAAGTTTCATAAACATATTTCACATGATGTATCAAATTACGAGAATATTGACAAAGGTCCTGCGTTTTTACAGCCCATTTTCACACAAAATTGTGGACCTATAAAGGAGGCGCATTCAAAAGGCACATATTCATACCATAAGTGAGGCATATACCAAGTTTCATTCAAATATCTTAAGCAGCTCCGTATGATATGCTGTGTACAAGACATTATGACCAGACAGAGACAGACAGACAGTGATTTACTATAGGGGTCCTACAAACGAAGCGTGAACTGTGATAAAAAGCATACCTGATCATAAATCTTTGTCAATGCCGTGATCAGCTTTCCGTGGCAATGCACTGAGTCCTGGCACTCAATAAACACACGTCTGGCCGTCATGGCAACCATCCTTGCAGTAATATCTAAATTCTAATAAAATCTCAGAACGCTTGCAGAATGTTGACTAGACTACTGTTAGTACTGTATAAACACCTAAACGAAATATACATGTAGAGTAAAATTTGTAAAATGATTTAGAAAAATTTATATATATATATATATATTCATCTAGCCATACTTTAATAGTGCAATTTTGCATATATATTTCTCTATAAAAGATGGGATTTCATATATAGACATTAACTCACTGACTGCTGAGTTTTTCCAGACGACATATTCCAAGGGCTATATCTCTGGATACACTACATATTGTGAAAACAATTTGACTGAAAATCCTACCAACAACTTTCAGTCAAATTGTTTTCAAAATATTCAGCAATCCAGGAGTTTTTTTGCTCATTGAAATTATTGTCTAGGTAGCTTATAGATTGTAGCAGCGAGACAGTTAACAATGATAGCATGTTTATTCAGATTCGCGATACCTCGAGGTCTTGTCATTCCCTCGTAGAAATGGCTTGTTGAAATGATGAGACAGAGATCACCAATCCCTATTAACTGTCTGCCCGCTGAGTTTCTGCAAGATTACATTTTCCGTGAAGATCTCTAGACCTGCTGAATATTTTGAAAACATTTTGACTGAAAGTTGTTGGTGCCTAGGCCACTAACAACTTTCAGTCAAATTGATAGGCTGACCGGGCTAAATGCTATATCCTCATTCTTACCCTCACGAAAAGTGGTAACTTCAGTTTATTTCTGTTATTTAATTTTCCCGCTTTCTTCTTATGGTGAAAAACCATCATCAAAGTATTGCTATAATTATGAAAATGTTGTAGACAATGACAACATTACAGGTCAAGTTCGACTCGCTAACTATCATGACTATAGTCAGTTTGCTGGTTTACTGAACATGCGCAGTTGCTATATCCAGCCGAACGCTGAATAGTTAACTATCGTTCATTGGTACCCGATTCTCCATTGAATTACTATTGCTGGAAATTAGGAGCTGGGCACCAGTATCCATTAACCCTCCCTGTTGTCTGTTTTAATGGCCTATGAAAATGGGTTATTTTTGGTCCACTACGACATCAAAAAGCGCCTATATGAATAAAGTGGGATGGAATAGGGGTTTGGGAACATTGATACACAATGGGAAAGTATAATTTCACATCATTTCGTAATTTAATGAAATAGTTACACTTTTATATTAGGCTTGTATGATTTTTGCTTTGAAACATTGCGATGTAGATCCAAATTTCCAAAAGTTAAAAAAAAAAAGTGGTTAACGTGACAAGTCACGAAAACTGGGACTTGGAATTTCTAGAAAGTTTAAATAAACGATAAAAGAAACAGCACGAAAGAACACAATTTCATGCAACAAATTCTTACCATCACATTGTATACATTATATCCATCATCGCGGGAGCGAAATTATTAATTGGGACAGCCTAAATATTGCGCATAGTTTAACAAACATCGCTCATTTCATCAAAATTGGACATAAAATGTCGCTGAGAAAAAATACAAATGTGATGAATCAGCTTCCGCGTATAGTCTCCCATTGTAGGACAAGCATAGGTCATTACCCGAGTAGTGAGTAGACGCTAATATTAGTACCTGGGGAGATACTGCGCAATCCACATACATAGGAGTGTGGCTTCGAGTAGCTACGCAAGTGACGGCGTAAACTCGTCCTATGTATGATTACTGTATTCTGTGGCTGTAGTAGTAGAAACTAGAGCTGGCTTTGGAGCTGCTCAGCTGTTACAGTTATACAGCATCAAAGAGACGCAGGTTGCATTGTATAAAACATAGTCTTATTATCAAGGGCATCTTTGATCTACGAATCCATAGCTTCCAGAAGAACGGGAAAGCTATGTTCCCCATGACGCAGCGTGCAGGAATGTCAGCAGTACTGCAAAGCAGTGAACCCAGGATTTTACTTTTCCTCCATCCTTCGCCGCCATGAAGTGGCTCGTCATTTTCTTTAATTTCACGCTTTGTAGATATGTAGGTGAACTCTGTTTGGATTCATTCATAAAGATATTCTCAATTTTAGTTTGCTTGCAGTGTTACGGCCAAAAAAAAACCTTTTTGTCCAGGCTGTCCAACAGCCCCCTGGATATAACCATTATTTTCCTAATGTCGGTCGCCTGTTGTTGCAGGGATTTACTGAAGAACAATAAGATTAAAGAATAACACATTTTTGATGATTTTGACTTCATTTATGAAGAAACTTGATCAATTTGTGTTAAATAATATGTACTTAATATTTGCAGAGAACATTTGAACCTAAGATATCTATAAAATTGGTATTATCTATGAGTAAACATGCCATTTTGCTCTCCGTTTCCGGTTTTCGTAAATTGAAAATGAAACTTGGATTTCCCTATCCTCGTATGAATCAGTGTTTGTGTGTGCGTGATTGTTTATATGTGCGCGGCTATATTAGGTTTTGGTATGCGTACTCTACATGTGGCGACATGCATTGCACACACACACACTTTCGCTATATATATAGATTTAAAGGGACAATAATTCTTGTCATAAAGGATTTGTGCAGCGATAATAATATTTGCTAGTCAGAGATAGCTGTTGTTCGGTGTGGAGTTCTGGACTGGGTGATGTTTAGATTGCTCCTGCCATGGCTGCAAAACGAACACCAGGTAGCTCCTACCTTTCAGTATTATTGTTAGTATTTTATCCTTTATTAAAGAGGTGTTTTTGTGATTGTATTTTCAGTCAATCATTTCTACCATCCCCTCATTCTACCACAGTCTACATTTGCCATTGCCTGTCGATTATGTCTCATTACTTGGAGATTTGATGAACATTTCTGCATCATTTCATTGTGACATTTCTGGAGAAATAAGTGATTGAACTGCGATATAGAAAAGCACTGTGTTACATTGTTTTTAGAGTAAAATGCATTGACGAGATGAATAAAACCTTTGAAACTGTAATTTGGATCTGTGTTCCCCACATGCAGCTATTGGGAGAAGTTCGTCAAGGGGTTTCTTTTCCTCGTGCATGAAGTCCATATCGTCGGCATATTACATCTCTAGCGGCATGCCCAGTATTGACACTGGGGGGGAAGGGGGTTGTTTGGTCTTGTGGACCTTTCCCGCATGGATTTCAATGCAGCATCAAGGTAACAGGTGAAAAGCACCAGAGATAGACTTAAGTCATACTCTCAGCTTGGTGTCTGCAAGCTGTAGTCTCACTAGCTGTAGCTCATCTTCATTGCAACTGGCCTGGCATAGTACATCTAGGAGCTTTGAGCATTTAATTGTGTTGAAGGCTTGTGACCGCAGGAAATTTAATCTAACAATAGTCACCATTCTATTACTTCTGATACAGCTAGCCTCCAAATCTAGACTCGGAATTCTTTAGAATTTTCTCTAACTCTGTTCTCTCGAGCTATATTAACCATTTAATGGTCAAGCCGGTCAAAATGGCTTTGCAATAGTCATGAGAAAAGTACATTTGCACGCCAACAGAAGACTATCTTCGACGATTTATCACTGGAATCCCTGCAAATGGACGCTCAGAGAAAACTTGATAAAAGGATTAATAGCGTTAAAACATCTAAGCCTGAAATTGTGCATTATTTTAGAAAAAAATTAATTTCCCATCTCTGATCACGTCTTTTGGCTAGGAATATTCATAGGGCGAAACATAAAATTTGTCTGGCCTAAGCATCAATGATGATACATAAATATGGTATTATATGTATTATAATCAACCATGGCGAGCACATCCACACACCCCAATGTATATTTGTAAGGGGTCCATCACTTTATAGGCATTGCCTTGGATAGACTGCCTGTAGTATCTGTTTACATGTACATAAATCGTGAAATAAACAATATTGAACTTGAAATAATATAGAACTTGAACATTTGGTCTTCAGCCAACATCCCACAATTCATTGCGCTTAATACAGTTTAACGTTAACCGGAACACTGTTCTTAGTACAGCTTCAGGTTTAGCATTAAACAGTATCGTGGAGGCTCTAGTTTCGGTGAACTTTCGTTACGCATGCACTGTGTAACAACACAAGATCTCATGACGTCATAATTTTGTAGTCAAATAGTACGGTAATTATCGGTAATGCTAACCGCGTTTTCTCTCAAAATGCACTTTAAAATGTTAAGTGAGCACTAAATCAACTTTACCATGTAAAAAATGTCCCATTTTCATATTACTTTTATCATATGCCTTTAAATCATTGTATTTTAAATAAAAATCGTCAATTTTTTTATTCAAATATTGGACAATTTTCCCCGTCGTCTGTTTTACTTATACCACGTGACCAATGTCAAAATCTGTACTGGACAGGGTGGTTCAAAAGTCAATAGCGCAGTGCCTGTTCTTAACACATTTTTATCAAAATCAATGAGTATATGCAGTATTATTCACTAACTTGTGCATATTAGATGCTTCGGTCATTAAACCATCACAACCAGCTCCAGTCTGAGGAACCATCACACCGCCACCACACAAGTTCCCATTCTGAAACCTCCGAACCATGGTTGGAATTTTTTTTTTACAAAACACGAAAACTGGTCCGATCACAGAATATATCACAGTCTACATTCTTAAAATATGTATTAGATATAGTTTCCATTCTTAGATAGACTTAAGTCTTTGTGAAATGCTGATCAAGTTTGTTTACTTTTTGAGTTTCTTCAACTTTTTCAGAATATTTCGCCACCATGGCGACTCAAAAGATTCCAGACTCAGGTACCGACCTACCTTTCGGGTAATTACTCGCTGAAACATTATGGCGCATTGGTTCGTTTGACAAAACCGCTGTGCTGCACATGCTTGGAATGCTAATTCATAGTTTCGCACATCCGGGCATTTTGTGTTGGGGCAACTTTACTACATGCTAAAGAGCACTGCCGATAGTAATGCATTGTTTACATTTTCCATGAAGCTCAACCCATAAAATCATGTATCTGAAAATCTGTAAAAACTCTGCCCAGTATCAGGAAACATAAAATCACAAATGAATTTTGCAAGATAGTAAAGAAAATGTAATTAAGGTTTCGCGGCCTATTGCTCGTAATGTTAAAGAATCCCCTCCAAAAATGGTGTTGCTCCCAGGGTTTTATGGGAAAATTGATTGTGATGACATCATTGGATTCTATGAATCCAAAGAGCCAGGTTCAATCCCACGTCCAGGCATGTGATCGAGGTGTAAACAAACTGTGCCATTCCATACGTTTTTTCAAGGACACGTAAAGCCATCGGTGCCGTCTTGTGTGCTGTCTGTGCCAAGGGGGATTTGAAAACCTCAATGTATTAGAAATTCGACCAATGCACCAGTAGTAAGACCATACATTGTTAATACATCCATGGCCACAAATCAGCAGCAACCATTACAGCATGACAGAGCAACCTCCACCTTGACACATTTTGATTTCGGCCACAGACAAGGTGCAGCTACAACTAATGCTGCAAATAGAACCATAAAATCTCTAAAATTTCTGATAGAACTCGAACCATGCGCATAGATACAAACTCTGGACAACCATACAGAAGATACAGCGATATAAACATAATCACAGATTTCTTTTTTCACAAGAGAGTTGTTATACTTACCTCCCTAACACTATGATGTTTCCTAAATATCGACCTACATGTATACTCGTATACCGCAGATTTAAAAAGGAAAGGTGCCCCTACAGTCAGCTGTAGCGCCGATCGGCCGGACAGGCATGGGCCACCCCAGCTAAGCTGGGTACGTTCCGAGCACGAACCCTACCCCCCCCCCTAGTAGGATAGTACGCGTATATATATATATATATATATATATATTAAAATGATGACCATGCTCCAGAAGAGATCGATTCACAACCCCTTCACCAAATGAGTATGCTTGTGGACAATGGGTAATTGTCGATTATGACTCCATAAGTTATTATGGATTAATAGTAGATGTAAAGGAAAACATGCATCAAATTAGGTGCTTTAAGCCATCTAGCTCTGGAAAAACCTGTGTTTGAACCAGAGAAAAACACAATTTGGTATAATGAAGAGCAAATAAAGGCCAGAATGGAAAGAGCCCATACTAGTTAATGCCAGAGGCATGTATAAAGTATGACCATACTCATGATAATTGTCCCATCAGTCACAATTTCAAAGGTCCTGAAACTGACACATGGCTGAATTTGTGACCATTGTAAGCATTTTATTATTTTTACGCATTATTTGAGAATACATATTAAAAATATGCAGTCTTTTGGCATCATGAATCATGATAATAAGTTTTCATTCTTCAGAGCAGGCATTAGTAATTATAGAACAAAAACATTTTAAGCTGTTGTTGTTTGCTTAAAATAAGGTGATCATTACTAATGAATATAAGGCCTCTTAATACTTTGGTGGTTCCACTATTCTATTAAGATTAATTTGTCTCAAGAGTGACACCTACAGATATTTTTAGATACAGTCCCATCAGTCACAATTTCTTGTCCCATAAGTCACAGTGAATAATTCACTGCTGCCGTGATGTAAAAATAGGATGTATGTTTCTATGGTCTTTTTAGAAAGCTACAAGTATCTCCTAATAGAATTATAGTCACATGTAAGCTGCCTCTCAAATTGAGATAGTATTTGCAGTGTGACTGAGCAGGGTATAAAACGGTGGTCCGCAAAAGTCCCATAAGTCACAGACCCTTTAAGCGTGCTGTCCACAAGAGAAGGTAATAGATAATTCCAGTTTACATTCATATTTGGTTATAGTCAGGTCTTTGCTATCAGATTAAATTAAGAAAATAACTCTATTGCGTCTTAATTCTTTGTATTATTGGTTATAATTTTGAAAAAATCATTCAAATGTCCCATAAGTCACAATGGAATTGACCTATTACTATTATTATTATTATAGATATTTGCGCATAATGATTGATAAAATTATATGTAAATAGAATTAATTCTACAGGGCAACTCCCGGTCCACCTGCTCTGCAACCTGCTGCACACAGAGGCAAAGCTGGTGACTATGGCAATTGTACTGGTCCAGCGCGAAGATCTAACTCGTCGGCTGTGTCCTGGTGCTAAGGACGTGAACCAGAAATTGAGGACACTGGGATGAATATGGTGCCAATGTGAGAATGGCAAGGGACCTACTGGCGGCTGGCAGTCATCTCATCTGTCAAAGACCAAAGATGGAGATGGATGATGATGACGACGAAGACGAGTAGGCCAATTGGGTTGAATGTTATTACTAATCATGTTGTCTTTTTCAGGTCTTACTAACGCTGCCATTATTAATATGCACTCTTCACGTCGTTACCGTATTATTAACTATTAACTATAGTAATAATATATTGGGTCATATAACCCGTCAAAGTGGGTGCTAAGATATTGCTTTACTGCGTTTAAAACCGGCACAGTAACTAGATTTTTTGTTCCTCCATTATCCATCGATGTTGATCGTGAGAGTCGCACAGAGATTGGTTGAAATAAATCATGTGATTAATTCGTTGTGAATGACAACAGCCCTCAAAATTTCAAATATTTGCGAGACCCATTTTTGGGTCCCGTGTTTTCAGGTCTGCGTAACCAATTGTTTGGTTGCGCAAAATCAGTTTGCGTAACCAATTGGTTGCGCAAATTGGTTAAGCCATTTATTTCATCCAAACCTGCTTTATCTGAACATATTTCATCTGTATATTAAGTTAATAATGAATTTAAAGTGCATGTTGCTGAATTATCATTAACATATTGATTACAGCATGGACGTATCCACCAATTACTTAATTTACAGATAAAAAATGTTTTAAAAACATGGTTTCATAAAAAATCATTATCTGGTCAAATGGATCCGCAGCATGTGAATTCACCTCATGGTCAATTAATGAAACATGATGTTTTCTTCATGATGATGTGCAGGGGTCGAACTTCGCTAAATTTCACCAGAATCAATTCAGATTCTCATAAATTTGCTCAGCAGGAATCCATGGGAATCCAATTTTGGATTCCTGTATAGAAAGCTCAATGGGAATCCAATACAATGAGGGGTTTTAATTTCCATGTTATACAGCGCATTTCACTCTCATGATTCTGATTTTATGTCCATGTTGACAAACAACAGAGATCATACGTGATACCACAAACTTTTCTTCAATTCATGAACAATCACACCAAAATATAACTCAGTTGCCATAGAAATTGCTGATCTTTTTTCCTAATTATCATATGAAACCCCAGCCATATACATAAAAATATGGGTAGTAATTGAACTGAGATTTCATATTAATGGATGAATCTAATCTGTTACTCAACTATTGACCTCATAATCAATTACACATATAGGTTGATGTCACCAGTCACTATTATAATTGACAGACTATACTAACTCTCATAGTAGTCTGTCAGTAAGTATTAATTGTATGTCTTTGCAATTTAATAAACATTCTGTTGATTGTTTTGAGGGGAAGTTTGTTTCAAAGTATTCACCAAGTTACCTGTATAGTTACCATGAAATTGACATTCTGGGACAAAGTTTGGAGCAGAACTTAGCTAGAGATGGGTGTGGAATAACTAAAAGTGGATTCATCCATTGTGATATAAGTATTGTAATATTTCTCAAGTAAATTTGTCAAAAAGCAGATTGAGTTTTTGTTTTAATTTATGTCCATTCATTCGTTCCATTTCCAGACCAAGAAGAATATTTTGGAAAATTTCGGATATCCCGCGAGCCAATCAGAAACTATGAGTGCGCATTATCGATTATTATTAACTACGACTGCGTAGTCACGCGAGACATTTCTCATTACTGGTGAATTAGCAGACCCCCCCCCCCCCCTACGCTGATTCGTGACACAATTTTTATTGTTGAAATTAGTAACCGGGATCGCGGCGTTCTGTAAGAATGGAATGTTTACGTTTTTGGAAGCGTTTATTTACGAGAATCCAATTGGATTCCCGTATTTTTCAATTTCGGGAATATTATGAGAATCAGATTCCCAGATTCCCGTCGAATTTCGAGCCCTGAACTATTGTGTCATGGACCAATCGCGTATATAAAATAATACATTGGGAACATGCCAGCTGACGGTTGCACGCACTTGCATGCAACGGTTTATAATTGAACAGTCCGTTGTTGATGCATAACGTGTAGCGAGACTAGTTCCCGGCCTATGTAGTAATGCTAGCGGAAGTACAACGGATGTTTGTCTCTGACACATGCGTGCTGTCGCTTATTTATAGAATTTGACAGACAGATGTTATCGATCTTTTAGATGGTTTAAAATGCTAAATTCCGTTGTAAATAGCATGTTTCATATCAAAAAGTTATTGAAACTTTTCTGTTTTCCACGACCAGAGATAACTACCGTTCTGGGCTTTGTCACTTATGCGACCATTTTTTCGTTCACAGTAATTTTACTTCACGTAACCGACACGCGAACGAAACGATTGTTCTCGCCAAATTTTGAGGGCTGGACGAGTCACGTGATCAAAATTTTCCTACGATAGTAATTTTTCATTCATGTCTAATGACATCGGATGGCCTGCGAACCAATCATAAAATACGACTGCGCATTATCAATTATTATTAACTACGACTGCGGTCGCGCGAGACATTTCTCATTACTGGTGGATTAGCAGACAACACCCCCCCCCCCCCCCCTCTAGGCTGATTCGGGGCAATTTTTATTGTTGAAATTAGTAACCAGGATTGCGCCTTTCTGTAAGAATGGAATGTTTACGGTACCGGAGAGCTGTACCAGAGCTGATAATGCAATCTAACGGCCATTGACAGATAGAAATAGCGCTAGAAAAATATTTCTTCTAAAAATAACAAGTTGTCCAGGAGTGCAACCAATATACTAGACAGTATATCTATCTCTACCAGCAACTAATATAGGTACTGGGAAGGGAGACCTACAGTTATACCTACAGTCATGGGACCAACTTTGTCCCAAAAGGGTCTAAATTTAGAAATCGATTTTGGGGTGAGTTATTTGTTTAAGTGAGGGATATGGAGGGCAATTAAAACTCGCATATATACGAGATGGGCTTGCACGCCATATTTTTCACTTTCCCCGAGCAAGCGTTAAGTTCATCATCATATTCTCGGGACATAAGCCACTAGAATACTGCGGTGTTACACGTTATCGTATGCACAATATCATTCTCTATCTGGTAATCGCCATTCTATATTATTTATTTCATGATTTAGTAGATTTACTGCTGACCGGGCAGCATATATATTATTAGGTTACCAAAGGTTACCATGGGACGGGTTACCTAGAATTTATTATTGCGTAACCTACCATGATGTTGCCATATGTGCATTTGCGAGACCTACTGTAGGTTACCATAAAAAATCTAAACTTACACCCTGTATATATATATATATATATATATATATATATATATATATATATATATATATATACATATATATATATATATATATGCATATCAGATGAACCCAACTAGCCTAAACTTACTAACTAAACTAGTCTCTATGAAGAGCCGCAGTCTACAAGTTGTAGACTGCGGCTCTTCATAGAGACTATAACTAAACATGCATTCTGGTAATAGTAATTATGGTCATAGCCATGAATATGGGCATATTGCAGCGTCTTCTGAAAACAGAACAGACATAAAATCATTGGTTACAACATATTAATAGCGTTGTCGCATTGATGCCTATATAGTTAACACAATTTCTTATATCGGGGCTGGCGTCTACATAATCAGTGCCGGAAATGAATCGAGGCCGACATCTACATAATCGGGGCCAGGAATGTGTTGGGCCCGAAATCGATGGCAACCGTAAGATTATCTGTGATGCTGGCTGGAGGCCGAATAGTAAACCTATGGGACTAGGGTAGGGGTTGAATCACGATATAGCCAGATAAATAGATAGCTGGCTTCAAGAATCAATTCAATTGATACAATAGCAGCCTTTTTTACGGGTGGCCGTTATGGCCATACAACGTGACCGTCATCATAACTAATTAGTCCGAGTCTGCTCTGACTCAACCCGACCATGTTACAAATATTTGGACAGACTTTGGGGCGGGTTGAGTCAGAGAAGACTCGGACTAATAACTAATCAGATCTACGAACGAAAACTGGTAACAAAGTGTTTAGATTTAAATTGAAATGCCCATATTGTACATGTTTACGAGTTCATACATCAAATGTGCATCGTGCTTATCGACTTAATAACCAAATTTACCAGTTAATAATTTTAGTTGATTTCAAAAATGCGCCAAATATCACGTGATGCATTATGGTCTTCTTCTTGTTGTTGTTGTGTTGAGTAAACCCCGTCTCACAGACAGTGGCCATTCCACACACCCCTCCTTCTAGAGTTGATTCCTAATCATATTCGGTTTTAAAATATTCCGAGATCTGTAGCTCAGCATACACGCCGTAGCGGAATAGTCCTTCTTGCATGTAATAAATGTACAAATAAATAAACAGCATAAATGTTGCTTACTGCACATATATATAAAACTGTCAGTGTAAATGTTTATCAGCGCAGCATTAAATAGTTCAATTAAATGCCCCTTGTCTTGTGTACAAGTTCAGTAGAGTGCTGTTAATGTTCATATTGTTAGAATGGTGGTGTTACTTTAGCTCAATGGCTTGTTTGAATGCATCCTGGTTGTTTTGCTCCAATTCCCGTTCCCACGCTGAGTCGTTTCGCACCTTTGCCTGTTCGCCCTGGGATTTTTCTTCCACAAACTCACAAATTCTTGCAGCTTGTCATTGATGCAGTACATAACATAACTCTCTGAATAATCTCTCAAGCCTAAATAACTTCTGTGCTGGAGCCTCATTTGTAATAAGCTTAAAGGGAAATTCCAGTGAAAATCGGGAATAAGTCAACTAAAAATATACTTTAATCCGAAATAGTTGCCGCAAAAAAAAAATATAATACACCGTTCCATTGCCGAGAAATAATAAAACGAATATGCCCAAAACTCGAAAACGTAACTCCTGGGCGCATCCATTTTCTTGCAACGAGAGCAAGAAACCGCGAGATTATGACATCAACAACACACCAGCAAAATATCACCAGCGCTTTTAGATTTACCTGTTTACTTCGCGCTATGACGGCCGAATATTAATTAACCCTTTAATGACCAAATTCTGTCAGGAAAATCAGAATATTTCCTTATTGAATGGCCATTTGCAGGTCAAGCGAAGACTATTTTTGAAAATTGACCACTGGAATGGCTGGTTCGGTTACTGAGACAGTCGTTTTAGTTGTAAATTCTCAAAATAGCCTTCTTTTGACATGCGTCCTCAACTTGACGATTGCAGAGGCCAGTGCTGGCATGAAATGGTTAAATCGCATCATGTCCGCATGTCAAGCATGGGCTTGCAGTAATAGAAACGATCATGGAAAGGGTACGGAAATTCACATTTTCAGATACCGATCCACAGAAGCATCCACATGAAAAGGGGCTAACTGAAAGATGGCGTCATAACATCGGCACTGGATGGATATCTTCCACATTTAAATTTGGAAGACACAAGTTTAGAACATATAGTCTGTATAATTTTAAAATAATGTGTCATGCATTTCAAAACAAAAGGCGCAGTACTTAATTTTAATATAACAGAATCAAACGCAACAATTAACGTCATATTTGCTTGCATCAATTGTAAAACGGGATTTGCAAACCAAAATGAAACGATGCCACTGATTGCCCGGTCGGTCAATTATAGGCAACCGCTTAGCGGCTTACTTCATAGACGATAGTAGGTGACAGCTAGTAAATAATGACAAGTGTACGCTAGACATAATTAGTAGTTTAGTGCTTTCACACTATTGAAATCCAGCATTATTAATCATTTACAACGCTTACTCTCAATTTTAAAATAACTATGCAGAGTGTTGAATATTCTGAATTAAATTTCCCTGTAATTATGTTGCAGTAGCTTCCAAACTAATTAGTTTCACACAATAGACCTATGCAGGGTAAGTTTTAAGCTTTCTGCTTTTCTGTCCTTGAAAGGGTTAACTAACTGATCCCAAATTTTTTAATGTTCACCCATATTTACTGCCTGTTGAATATTTTGAAACTGGAATTTGACTGGAAGCAGAAGTTGCAATAGCAACAGCTTTCAGAGAAATTACATTCAACATTTATTCAATTAACATATTTTTCAAGAATTTGTTGTAGCTGGTTGATCGCAAACACGCTCCTGGCATGACCCTTCAATGTTTTAAAAAAATAGAAATTGCCCATAGGAAAACAATTTTTGACAATTTAGCACTACAATGACTGGCGCGATCATTGGGACACTAATTGCACTTTAATTTCCTCCAAACACTGTGGCAAAGTGTCAGTTGTTTAGCCAGTACGCTAATTATCCACGAGATGCAAGATTTACCTCCCCTGGTTACGGCTATCCTCGATCGGGCAAACAGAGTAGGTGTGTCGGTGACGTCAGCTGCTTGTCCAAAATGGCGCCTCTATCTACTGCTTACTTTAGCAATTTAAATTGAGGACATCTTTTTTATTTGTTGGCATAAAATTGTGCCCGTGGTCTCAAATTAATGCGGAAAATTAGTACTTTACGTCAGATGCATTAAATCCCCCAGTGGAATATCCCTTTAATGGGAGGCAGGATTGCCTGTGTGCAGTTTTCCTCATCTGTTTCAAGGCCAAGTTATTTCAGGCAGCTTCATATCTTTTTAATTAGTACGTCTCTAGTGGACTGGAATTCTCTGCTTTCCCATAGTGTACACACTTTTCATACTTCACAGACATTTATGTTGAGGTAATGCAATCTTTTCGTCACAGCATCTTCTTCCTTTAGTAACACGTACCAGTAGGCAAGAACTGACACCATTTCTTTCCACTTCAATTTACTCAGTAACTCTTTCAAAAGGCTATATGGTGAGGGCAAACAATACTGTTGCCCTACCTGTTACAACATATCTCGGGAACCTGCAACCCGAACACATGCTGACAGTAGCAACAACAACCGAGTCGAGCATGGTTAGCATTTCTTCAACTATTGCGTATGTATCAGTGAAGCCAAAGAATTATAAATTGTGAGTATTATCCTGCCACGCATGCAGACCATGGGTAATTGACAACCTATTTTGGAACCATAGTTGTCACCAGCAATAAAAGCAAGTAAACACATTAAAAAGTAGTAAATAAATAGCTCAACAAATAACACAATATGCCTTACATGGACAAATCAATCTGTTGCATTGATTGCAATGACACAAGTAAACCTGTTCATATCCCTACACAAGAAGCTATATAGCAGGAAATTGAGGACAGAGACACTCGTACAGAAAATATTATGTTTTTTAATATCCCTGAAAAGCAGAAAGATACTGGGCCAGCCAGAAGATATGCAGACGCTGAAGCAGTGATGAACTTATGTACAAATACATTACAAACTGCAGTAACAGAATTGAACGACGTGTGTTAGGATTGGAGCTTATAATTCAGACAATGCCAAAGGCAGGCCAATCAGGGACCAACTTCCCAACAAAAAAGAACGTTCCAGTATCCTACTAAACTACTCCGGTAGGTGGGGGTGGAAAACAGCAAACAAATATTTATTGCAGCAGAGTTGAGCCCCAAACAGAGGCTAGAGCAGCAAGAGCTACGACATAAAAAAGAGAGTAACAATAATATTTTGCAAGAGGAGGGAGAAGTAGGCTTTGTCTGGATCATTAGGTCGCATCGTCTGGTCAAAACAAAAACCACCTGGACAACAGGCTAAAACATTAATGTACTGGTACTGGGAAACTGTAAATAGTCTAAATAGCCGCAGCCCTGCCAAAATAAATCACTTCAATTGTATATACTGCTCGGTGATGTCTGTCATACCAGCTAATATGAATACATGAGTGAAGGAACATATAGGTGGCCACGCTCTACCAATTCATCAAGAATAAGATATACCTACACGTCAATGTATGTCCATGACTGATTCTCTGGATACGGTGGGCTATCCTACCAGTAATGCTTTACTTTAAGACTTGGTGGGCTGCCCTACCATCCATGGGTCTGAATGTTATAAAAATGTATATATGCAATGCATACGACCATGTGACTATGGATTCGGTGGGCTTACGAAGTCTAAATCTAAATCCTGGTATGTTGTCTGTTTTTGCTCCATTAGTACTAGCTTATGCCCTGTCTGAAGTTGCTGCTCTGAGTGGGTAGCTACTTTGGTCTCTTGATTGCATGTCATATCGATGGTATTGTATTCACAGTTTGCACCTAGGGTGGGTCTCTTTGATGTTGCAGTCCGACAATGTACATTCCATATAGCTATGGTAAGCCCCTGGGAAGATTGCGTCGTCTGAAGATGTCGAGCACAGTTTCTAGTTTGCAGAAGGTTAGACATGATCAGAGTTGCCTCTGTATGCGGCTGTCAGCCCACAATCCAACAAAGTTGCTACTTATGGAGGAGGCCGGCATGGTAGTGTCATCTTTGTCCCCCCTTTTGGGCCTATTGTCGATCTAGAAGTTCACACATATGAATTGCACAATTTGCGGATAATGGCTAAGAAGTTCTATTCTTTTGTTTCTTGCTTTTTTTCTTTTTTCCACTGTTTAAGTTTTAGCAGCTCGTACTACAGGGTTGTTGAGGTATGTACACTTTACAGATGTACATATATACATATTTACATCATATAACTTGGAGACCTAACCCACCTAGCAACCAGTTGTTTTGGTAGGCATAGAGCTTCCCGCATAAATAAACATTCGTGTGATGTCAGTTTATTAGAATGGGTGGACAAACCCACCTTATGGATTATATGTATGCGCCAGGGAAAGATGTCTACTTAGAAAAAACTAAATTAGGAGTTTATCTTAAGTTATAGTATTCCAGAAGCACAGATCTGCAAAAGCTAATGATGAACATAAGGATATTATACAAACTAGAGCAGCAGCAACCAAAAATAAAAACAACCGCGAGAGCAAAGATAATATCAATAAAAACAGCCTATGAGTGTGAAAGATAATAACATATTGGAAAACACCGACAACACCTAGACATAGCAATTTGTCAGTAAGCAGTAATCAAGTCACGAATCAGCATTTGGATGTCCAACTAGTGCTCAGAGTTATGGCAAAGCTGCAACCAGACATTATGTACCGGTAGCGCATTTGTCTCCAATGTGAATGCTGTAACCTATGGTACTGTACGGGCTGTTTGCAAATGGCTGACAGCGAGAATGAATTCTTTAAAATAAGAGGTCTGCATTGGCTTTGTGATGGATGCGAGGAAAAGGCATTACATGATGTTAAATCTGGTCAAGAGATACGAGAAAGATGTGCATCTTATTTGAAGACTGATACTGGAAGACGTAAAGATATAGAGGTAAGACTAAACAAAAAAGTAGATAGAGAGAAAATTTATACTATTCTTGCAAGGGTGAAGGCAGTGGAGAAGAATCGGGCTGGTATATCCAGGAACATTGTAGAATTAACAAAAAAAATTGAAAAGATTCGTTCAGATAATGAAGTAGCACATACCAAGAGATCCATGTCAGTAAATACTGCTTAATAAATGAGACAAACTCGCCCACAAGAAGCAACATAGTCAAACTTGTAACTAAAGAAGAACATGCACAAGTAGAGAGGACGGATAATATAATAGCGTTCGGAATAAAGGAATCAGAGAGCATACTTAAGAATGAGATAGTGAAGCAGGATATAGCTACAATGATATATATGTGCGAGCATATCGATATTGCCCTAAAGTCAGAGAAGATCATCAGCATCAAAACGAATTGGTATAAAACACCATAACAAAGAGACAGATGGACAGCGAGTTCCCGTACCTAGACCATGTAGCTCGCGGGGGTATGCGCTTGTCCGTTCTGCTGCTCCACTCCATTGCACCGCATGTACAGGATGTGTGGGAGGGCTGGTTAGCTACGGTTCTCAGGCTAACGGATCCTGTATCGCGACTCCGAAAAGTACAAAGACAGACTTCTAGAGTCAGTTGAATGATAATGTTCCAGTGGGGCCATATGACCACTGCCGCCGAGATTGAACCTCACTGTTTTATCCCAACTATTTGTATCACCGGTATGACGGTCCATAACTCAATTTAGGAGACTGGACATGATGATTAACCTAAAAATAACTATACAAACAATGGTGCTCGTTTTCTAGTACACGAGAGAAAATATACAGTACATAGAACTACGTTGGTGTCATGTTTGTGTGGATTCGTCAGAGATACCTCACCGATTCATATGCAAGAGAGCGTCCCAACGAGGCTACTTATATAGTTTAATATAAACCATTATACCCCTAATGAAAATATTATTGTTGCGAGAGGAAAGTGCCTCGCGCGGGCCTCCGTCATAGGAAAATGCCTTAAAACACCGAAGCAGAGGAAGAGAGCTGACAAAAAGGGCCACTCTCGTGTTCAAACAAAAGCTACGTGTAGTGTGAGTCAACCTAGTGAAACTATAATTAATGTGATGCATGCTGTATTACATGAAGTTGGGGCAGATGATTCTCGAAGAATTCAAACGCCATCATCTTATGTAGGTCCAAGAAACTGCATTGGTAGTTGCCGCTTGATTTATGCGGGCATTCTGCTAAATTCTAACCTACCTTTTAGTTGTTAGATTTACTTCCAAGCTTTGGCTGCAAGTGGCAGGGATTTCTACTTATCTTTTGACACATGAGCCTAACTGGCGAAGATCCTCGGTTTGCCGAGGGTCACACTACAGAGCATCTCCCTCAGAAAGGCAGCGTGCGGTCAGGTTACGGAGTGACAGCTTCAGAATCATATAACGATCTGGGTACATATCACACCGCAACCACACACAACATCACTAGGACAAGTCACCATTTACATAAGCAATTTGAAAAGGGCATACAAGTTTTATTGGCGGGAGTAAGAGGCAGATATCCAGCTCTAGTGACTTCCCGTGAGGGTGTGGTGGGTTCCAAGCCTGCACCCAGTCACTGTACGGAGTTAGATGGAGATCTGCGTCCAATTCGTCACCCGTGTGTTGGGGAAGGATCATTTGAGATCCGGCCCTGGGGACTAACGTTTGCCTGTCATTAGGGTTAAGTTTCAGAATGCCCACAGATGCACTGCTGGCCGGTTTTAAATAATATCTTTTTGCAATGCTTCCTACTTTGGCAGGGTTATCTATATTAACGAGTATCCGAAGATACAGAGGGGGTGTATGCAAAATTGACACTTTGGTCTTCACCGCTTGGAAACCCCAATAGTTTCCCAAGTCAGATCATGCCAATGTGTCGATGGGAGTTCCAGACAATTTATAAGCCTTGCGGCTGGAGGAGCGTAGAAAGAGACAATCACTCAATTTAATAAGAGGCCCTAAGGTATTTGGCCAATTTTACACAATCTAGCCAGTGTGCGGTGTTACATATACACTACATCCGGAAAAGATCGGCTTACACAAATGTCTCCTATAGGGAGATTGTCCCTAACTACTTTAAACCCATCCTATCGAGCTAGAATAGCCAGGTTTAGTCGATCACATGTCAGGTTCGCGTAATGCGAACATGAACAGTGACATCAGTGTAAAATTGATGCTGGGGGAAAAGTGATGCAGATTTAATGTTGCTGTATAGTGTAGTCTAGTGTACTGCGGTCCTAGAGTTTTATATGAAATAAACAAAACAAGTAACTAGGATGACTGTTTTCCATACACATAAATAACTATCACAATATTGACAGTAAATCAGGTCATAGGACCTTGCGGTGATCGTTAGTCATAAGCACAAAAACAAGGATAATATTGACATTTGAAATACAAATTATAAAATGCGGTCTCAGACGACCGGGCAGTACCTATTAGCCATCAGTGCCTGTAAAGAAAAAAATGAATACAATAGTTAAATGAGTACCTATTAATCATCGGTACGGGAAAAGTTTGTAAATCACTGTAGATGCTGCGTCACAGATGAGGAATGCAAGATGGCACGATTCTGAAGTTGCTGGGAAATCTCCACAGGCGAACTGTTGATGCGGATCACTCTCAAAGACAATGAAGAAGAATGACTGTAGTTGGATGTCCAGTAGATAGCAGGCTTGGGTCCAAGTGCAGGGTATTGAATTTAAATGCAAATGCAAATGTTTGTAAATGATTCAAATGCAAATACAAGTGCAAATGCAGCCTAGCGCCATTGCATTTAAATGCAAATGCAAATGTTTGCAACTTATTCAAATGCAAGTGCAAATGCAAATGCATTTGAATATTTTGGCACACGTCTGGTACTGAAATTATGAGTATGCATCTGCCATCTATGTATCTGCTGGTAGTGACTATTTTTTGTAAAACCTTTTGCAGACCAGAAGACTATTTTTGAAATTTTACCACTGGAATGACTGTTTCGCTTATTGAACCAGTCATTCCAGTGTAAAATTTTCAAAAATAATCTCTATCTGCACCTGGAACTTTATTATGAAAAAATAATACTTATTTCACCATAAACCCTTACCACACTGATGTCAATATTCTATCTTTTATGGTGTCAACCGCAAAGAAACTAGTGTACATTTGCCAACAATTTTGGTGGAAGATGTTGCTGTCTATGACAGCATCATCTTCCACCAAATTTGTTGAAAAATAAACACCGGTTCTTCTTTTACTTTAGTTTGAAAAATTAAAATTTTGACCTCAGATTGGTACGGGTTAACACTTTAACCCTCGAATTTGTTTCAAAAAGATTTCAATTTTCTCAAAGAAAATGTCTATTTCCAGACCAAGAGAAGACCATTTTTGAAAATTTACCACTGGAATGACTGGCTCGGTTATCGAGCCAGTCATTCCAGTGGTAAATTTTCAAAAATATTTTTCCCTTGGTCTGCAAATGGACATTTCTCGAGACCACTGCAGAAGCCGTTTTTGGCTGATATGACGGTTAAAGGGTTGACGGGTGACCATTAAAGCATTAAACTTTCAGATTCCTAAATGTTATGTTCAATATTTTGAAGGATAATTTCATTGATAACCATTGCACCGTATTGAAGCACCATGTGTCAGTCAAATAAATTACTTTCAAAAGAATTATCAAATATTATGTTCAATATTTTGAAAGGAATTTTATTGATAGCTGCGCTGCGCCTATGGGTTCCAGTCAAAATACATTCAAAATAGTCATCAGCGTATGCAATATCTGTATGAATTTAACAAATATTCTATTGAATATTTTGAAGATAATTTGACTGGCAGCTGTGGATCAAAATTTCCAGTCAAATTTGTTTCAAAATGTTCATCAGCTTATTCAAGACCTGAATTAAGATGCTTGTCCTTCTAGATTAAAATGTTTAAATGTTAACTTTGTCTGAGTTTACACAATATTGCAGAATTTAAGCCACTCTTTCCATGAAAGCCTGCGGCAAAAAGCATATATACTGTATGATTGGCTGTGCTTATGTTGCTTGATAGCCATTTTTGTGCTACATCCAACACTGACACTTGAATAACACCAAGATGAACAACACGATCAACTACAGCAAGCGCTTGCTTATTGAAGCAGGTGTGGGATTTCAGTATTTCACGTTTTCTACTGTTACTGTCATAGATGATCATATTTGTGTTAGACATGCCTATAGTATATCCGTTATCTGAGGCATAAGCAGCATCTAGTGAGACAACTGCTTCCGGGTCAGGAGAACATAGGTATGGTGCAATAGCTGTAATGTGATCTGCTGTAGTCGGGACAGGCACAGATATGTCATTAATATGAGCTCCAAGATCGGACTACGCCATTTGAAGAAGTACAGGGTTGTTGAAGATCTTGTAGTTTAGAGTTGAGAGAGTTCTGCCTTGGCCTGATCCTTGTTGAATTGGAAATGGTTTGGAGAAATGAGGACTCCATTTTACTCAAACCGATAGACCATTATACTATTCATCAAGGATAGTCCACATAGATAGTGGAACTCCCAACTTATACAACTTGACCACTAGGGCATCATGCCAGACCACGTCAAATGCGTTTTCAGCATCCATAAGTACCATGGCCAAATGTTGCCCCATACTTCTGTACTCTGTAAGGAAGTGAACGGGTAATGGGCACCTTCTGGGAATCCCGCTTGTAGCTTACTCTGCATAGGTTCAAAGAATGGCTTAATCCTAGCAGCCAGAATCATCTCTAGAAACTTGCATAGGGTAGAACACACAATTACACCGCGGTAGTTATCAGGAATCTACTTGGGTTTTGACTTCTTGAGGACTGTAGTTGGAGTACTTTCTTTGATCATAGCTGGAACATGCCTTGATTCTAGGATTGCATTGTAGAGACTAAGAAGTACTGGCATTAGCTCTTCCAGACCATGGATAATATGTTCAGTGATCAGCCCTGTTTGGTCTGCAGCCTCCCAATGGTGAAATTTTCGAACTGCTCAATGGATCTCATCGCTTGTGATCAGTGAGGGAGGGAAGCAGTCGTAGTCAAGGAGCTGTCGGATAGTGCCAATATCATGATTGACCCATACTTTATAATCTTCATTAAAAGCTGGGTTATCTTGTGGAGTCATAACCTCATATTGATCAGCAAAGATATCAGCAGTTTCTTCTGGTGTCGTATAGAAAGTCCTCACGAAAACGACCTATATTCGCAAAACCTGCCTTGTATTCAGTAGGGAAAACATTCCAGGGCGCTCTGCGTGTGCAAACTCGTCTTCTCTTGGTTTTTATTCTTAGTTTAGCACGTACAGGCATTTTGAGATCGACCGCCATTAAAGTGGGGGAAAACCTACGACATGCTAAAGAGGACTGGCCATAGCAATGTATTGTTTACATTTTCCATGAAGCGCAATCCATAAAATCCTGTATATAAGAATCTGTAAAATCTCTGACTGGTATCAGAAAACATAAAATCATGATTGAATTTTGCTAGATATTAAAGAAAATGTAATTAAGGTTTCATGGCCCATTGCTTGTAAAGTTAAATTACCCTCTCCAAAATGAAAACCCACTTCTTCACCTTCTAGAATATACCGCAACAGGTCTACACCTTGGAGCAGAATACCTTAATTGGAACCATAACTGTAGCTGATGACAAAACTCTACTTGCAAAAACCCCAACAGAACTGCAGAGGGCAATTGATAATGCAACAATGCATGTCAATAGAGAAAGACACAAGAACGGACTAGTCAAAAGCCAAATAGTCATCTTTAACCCGTGAAGACTACAAATTCATCATGAATGGTCAAGATATAACAGTGGTTAACGACTACACACACTTAGGAATTAAGCGCAGTTCAACAAATAACAGCCACACTGAAACTTCTGTGCAATTAAAGGACTTAACCCGGCAGTCTCACACAAAATCTGGGTTACTTTCATCCTACCAAGAGCAATATATGGACTACAATCTGTTAACCTCAGAGCGAAGGACCAACATGAACTTAGACAATACGATAAGAAAATCCTCAATCATATCCAGGAGATGACCACATCTACAGCAAATGTCGCAATCTACATACTTCTAGGCACACAACCAATTGACAACGAAATAGATAGACACCGATTGACACTTTTTTAAACCATTGCAAAAGCAAATTAAGGTATCCAGAGAATACAACATTGCTCTAAGATAGCAGGTAACAAGAAACAACTGTAGCAGCAGCTGGTTTACATGACTAAGAAAGTCATCGCAAAATATACTCTACATCCAGCTATGCAGATCACATCCCATCCTTTGACAAAACAACAGCGGAAATCTCAAATCACCCACGCCCTTGATTCGACTGCACTTGCTGAACTGAAAGTTGTTGCCCAATAAATCATCTGTGCGTTACCGTAACAGATTGCTGTGACATCGGGAAACCCCACCTCTTACGGAAAACATTAATTCGGTCCACTACCGATGTTGAAAGAGCAAAGATAAATGTCTGTATTCTTACAGGGACATACCAGCTCCAAGGACTTCGTGCTTCAAGCAACTTAAGAATAACACATGCCCTCTCTGCAACCAAGAAGTTGATGACAGAAAGCATTTCTTAACTACATGTAGATATCTCAATGAAACAAGAGCACCATGGCTATCTAAGATAGAGAAAACGTTTAAAGGTAACAAGAGATCTGATCTGTTAACCACAGCAAGTACAAATCTAGAAGCGATTACCCAACTCCTACTTGACTGCTTTCGTCTCATTGAAGATGAGGTCCTGCAAATGAATGAACATGTTGTAAGAAACATGGTATACAACCTATATCTGAAGAGGACAGAGCGCAGTATATACATTATTATGACTGCCACTTCACAGCAACCTTAAATGGAACCGGTAGTTTGATCGCACTCATTCGTCTTCTTCATCTTCTTCTTGTTGTAGGGAAATCCCGCTCGATGGGCTCACCAGCAGGAATCCAGGGCAGTTGTCTGGAATCTAGTGCATCTAGAAAGATTATTCAGAATATGTAGTTGTCACAATATTTGTAGTCGAATATGCAGAGACTTGATATATACCTCGGTTCTCAGTGCCTAGTGTTAGATTTGTACAACATCTGTTATTTACGAATACGTTTACGAGTCTGTGCAATATGTAGTGAGTTAATTTTGTACAAGTGTAAGCTAGCAGACGATGACACTTGCAGGTATCCCTAATATGTTGCATCTCGCGATGTGTGTAGCATAACAGAGGAAATGGGTGAGTATAGCAATTTGTATAGCGTTTTGAGGTGATAACTGTATACCTGGCAATTGTGGCAGTTTTTCATGGTCAAGGATTAGTTGAGCTACCATTTCAGAGCCATTCATGAATTTGTCAACTTGGTCCTGGTTGTTTTCTTCTTTCAATATTCTCAGGATATTAGATATATATGACTCCCTACAGACATCACTTGCCTTGCAGGTCACAAGAAAACCCTGTCTTCAGGCGCCTCAAGACAAAGAGGGCATGCATCAGGGACTGTATTGGTTGAAGCATATATACGTCCCTGTAAGCATTCTGACATCTCTGACATTATTGTCAACCGAGCTCCAGCAATGCTGTGCGGAACCAACAGCACAAGAGTCAATATTTAGAAAATTCTGTATGGTTTTATTTGAGTGCTCATCTCTCCATTGCATCCAGACTGTGATGGTAATTTGATTACGCACAGTAGTCTTCCATTCCTCTTTCGGGGGAGTGTTTCGGAGAAATTCATATATGCTTAGGAGGTTGTATTTGTGCAGAATACTGCAGCATTCAATAATCCAACTGTTACTGTTAATGTCCTTTACAGCTAGTTGCCTGGAACCAATCTGGTATTCTATGGGTGTCTTGTCTGCAAAGATGCTGCGGAGAAGAACTAGCTTCCTACTATTTAGCTCTGCATGTATTGAACTTATCTCCAATGTAGACTCAGGACTACTACAGAAGCTGTGCTTGTTGGGAGCGATTGTAGCTGCTTCAAAGTAGTTCTCTGAAACTGTGCTAATGAGTTCAGTGTTGCTTGTGTCAGTTTAACAACTTCAAGGCCCTTTAGAAGCCGAGGGAGACAGTAAATCTTCCAGATGTAACTAGATACAAGCAGAGATACTCCACCATTCCCATGTAGGCCAGCAACCATCATAGAGCAGTGCCCTGCGTGTTGAGTTTATCCGCTTTTCAGCATTCCCTATACTAAGGCTTGATCACTCTATTCCTAGGTGAGTTTCACTCTCCTATATGTTGATGGGTCACCGTCTAGTGTTATGGATTCGTTTATTGGTTTTGTTGAGAGACACAACTGCACATTTTTATGGTTAATGAGATATCTCTCTTCTTTGGTGTAACTCTACGCTGTTAAGTATCTCCTGAAGGTGATGTGTATCATGAGCTAGGATCGCAATATCATCTGCGCAGGTTGGCGCATTAAGTTGATATGTCTTATCTTAGCGCCAATATTTACATCTTCCAACATGCATAGGAGCTTGTTGTTATACTGTTTATAATGGATGGTTGATAAGATCCCTCATTGCCATACTCCCTGGTGTACATCGTAAGGACTGGCTAAATTGCTGTTACTCCCAGATTGTAGATTTTCTTTAAGAGTGAAGCGTGCCATACCATGTCAAAGGCTTTACATGCATCTACTGTTATAAGCAATAACTGTTTGCTGTTGTCCTTTGCTTCATTTTGAGTTTCTGAAATTATTAATGCAGTGTTCACTCACTGAAGATGAGTTTTTCAGTGAAGCCCCTTTGGAAGACGGAATGTTCACTATTATGTATGGCCTTTGTTCTATTGAGTAGTACTTTCTCAAGGATATTTCCCATAATTGATAAAACTGCAATTCCTCTGTGGTTAGTTGCCAAACTGGTATCTTTTCCTTTCTTTGGAACAGGTGTCAGGATACCTTGCTCCATGACTGCTGGTACATATCCTGATTTCCAATGACTATTACTTTCTCAATGATCTTTCCCATAATTTATAAAACGGTAATTCCTCTGTGGTTAGTTTCCAACCTGTTATCTTTTCCTTTCATTGGATCAGGTGTCAGGATAGGGCTGCGCGATATACCGATACCATATTTGAAACCGATATCACGCACTGACGGTTTCATAACCGATTATAAAAAATAAATATCGAAAAACCGAATATGAACATATTTTCGGTTTTTCGTATCAGGATTGTTAAAAATAAAAGATACTAACGAGCATGAAAAGCGTAATGAATAATAATGGCCAGACTTTCCATTAAGCTACGTTCAAGCCAACTAATAATTGAACGTGGTCCCAATTGCGCATATTGTGTAACTCCATGTAACTCGCTGTCCGCCGAGAGAAATCAAGCAGCGAATTAATTTAATCACGGGCCTTTGAATTTTCGTCCATCCATCCCTCTACAACATATTCCCCCTACTATATATATATATATATATATATATAAATATACACGTATATTATATATAGTAGGAGGGATATGTGGTAGAGGGATGGATGGACGAAAATTCAAAGGCCTGTGATTTAATAAATATCCACTCGTCTTTTCTCTGATAGTCTCAGATAAATTTGCAATATAAAACACAACACTAACGCGGGAATTTGTCATTGAAATTTGTATCGGGGAAAACATTTCTAAACAACGGCATCCATTTTATTTACGCCACCGGCTAGTTAACATAATGCAAAGTCGTCCCAAAACTAAATCGCCCGAATGCATAAAAACCTAGCCAATAAATATAATGCTGAATACATTTTGCTGATTAGGATATAATTTTAAATAAAATTATTACTCAAACCGTTTTTAAAACGTTATCTTCTATACACAATATCATATTAACTTATGAAATTCGCGTTCGCAATATTACAGTTTTCTTCAAGGCATGATTTCGTCCTCGGGCCGAATTGGAAATGAAAGAAGAAAGGGAGATAATTACATCATAATTAATTGCAATCACGTGATTAGGCTACGTCATTTCGCAACCTGTTTTACTGATTTATGATTAATTTTGACAAAATAAACGATGTTTATTTAACTGTGCTTAATATTTAGGCTGTCTAATTAATAATTTCACTCCCGCGGTGATGGATATTATAAGGTATATTAAGCTTTAAAGGCGTAAAACGTTACGACTGTATCAGGGCGTGAAAATACGTTCTGCTTTCGGGCTATTTTTTATCATTTACATTTTTTGTTTCATGTCCATAAAACCGATATTCGGTTAAAACCGATATGAAAAGTCATATCGAAACCGATATGGCTGTAAGCCAAACCGTGCAGCCCTATGTCAGGATACCTTGCTTCATGACAGCTGTTACATATCCTGACTTAATAATATAGCTCATGAGAAAAGGCATAAGTTTGATGACCACATGTGGAGCATACATAGGGTGTTCTGCTGATAATCCTGCATAATCGGCAGCTTTGTTGGGTTTCACTCCAGAGATTATATTACGAATCTCCTCATTTGGTGAGCTACAGTCTGGGGTAGCTGTTTGTGTTTTACATCTATCCTCAATAGCTCTGATGTCAAACTTTACAATGCTGTTGTAGTCATGGCCAAACTCTTCATTCTGCAGTGGGGTGGCTAAGGAACTGGAGTATTGATTGACTCAGGCTGTCTAAGATATCAGCTGGTTCTGTCAGGATCACATCATTTTGGATGATCTGCTCAATCCCCCTTGTAGGAGTGGGCCTGTGTTTAGAAATAAGCCTGAAAAATATACGGTTGTCTACCACACATGGAAGACTTATATCCTCAGTCTCGTTTTGATCATCTGGTTCTGGTAAAGGTAACCACAGGCCGTTGAATTTCGTCCACACATACCACTAACATATATCCTTACTAATATATGTATATGTACCTACTATATGTATATTATATATAGTAGGTATATATACATATAGTAGGAGGATATATGTTAGTGGTATGTGTGAACGAAAATCCAAAGGCCTGTGAGGTAAGTCCATATGTGGGTTGTACAATAGTATGCCGCTTTGTACATCATCTGGTAAACATGTTTCTGGTATTAATGCTAGCCTATCAGCATTATAAACACTTCCATCGATTCTGCTTTCCGATTACTTTCAATGGAGTATCAAATCTTTTGTTTACCCTTCCGCACAAATGTTGGAAATCAAACACGCACTGTATCACCAATTTTGATTTGTATATCCTTTGCAGCACGCTTCCTCTTAGTATTGTGTAGCGTATTTCTGAATGTCACAAACATTTTGTCTTACTCCACTTTCTGCCGCATTCAGAATTCACATGCTAAAATATACACATCAAGGGTAGATGTATAAGCGCGTAATCGCACGCATGCGAGATGCACATGATTGGTTTGGTATCAGCGTAATGCGTCCTGCTCTACATATATAAACGACCACAGATTTATGCAATACTCACGTCATTGACCTTTTGAAGAATTTTTAACTATGTCACTACGAGCTTGATATTTGACCTTTTTACCTTAAATTTATTACACTGGTGAAGACATCTCCAGTAGAACCAGTTATGATAAAAAAAATGATATTTTAATTAATCTTGTCACTGTGGCCTTGACGTTTGACCACAAATTTATCACACTTCGGGACCTAACGGGCAACCTTTCATACAAGTTTGGTCAAGATATCTCCAGTAGAATCATATTCATGAGAAATTAGTTTTCAAAATATTTTAATCTTGGTACCATGACATTAACCTTTCTGACCTCAAATTTGTCACACTTCTTCGTGACCCTGTTGGCAACCTATTGCCCAAGTCTGGCCAAGCCATCTCCAGTAGGATCAGAGTTATTGACAAATTAGTTTTAAAGTAGTGATATTTTAGTTAATTTGGTCACTGTAGCTTTGCAAGTTTATCACACTTCATCGGGACACCACGGGCTACCTGCGTACTGACACGTGGTTGCGATATCTCCAGTAGAACCATAGTTAGTGACAAATTAGTTTCCAAGATAACATTCTAATGAGTCAGATAGCCATTTTGATCCCAAATTTATCAGACTTCTTCAGGACTTTATGGGCAATCTTCCACCCAAGGCTGACCAAGATATTTCCTGTAGAATGAGAGTTATTGAGAAATTAGGGTTCACAATAATAATTTTTAATCTGGCCTTGACTTTTAACGCCAAATTTAATCACACATCTTCACCCCTCCACTGGCAACTTTTCCTCTAAGCTTGATTACTTTATACCAAAACCTCTTGAAACAACAGCCCGAAATAGTCTTTTATGACTGACTGAATATAGCAAGTAGTAATCACATTACATAATAATTATTTTAACAATAATTTGACTGAATATTGTTGCTGTCATTGATAGCAACAAATTTCATGCAAATTATTGTCAAAGCATATAAAAGCTTTCTTGTATTTTCTCCTGGAAATTGACACACTTCTGCTGAGCAGTATTGAAATACAGGCTGTCTCATGTACTGCCGTAAATATGTCTTACAAGCTTATGCTCCCAGAACTGTTTGACAAATGAGAATTTTTGTTTGAAAAATCCTGGCAGGTACAGACAATAGACTCAACAAATATGGCGTCCAATAGGTACCATGAATATAGCATCAGGGTATTGCATGCTGGGTAGCATTGTAGCACTTCATGCTTGGTAGTTACCATAAAACAACATGCATCTCATATCTCATGTAAAGATCCTTCTATTTAATGGGACACGGGAACTTTAAGTTGGTATTTGAATTTTCTTGAACATTAACCCTTTCACTCACAAATCCCTGAAAAATTTAAGATATAAAACTTCTTTTGATGAATACTTTGAAATTAATTTGACTGGAAGCCTGGAAGTTTTTCTGTATATTAGTATGGAAAATGAAATATGGAGAATTCATCGGTGAAAGGGTTAACAATCTATCATGTCTATTGGTCAAGCTTGTAAAGCAATATTTGCTTAGTACACGTTCATTTACAGACAAAGGAAGTTTTTAAAACATCTACCGCTTTAATGACTGGCTTGGTTATTTTGACAAATGTTTTGGTTTTCAGGAGAGATAACTCTGGTGAATATCGATGGATTTCGCCGAAATGAAATCATACATGTAACACTGCATCTCCCCCCTAATATATCTGCTGGAAAATCATCGTGAGACATGGATCGGACGAGAATCAGATGAAGAGCTTATGTCATCACACACGACCCCGCTTTGTGCAAGTTTATAAAACGTAAAAGGTTTGTACCGAGAGCAAATTTATTGACAAATCATGACTCTTCATCATGTCTGCATCTCTTGTCATTCTGACAGCACAATATTTAATAATATTACAATAATTAAAATAATTTTTGATTATTTACAATAAATATAAATAAATAATTCTAATAAATATTACACGGAAGGAAGTTTCGGATGACAATATACATATATATATATATAACAAATACTAGATGGATTGCATCCCACGTGTCGAGCTCTTTAGGTTTTTGACACATCATACATGTGTGGCAGTGACACAAAATACAGATTTCTTAAAATAGCATACCTCTTGATAAATTAAAAGAACATTGAACACCTTTAACATTCTTCTAATTCTTGGTCCACAATAAACTAAGTCCAAACCATGTAAAAACATGGAAACAATTTGACAATCAGTATCCTTATGATGGAGTCGGGATGCAATGATGCCATAGAACCAACCTGTATATTTTATTGTGATCGGGTAAGCCCTTGATGAACTACATGTTCATTGAAAAACTGTAACATTTACCTAATTCTTGGTGCAAAATAAGCTAAGTCCTTGATGAGTTAAATGTACATTAAAAAACTTTTTTTCCATTTGGATCACTATTGCGAGCCATCCTATGCTTCGCATAGAGCTTGACAAAAACTATATGGCGTTATTCATTGGATGTCAAGAAGCACGAAGGGGGGTAATTTGCAATTACTTTAGTTTCACATCCCACCCCACCCTAATAAATAAGGTGTCAGACGTGATTGGTTGAGTTAATTAGTGCATTGTGGCCAGTGAATAAAGCTTAACCCTTTTACCGATGAATTCTCGATACCTCATTTTTAAGGCAAACTGTTTAATATTTTGAAATTTATTTTACTGGAAGCCGTTGCTGCCTTAGGCAGCAACGGCTTCCAGTCAAATCAATTTCAAATATTCAACCGATTAAGTTTTATATCATAAAGATTATACTTTTTCAGGGATTTGTCGGTGAAAGGGTTAAACCGGTGCAAATAACCCTAGTTGCTACGACACAAGCAGCTTTTAAAAAATATAACACATTCGACTGGCAAATCAGACTAAATAATTAAATAGAGCTTTGCAAGTCACAACTAAAAAGCAATCTCCATGTACATGTAAATAGGCATACAGACAGAAACAAGAATTCAGGGTAATTAAATCTTGTCCATCCTCCATGTTGTCGAAAAGAATTAGATGCAGGTGCCTTTGACCGTGTGACCTCAATGTCAATCCGCTAACAGCATATCTTCACTACCTATCCAAGATGACTTCCAATATAGTAGGGCAGATCTGTGAAAAAGATGTTCCATTCTGGCAGAAAGCATGAAATTTGGCATATAGGTGGTTTAAGGTATCCTGATCATAATTAGATGCGGTGCCACATGATTCTACCAAGGGAACCCATTCAAAATGGCGGCCTTCCCAGCGGAAAATTCGCATTACTCAAGCTCTAGACGGAGTAGAGAGATGGGATTAATGTCAAATTAGGGGTTTCATGGGTCAATCGTTATAATTCTACTCACTACAATACTCTAAATATGAAAATATCAATCCTTCCATAGCGCCCACCTGTGTTTGATGTCAAAAGACGGTGGCTCTTTAAGATGTGTTATCTAAAAGATCCATCTCTTGAGAACAAAAGCAATATAGCATCTAGAAATAGTTTAAATTACTTGATTTCTTAATATCGAACCAAGTAATGGTCGTTATAGATAGGTCAATTATCCTATTAGAGTATGCAAGGCTATACATGATGCTGTTGATTGTTGAATCATGATTCACAGACGTCACACGCACTGTGCACTGCATGAGCAGAACTGTGTACAAGGTAAGTTGGATTTATAGCATTTGCATCTGCCAGTGCAATTACTTTTGCAAGCACATTTCACAAGTTCCAGGCATGTCTTAGATGCGTCTGCAAGCAAACTCCATTGCAGTGACCAAGTGTCTCCATCTCTGACCCAACCCCCCCCCCCCCCCTCAGCTGGCAATGGCGTTTTTGCATTTGCATGGAGCGATTGGCCCCAAAGATGACCTGCCTGGAACGCAGCACGTTTGGTGTGTTGCAGCAGAGCTGCACTGGTCGGAGGAATGTTTTCTAGCTGGATGTTGCAAAAAGCGAAAAGCCGTTTTCGTGCCTCATTAACCTTTGACAATGGTGATGTGCGTTTGTACAGTAGTACGACAAACCTCTCCAGCGTTTCCATGTCATTGTCACACAGAGACGCCGGGCATCAGACAGTCTCCTAAATAGTGACTTGAATAAGTCCTCCAAACTTCCCATGCTGTCTTCTTGCCAATCCCACAAAATGCAGACACAGTGTCACACCCAGAGAAAGCATGCATAAATAGCAGTCCTTGTGACGCTTCTGCACCCAAAACTGGTGCAATGCCATGAGCTGATACATAGCGGAAGGTCTTCCCATGGCCAAATGTGCCCCAGAGATCACACCCATGAAGAAAGTTTGCTATCCGTATGCTAGGACTACGACGTCTGTATCTGTAGCATGAATCATTATTGTTCGATAACCTTGGTGATATGCATGGAAGGCGTGGAGCAACATTCTACCATCTGCTTCATCTTGCATGCATGGCGCGAGTTGTGACAGCATGCTCTGGCCTCATCAGCACATTTTCCTCACATGTTGTGACGAGTATCTTTCCTTCTGGTAGCTCGAATGACTCCAATGTATGTGCGAGAAAGGTGAAGAGGCCTGTTTTGTTTGCATCAACTCGTAGGAAAGTTTTCCAATTTTGAGGGAGTCTTGTACTCGATGCAACACGAAGAGCTTCACCATGTCCCCGTAATTCTCTAGCGTGTGTCTTCAAGCTTCCCGCCTTATACACGTCCCATACAACATCCAATCTTTTAACCGTCTGTAGTTGTCTAGCAATGTGTGGGAGGAAGACGCGCTCTGCAAAATCTCCAAATGTGTTCACAACCACGTTTGATTTCTTGGGATCTAGATTATGCATCATAGCTGCTCCGTCAATGATCTTCACTTCAACCTCTGGACAATCAGCTGCACGAGCTACTAATGCTTCCAAACATCCCATCAGATCTGATTTGCTGCCTTGGCGCATTGCGTTGCTCTCAGCAAGTGATGGGGGCCTTGGATGATTCTCATGCTCAAAGAATGAATCAAGGTCTCCGTCTCTGGATTGGCAGGAAATGTACAGTCTAGAGAATAACTGTACATCTCTCTTCATTGCAACAAGCTTCTTGGTGGTTCTGGTACTCTTCCTCTGTTTTGATTTGAACAAAGCCAAATTGTTCTTTTGGATTGGGTCATATACCGATTTTGATGATACAGATAGTCGATCTGCGACGAATGCGTGGTACTGTCTGATGCCTAGTTCTTCTGCTGTTCCGATGGCATTCACTACAGACTCGGACATAATGACTTTGGTATCTAGAGTCACTAAGTCAAAACTATCATCTAAAAATGGGTTTCCCATTTCCCCGATTGCATCAATAAGACAAATTGTGTTTAAAGCAAACAATTTCTGCTTACTCGGAATCTGCTCATGGTGCCAGTTTCATTGATATTTCTGTGTGTATGTTTCACTTCGTACTCGCTGATCATCCTTCCTATTTCTGGGCCTGACACCATCCATCAATTCAAAGCAGCTTCATTTTCTGTGATTCCGATAATTACACCATCGCCCTTCAGAATAGCATTTCGCTGCTCGTGGATTTGATCATGTGCCAAGGCTGAGAACTTGTGAGCCGTTTTCTGAGTAACGAAGTTTCCTTCAACAAATTTCCTATGTACAAGTTGGGCAAAGGTTCTCAGGTTGCAACAGATCAGCCACATGGATGCTGAGCCATTGTGCATAGTGTACATGATCCAGGGTAAACATTGTTAATAATAATAATAATAATAATAATAATAATATATTTTTTCAGCATGTTTATCTATTTAGAGTATTGTAATTGGTAAAATCATAATCAGTGACCCAAGAAACCCTTAATTTGACATCAATTCCAGCCCTCTACTCCATCTAGAACTTGAGTAATGCAGATTTTCCGCTGGGAAGGCAGCCATTTTGAATCTGCCATTTTGAATGGGCTCCCTTGGTAGAATCACTTGGCACCGCATCTAATTATGTTCAGCATACCCTAAACCACCTATTTGCCAAATTTCATGCTTTCTACCAGAATGGAACATCTTACCTCAAATTTGTTACATATCCGCCCCACTAATAGGCTTAACCAATCCTGAAAACTAAGCTCAGAATGTAAAATTTTAATGTTGAAAAAGTTTCGAATAAAGGTCACAGTGGCTTTGACCTTTAACTTCAATGTCATCATGCCAATTGTTAACATCAGAGGCAACTAGAATCCAATTAACCCTTACCACTCTAATGTCAATATTCTCTCTTTTACTGTATTTATAGCAAAGAAACTTGTGTACATTTTTCAACAATTTTGGTGGACGATGTTGCTGTCTACGATAGCACCATCTTCCACCAAATTTGTTGAAAAATATACACCAATGCATTTTTTAATTTAAAAACAACTCAGATTTTGGAATCACCGGTCTGCATGATTGATCCCTATAGGATCCAGCACATGGAGTTGGTGTATCAAGTATTTCTCTTGTTCTTTTCTAATATACATTTTATCCGAGTCCTCAGGCTCATGAGGGAGAACGTGTATAATTTTGAAGGACACGTTCTGTCCATCATGATTGGGCAAATTAAAATGTTGTGCAACAGGGGTATCTTTGTGTTTTTTAATATCCTGTAGTGTTCCATCACTCATCTGTGGAACTCATGTTTTGTTTCACCCACATACTGTGGCATGAAGTGCATGTGATTAAGTATATGACATTGCGGGTGTCACAATATGTCTTGGCTGAAACAAGGGTGTCTTTGAAAGTAGGATTCTTTCTATAGCCTAACATGGGTGGTGTGGTGAAGGTGCCTCTGCATTTGGGGATGTTTCCAGCAATTCACAGTTCTTTTGGATGATTTTCTTTGCTTTATGGCTTTGAATGTGGAAGTCCATAATGCATGGGGATACGTGTGTTTTTCTCCAAGTTTTTAGTTTTGGGTACAAGTAGGTCATGTCTTGGGCGTGTACAAGCCTTCTGATAACTAGTCAGAAGAAGCTTGGGAGGATAGTCTCTTTTCTGATAATATCCAATGAGTTCAGCGGCATGTGTGTGGAAGTCAATATCCTTGCTGCAGATTCTGCGTAGTCAAAGAATTGTCCAAATGAGTTGGAATTTTTGGCAGAGTGCGGATGTGCGGATTGATAGTGCAGGTATCCATGTGTGTTTGTGGGTTTACAGTACAGGTCGAAACTGATTGCACGGTCTGTATCAATGCATACATAAATGTCCAGAAAGCTTACTTTGGCCGTGGATTGTTCAGCAGTAAATTTGATAGTGATGTGATGTATTCATATAATTGATGAATCCATCTAGTTTTTGTTGACCAGATGTACAAATCATAAAAATGTCATCGATGTAGCGGAGATAGAGGGCCAGTTTGTGTGGTGCTTTAGAGAGTAGTATTTTTCTATATTTGGGCCATGAAGATGATGACATACGTTGGTGCTAATTTAGTGCCCATTGCCATCCCTCCAGTTTGGAGATATTGTTGGACATTAAATTTAAAATTATTACATCTCAGTACTATAGACAGTAGATCAAGTAGTGACCTAGGTGTAAAATCGCCGGGCATACCGAATTCTCAGATATGTTGAGCGGCTGCTCTGAGTCCTTCAGAGTGAGGAATGTTGGTGTAAAGTGAGGTGACGTCCAAGGTGACTAGGATTATGTGGTTGGGTAATTTGCCGAATTTTTTTAGTTTATTGATGAAATCTGTGGTGTCCCTGATGTATGAAGGGATGTCATGAAGATGCTAACACACAAAAAGAACAATCATAAGTTTAACGGTTACACCAAAACCAATTTTCTGGTTACACCTAACCAACAATCAAAAAATCTGGTTAGACTAAAATTATTTCCGGTTACAGGATTCAATAAATCTGGTTACACAAAACACAAATCTGGTTACAAATACAACATTTCCAGTTACAAAACAGAATTTCCGGTTACAAAATAGAATTTCTGGTTACACGTAACCAGATTTTTTCTGATCCCGATTCCACCAAGGAGCAACTGTAACCGGATCCGAGGGTATAAAAGCAAGTGCAGAACTGAGCACTGACATTCAGATTTCAATCCAACCAGATCAAGCGTAAAAAAGCTTCAAAAGAAGACTTCCTCACCAGTTGATCAATGCATCTTTTAATTTAATTTGAAAATTTATATTTTCGACATCAACGTGCTAAGGGCTAAGATAGGCTTAACCAAGCTTCAAAAATAAGTCTAAACACTCTGCCAAACGTAAAGCTTAATCTGGCCACAGATATTATTATATGCAAGCAATACAAATCCCCTCCATTCCCGCTTTTGTTGAAATGACAATTCACTTGCATGCTCCTTATAACCGATGGAACATGAACTTGACATCCGCCTCGATATTCCAAATTTGGTTCAAATCGATTTAGTATAACACAAGATATTGCTTGCCTGGAAACTGTCAATTTAGGATTTATATTTTTTAAAGGGGGTGGGGGTGGGGTGGGGGAAGAAACAACTCATGGTAAATTTGACGTAAATTGACGTAATTCGAACTTGGTCTACATATTCATATTACTAAGCGGTATGCGAAAGCCGGATCAAATCTGTGACGGCAAACAAGTTATTGTCTGTTCCAAACAGATAATTTTTCAAATGCCATAAGGGCAAATAACTCAGGGTAAGTTTGACGCAAATTAACGGAATTCGAAATTGGCCTCCGTATACCTATTACTAAGTAGGATACTGAAGCTGGTTCAAATCGGTGCATGCAACCACAAGTTATTTTGCGGAAACAGATAATTTTCGAATTTCATACTTTCAAGGGCAAATAACTCCGGGTAAATTTGAGGTAAATTGACGGAATCCGAACTTGGCTTCCATATCCGCATTACTAATCCGTATGGCAAAGCTGGTTCAAATCGGTGCAGGTTCGTACGTACATACATACATACTACATACGAACATGATGAACGGGTACGCATACGTATAAAATGGCGCATTCCTATATCACCTCGAACTTCATTTTCAAGGGGATAATAAAAAGCTTACCGTGGAAAAGTACACAGACCAACACTGGCACACACTGAATCATAATATCTATCTGACTTATTTTGTAACATCAAGCTAAAGATATTCTGTATACAGTAAAACGTCTCATGATAACAAGCTCCATAATGACCATTAAACCATTTAACACTCATATCAGCCAAAAACGCCTTCTGCTGTGGTCTTGAGAAATGTCCATTTGCAGACCAAGAGAAGACTATTTTTGAAAATTTACCACTGGAATGACTGGCTCGATAAACGAGCCAGTCATTCCAGTGGGAAATTTTCAGAAATAGTCTTCTCCCGGTCTGCAAGTGGACATTATCTATGGGAAAATTGAAATTTTCTCGACAAATTCGAGCGGTAAATGGTTAAAAAGCATTTATAGACATTCAGAATGAAATTTCATACATTTTCAATTTCTAGACCCATTTGACAATGTCTTCAAGCAGTGTCCATTTCAAAATTGTGTAGAATTTTAGAAATATGTCAACACTTCTGTATTATCCGAGACAGGCAAATGTCTGAAGAAGATTATTTACAATTTTATGCAAGAGTGAGAACCACAACCTGTAACATTTAAATTTTTCATACTTTTCCAACCGTTTAGCTAAAAATTATCTAGACTTTATAACGAGAAAAAGGGTTTCTTAATTAAATTTTCTTGATTTTTTTTGGTGACTTTCAGAAATATGAATCTTGTTAACAAGTAACCACAAAAACAGGCGATTGCTTGAATACAATCAATTACTGGTCATGATTGATAAACAATTATTTGAATCTTTGCTCCTGAAGACTGAATGGCCAGGAGAATATTTTAGAAAATTTGACACTGCCAAGGCAGGCTCGGCAACCAGGTCAGCCATTCCAGCGGTCAAAATATCCAAAAAAAATTCTAAAATAATCTTGGTCTGCAAATGGTCATGTATTACTAATAGTGGCAAAGAAAAGACTACATATTTTTTTCAAAAAATGTTCTCTTGGACTGTAAGAGGGCATTCCTTAAGACCACAGCAGAAACTATGTTTCATCTGCTTGACCATTAACCAAAACGTGTCTCTGCAGTGGTCTCAAGGAATGCCCTCTTACCGCCCAAGAGAAGATTTTTTGAGAAAAATATGTAGTCTTTTCTTTGCCTCTAAATTTTAAACAATGTTTTTATTTTCTTGATCAATTTTGACCATTAGCCCGATAATGGTTAAGCTGGTTAGAATCGGCCTCTGTAGAGGGCTTGAGGAATGTCCATTTGCAGGCCAAGAGAAGACGATTTTTGAAGATTTACCACTGGAATGCCTGGCTCGATAACCGAGCCAGTCATTCCAATGGTAAATCTTCAAGAATCGTCTTCTCTTGGTCTGCAAATGGACATTCAATAAGAAAGAATTTAAATTTTCTCGAGAAAATTTGACCATTAAAGGGTTAGTGCTAATTTCATTATATACTTTTACCTGAAGTCCTGACTTTGTAGATAAGCAGGTGTGTAATAGCGGAATCCAGTTTATCCATCAATCATAAGACGTAATAATCAACTAATGTAACATGTAGGATGATGTCATAATCAATTACGTCATGAATGACACGATTTAGTCTGTCATAAACGCTTAATAGTCCGTAAAGTTGTACAAACTCTATGTCTTTACTATTTAATAAACATTCTATTGAATATCTTGAAACTAATAGACAGCACCAGCACCCAGTCAAATTAGTTTCAAAATATTTAACAACTTACATGTACATGTTTTCTGGGTATTGAGATTCAGAGAATGCAGGAAGCAATTTATCCCAACATGGGTAAAGCGTGAATGGATCTATTTAATAAATATTCTGTTGAATATTTTGAAACTAATAGACTGCAACAGCACCCAGTCAAATTAGTTTCAAAATATTTAACAACTTAACTGTAAGTTTTCTGGGTATTGAGATTCAGAGAATCCCAACACGGATAAAGCATGAATGGAGCTTAGGTAGAGATGGGCGGGGAATAGCTAAAACTGGATTCCTCCATTACGCGTAGCCTAATCAGTATTGGATGAGGATTTAAATGTAACAATATCTATCTATCTAAACATTATACATGCACAACACAAGGCGCATACACTTGCTGCAGAATTTCCATTATTTTATCCAACCTTTTCCTGACATAATTTATAAATTTCCAAACCCATTTTATGACATATTCAAACAGTGTCCAGTTAAACAACTCTCAGAATGGACCTTTCCGGTTTTATGCCCCGCCCATCTCTATCTAAGCTCCACCCACACCACGCTCGTGATGGGATCGATCGATCTCTGAACTCCATGACTATCAATTTCCAGAAAACTATACAAGATAAGCTGCCTATGGCAGCAACGGCGCCCAGTCAAATTAGTTTCAAAATATTCAACAGCATGTTTCTTAAATAGAAAAAACATACAATTCGTACAACGTGCCGGACTATTAAGTGTTAAAGACGGGCTTAATCCTTTCGTGACGAAACCGGCAAAAACCGGCGTCTGTTGTGGTTTTGTGTAATGTCCATTTACAGGCCAGGAGAAGTCTATTTTTAAAATTTTACCACTGAAATGACTACGGTTACCGAGCCAGTCATTAGTGGTAAATTTTCAAAACTAGTCTTCTCTTGGCCTGCAAATGGACATTAAATAAGCAAATATTTAAATTTTTCGAAGAAATTTAGTCATTAAACGGTTAATTGAATCATTCATGTCGTCATGATTATGGCGTCAGCGTACACGTCTCATAGTTCATTCTGATGTCATATGATTGAGTGAAGAAATGGATTCATGAATTAAATGGCAAGATCATCAATATTTTGAATATTATCTACATTATGTTGCATGAAAATAACACCTGTTAATATTTCAATTTTCCATACTTTTCTCCAAAACATTAGCAGAAAATGTAGAATTTTCCATACATTTCATGGCCTGCAAATGGCCTTCTTATAATTCCAGACATTCTATACTTGAGTATGAACCTGGACAGTGGAGCTCAGCAATAACTTAATACGTTCTCAAACCATAATAAAATGTACGGTTGAGAATACTTTGACCATAATTGAATGTTCATACAGTAATATGCACCATGTTCAAAATTATTACTAACTAATATGTTTCACTGTTTGTGTTTTGGAAATATGTTAAGTTATCTATGAGCATATATATAAGGCGGCATCTCCTTTGAATTTTCTCCACTGATACATGTATTGTCTCCCTTGATATCAATTACTGAATTCGGAAAAGTCTGTCTTCAATGTAGTTCACAAATTACAATATAACTTAATATTAGGCTTGCGCGATTATTGTGTTGAGTGATCGCGATCGATTACTAAAAAATAATCGTGATTACTCGATTAATCGGCTTGGATACAAATTACCAAGACATGACAACAAAAGAATATCAATGACGAAAATTGCAATGGTGTATAGAAAAGCCCATTTGCAGGGCAAGAGAAGACTATTTTTTTAAATGTATCAATGGACCGCCTGTCTCGATTCCCGCGCCAGGCATTCCAGTAATACATTTTCAAAAATAGTTTTTTCTTGCCCTGCACATTCACTAAGCAAAATGTCATTTTTCATGACCGATCTCATTAAAAAGTAATTGAAAGTTAGGTTTTGAAATATTTTATGCAATAGAAATTATTCACGATTATTCGATTATTTAATTTTTAATCATATAAATTCACAATTTAAAACATAATCACGATTTTCGATTTAATCACGTGATCGCGCAAGCTTACTTAATATGTACTTTTGGACATTTTGAAAGCAAATTTGGTGTTATTACCAAATCAGCAGTACATGTAGTAGTAATGTACTTAAATTTCTATCTCTCATTGAAATGTCATGCTGATATTTTCTTCTCTTCTAGCAAAGGCAATGTATTTTAGATGAAGTATGCTGACATGAATATTTATAATTTCCTATTACTTGTTAAAGAAATATATGTGGAAATCAAGGCGCGCATAGGTGTACATAAAACAGACATCATCAATTGACACATTAAAAAAGGTTTTGTATCAAGGTTACAGTGACCTTGACCTCACTATCATCACCATGCTTCCTCCTGGTATAAACACCCATGAACCAGACGTTACTTTGTAAACAAGTTACTGTGAGCTGGTGACATTACTATCGTCATCCTGCAAAGAAATACTCTTCTCTTGGCGTGCAAACGGCCATTAACTGGGCAAATATTTAAATTTTCCTTCAAAATCTTAACGGCTAAGTGATATAAGTAGGGTTCTGCCGAGCAAGTTGCTTAGTGGCATCAAATGGCCCATTCCCTCTAGAAAACATGGGTCATTTTGTCAAATATGGGATCAATTAAAAATATGCAAGTTTTCTATGTCCTTAAATCCTGTGGGCAAATGACCCATGTGTCAAGGTAACATTGTGAATTTTATAGTACTAAATGGTGCAAAGGTCCTGCCTCGGCAGAACCCTGTATAAGTAGCATTGCATGTACTTCGAGGTGCTGGTGACACAAGACATGGTAATACAAGCAACTTGCTGTACTAGAATAAGACATGGGTATAGAAAATCGCACAACACCTTGAAATGGATGTCGCTAAACTATCAGATGCCGTAAACAAATATGTCACATGTTAGCTGACATCGCAATCAAAATGCCGTAGCTCTGTCACGAAAATTGAAAAGGCTGTCACAAAAGTGTATGAATTGTATGTCTTTCATGACATCACAAACTAAACCTTTAATGGTCAACATTGGTAAAGAAAATCAAAATATTTGCAGGTCGTCAAGATAGGACTATTTTGAAAAGCTACCCCTGGAATGACTGGCTAAACAAGCCAGTCATTCCAGTGGTAACATTTTCAAAAATACTCTTCTCTTGGCCTGCAAGTGAACATTCATCAAGACCGCTGTAGAGGCCGGTTTTGGCTGGCTTGACCATTAACCCGTTAACACTCATATCAGCCAAAAACATCCTCTGCAGTGGTTTTGAGAAATGTCTATTTGCAGACCAAGAGAAGACTATTTTTGAAAATTTACAACTGGAATGACTGGCTCGATAACCAAGCCAGTCATTCTAGATATAAATTATCAAAAATAGTCTTCTCTTGGTCTGCAAATAGACATTTTCTACGAGAAAATTGAAATTTTTGTGAACAAATTCAAGGCTAAAGGGTTAAAGGGTTAATAAACATACTGTTGGATATCTTAAAACAAATCTGATTGGTAACAACAGCCCCGTGTTAAACTAGTTTCAAAATATTCATGTACCCATGTACCTTGAATTTGAGATAGTAGGAATTCAAGTTCCAAATGGATTCCAACAAGCATGAAAGGTGGGTGGAGATTAGCTAAAAGGGGGTGGGTGGGGTATAGCTAGAAACCTATCGCTCTATTAGTGGACCTCGCGACACGATCGTACAAGGACTACCTGTAGCATAATAAACACTGGTATCATCACCTCGGAATATGAGAGTGTTCGTGTTTTTGTCAGTTTTTCACAGATCAACACTTTAGATGCAAGCAACATGGAGACACTAATAAGCGATGAAATGAAACGCCACGCCGCCGTCTTATAGTCAACTTCCTGGTACATACGAATCAGTACAATGATACAGAAATATATGTTAAGACCGTCACAAATGAATAGCGGAGAAAACACCGCCCACCAGCTGCCGACGATGACATTCTCCAGTTTTAAAATTATGACAATGGAGAAGATGAGTAACGCGAACAGATGAAGCCAGAGTTCAAAGGTCGTGACTCCGAGCCACCGCACTACTTCCTTTAAGCTGTAAAACATTGTTGAAGTTTGTAAATGTAGTGGAAATTCTGTGGGTTTAAACCCAATAAAATCCAATTGACTAATCTGTAGTTTCTAGTATTACTCACCGCATGTACATAAGGACTATGAGAACATACGTATGACATATCATTTTGTCATGTTTGTCACAATGCCATCTCAAAGATGATTTAATCATTACACATATACCATGCCCAATCTCACATATCTGTCACCTAATTATCAATTCATGAGAAACAAATAAACAATTACGTAAAGATCTACTTCCTGGCGGTTGTGTGTCTATTGGCTGTTAAAGCAGCTCACATGCTCGGCAGTTGTGGGCTGAGTGGGTAGACAGCGACGAGTACGTTAGTAACATTACAAATTACATGTATGGCATTGGATGATGCGGTTTACCGGTTAATCCATTCTCTCTAGGTGGCATGATTACCACACTGGATATTCACAACATCTGCAAAAAATAATAATACAATAAATTAATATCACACCGATGTTAAAGTTTCGAATTTTCAAACTAAATTAATTTAAGATGAACTGGACCGGGGGGTTCATTTTTCAACAAATTCGGTAGAAGATGTTGCTGTCACAGACAGCAACATTGCCCACCAAATTTTTTGAAACATGTACACCTGTTTCTTTGCTATTGAGTACAGTAAAGAATAGAATATTGAAATCAGAGTGCTCCAGGTTAATATTTAACCCTTTACAGGGATGAGACGGACCATGTCAGCAAAAAGACAAACATGTCAGTGAAAAGGAGGAGTAATACCCATCCTAAGAAAAAAAATAATAAGATTTGGGTCTTTCAGAAAGAACTAGCACCTTTTTATTTTTCAGTTTTTCAAAAAAGGAAGAAATCAGCCAAAATGAGGAAGAATCTCAACCCTGCCTTTATTGGACAAATTTGTAGGGTACATGCGCATACATTATAAAGTCAACACTTTTTGCACACTTCAACTTTCTATTATATAATCACTAACAAACAGAACATTTTTGGAACAAAGGTTATTTGCGATCATAATTCACTTCCTTGTCGGCATGGGAAGCAACTGAAAGGAGCATTGGCTTTTATTTATAGACAAAAATCACATTGCCGCGAGACAGTGAGAGCAGGTGACGGAAAAAAATGATCCGTGAGCATCATACTAACAGTTGGAATAATAGAGGTTGATAATGTCTTTTTGAAACTAGTTTCATCAACCGCTACATCATAATACATTATCCCTTGCTATAGTGCTCACAGAAGTTTCTGGTCAGCTAAAATTGGGCGCAGGTGTGTAATGTTTGTGAATACCAAACCAGGTATTTGTGAATGGCCAACCATAGCACTAAAACACATCTACGTTACAAACATAATAACACATTATATAACGTCACACCTGATACATTACTCTATGACATCTTTTATCAACATTTTACAACGCCTGTTCATAGCATTCTGACATGACTAGTATTCGTACATCATGTATTATATATATGTATTATAAATGAGCATACTGTCCATACACATAACTTCGGTCAGTAAGGGTATTAATGATTGCAGTCAATTTAATATTCAAGATTTCAAAGGATTTTTATACAGCAATTACAGTATCCGGAATCGGCACCGACTTCAGATCCTGGATTTTTCGTATACCCGATGCTAACTCTTGCGTGAAACTTGAAATGACTTCAAAATTGACTTTATCAGTATTTTTCTTATTATTTGTACATGTAAGCATGTTGTATATGCAGTTAGCATTGCTTGTATGCATGCAGATGATTGCAGTGAGCACCCTTAAATGTAGCCCTGTAATGATTGAGTTACCCGCTTAGACCATATTTTCTGTGTGTGGGATGTGGTATCGAACGCTTTCATGAAGTCTATATATATATATATATATATATATATATATATATATATATATATATATATATATATATATATATATATATATCATCAATTTGTCCACCCCTTCTGTCCATTCATCCAGCCCCTTTAGTACTTGCAATGCTATTGATCTTCCTTCCATAAAACCAAATTGCGATTTGCTGAAGAATTTGTTTCTCTTCATGTTCTATTATTTCTGGCTGCACTAGCTTTTCTATTAATTTACACAATACACTTGTCAGACTTAGTGGTCTGTAATTACCAGAGTCAGATTTGCCCACCTTGCTTATAAATTGCTGTGATGTTGGCAGTTTTCCACAGTTGTCGGCTTGTTTAGTCTATCTATTATGGCAAAGTAAGTCTTATAAATGTTTTAAGAATTTTGACCGTAGGTAGTCTGTCACATATAGCTGTGTCAAAATTGGTAGATTTGTTTCACTCTGGGCTTTTTATGTCAATACCACTTTGATTTTCTACGGATGTAGCTTATCTATCAAGTGAAGTTATGTACGTTGTATCATTTTGTTCCTAAACATGATCTCTTTCAAATGAAGCCATTCCTGTAGGATTCTGTTCAGTGAAAAAAATTGCAGGGCATTATAAACAAAACTGGTCAGGGATGGACCTGGAGGTGGTGGAGGAAGCGGAAGAAGTGGAGAAATCATACTATTAACACTACTGCTAGAATTAAAGTGTCTTTTCAGTTTAAGTTTAACATCATCCACTAGATGTTACTACAGGTGACCCAAAGCACAGGTCAACTCAACCAGGTGTCAGGGTTGATAAAAATCATGATTTTTTTTATAAAAATCAAAAAAATCGGATTTTTTTGATTTTAATCGATTTTTTTGATTTAAATCAGATTTTTATAACCATGTTTTTTATATTACTAATTAATGATAAGATATGCAATTTTAAGTCAATTTAATTAATTTATTTCAAATCAGATCAATATAGTTATACATGTATATGATGATTCATTTGTTAAGTAACTTGTAAACAAAAACAAGCTTGCCAGCTTTCTCAGTACCAAGACGGTTTCTCACTTTTGAATGCACAAAACCAAAAGTTGAGAATATTCTCTCAACACCTGCACTAGAGGCAGTAGCACCAAGTATTGCATATATCATGTTTAGCACATGGTCACTGACTCTGTCTGATAGAGATTTCCACCAGGCAAAGGGAGACACAGATTCCAGAACAGATGAACTAAACAAGTAATCCTTAAATGGATCTGCTCTGGCCCGGTAGTTCATGATTATAGGTATCATGTCTGGGGATGACACAGACACATACTCCATCACACTGTCAGTTTCCTTGGTAGACAATCCTTTACCAGCAGTACGCGGATCCAAAATATAGGCGAGATAGTGGGCAGGAGTGAGTGCCTGCTTACATCGTTCGTGGAACTTCTTCATAATGCTTAATGATACCCCACCTTCTTCAAAGTCTTTTTCCAACTTCTTCCATACACTAACTGCATCACTGAGAAAACAGCTATCACTCTGTACTATATCCAGGGCAATGGAGATTGGCTTAAGGAGCCTCAAATAGTCCTCTGCTTGTCTCTTTATCCCAATATTTTGCACTTTACTAGCCACATTTGTGTCTATACTATCCCTATTTTCCTCACACACTTTCAAAATGATGGACCAGTTATCCATGTAGCACTGAAGGCAGTCAGCTAGCGTATTCCAGCGGACATCTTGTGGTAGGACGAGTCGCTTGCCTCCCTCTGCCTTGTACCATGCTGCTGGTAAATGTGTATTGCGAAAGTACTTCACAATCTGTGTGACGTGTTCCTTAACACCCTTGATCTCTATGTCATGAGCAAGTAGGTTCATGAGGTGGGCTGAACATCCATGGGCAATAATGTCTTTGTGGTCTTTCTTCAGTTCTTCACGCATCTTACGCATGTTAGCCGCATTGTCAGTTACAATGCTACCTATGTTACATTTAAACTGTTCTTCGCAATGTTTAATAGCACTACTAGCAACCTGTTTCATGTACTCAGCAGTGTGACTGTGGCCTGACGTATCCACAGTCTCAGTAAGATAGGAATCACCATCCGAAGTGGTTACAGAGACACAAACTACAGGTTCATTATGTATATTACTCCAACCATCTAAACACATGGAGACAGTCTTGCCTTCAAGCCTTTCTTTACACTCATCCTGCAGTGACTGCTGAACCTTGTCCAGTAAACTACCGGCTACTTAAAACCGACTTGGTGGGCAGTAGCCTGGTCTCAGCATCTGGACTAGTTTAATGAACTCTGGATGTGTGACTGCAGAGAATGGTGTGTTAGTAGCGTACACGTAGAGACCGACTTGCTCATCGATGGCGTCTTTCTCAATTTGGGATGTTCTCAAAACATAGTGGTCTAGACCTGCAAAATAAAATATTACTGTATCAGCCAGGAAAGGTAGACACATGTGGGATAATGTTGACATTAGTGTGCTAAGGGTTAACTGGCTGACTGCTCTGAGCTACTTGAGAATAGTTTCAAGCTGCATTACTCAAAACCTGCTAAATAGTGTGAAAACAATATAACTCAAAGTTGTTGGTGATTTATTCACCAAGAAGTTTCAGTCAAATTGTTTTCAAAATATTCAAGTAAATTTTTTTAGTTATTAATTTAGCAATATTACTGTTTCAGCCAGGAAAGGTAGACACATGTGGGATAATGTTGACATTAGTGTGCTAAGGGTTAACTGGCTGACTGCTCTGAGCTACTTGAGAATAGTTTCAAGCTGCATTACTCAAAACCTGCTAAATAGTGTGAAAACAATTTGACTGAAAGTTGTTGGTGATTTACTCACCAAGAAGTTTCAGTCAAATTGTTTTCAAAATATTTAGTAGTTTTTAGATGAGTCTCACTATAGTTTTCTGACAAATCTTTTTAGGAATTTGGGATTAAAATTACAGTACTATGCAGTGATAAGGTTAATGTGTCCAAATTAAGCCAATTAACTACCTGACTGCTTAACTGTTATGTAACACCACAGGTGTTATCACCTCACACAATCAATAAAGGGGTCTGCTCTTGAACAACACTGCTGTCCTATAAAGATCTCACAGTAATAGACTAACTAAGGTGGTAACCCTTTGATTGCCTTGTTTATTTAATTTATTTTTAAATAAGGCAGTGTATTTGTTTGCAAAATTATTTAACTGTAGAAAACATATAGACTGTAACTGAAGGATTAGCTATTAATCAGTTTTAATTACTTGGTCAAGAGTTAGGCTGAGTTAGTGTGTGGTCTGTCGGTCAGATTATCAGTCTGTTTGTCAGTTAAATTTTTATTCACAAAATATTATATTCTCTTACCTGCACTGATTTTGGTTCTCTTGGTAGGCGTACACAACGGTGATGACTCCCCTGCCTCTGGGGCAGGGCGCTTCCTAGGCGTAGAGACTGTTATTGCTGGTGTATCTTGTGTATCAGTCTTACATTCACTATGATGCTGCTTCATACGTGCTACTATGCCTTGCATAGATTTGCCACATTCTTTACACTTAGCCTTACAACCAGATTTACCAATCTCAACATCCTTATCAAAGTACATCCAAATGTGATCTTGCTTTCTTCCAGGCATCTTAACTTATTTTGAACAAATGATGAGTTAAGAAACATTCTATTTGCTTATATGTACTGTGGGATTCAATGTGTTTTCTTAACCTGGCTGCATGTAAACCAGATCTCTCTTACACGAGTGCTGTCTATGTTTTTTTATCCATCAATGTCCATCAGTTTACATACATTGTTTATCAAAGTCAGAGAAAGGAGTTAGCCTGAATGTTTTGATAATCTAGCAAAGTCTGGGCAGTAAATGGGGATAATGGGGTTATAGTATCAGGGACAGAAGCAACACCTATAAAACAACTGTGAGGCAAGGTCAAAACAACAGTTTTTAAAGGTTATTGGGTGTATACAGATGAAATAAAGCAAGTAATACAATATGATGATTTTATTAAAAAAACACTGACTTGTAAAAAAATCGCATCATGATTTTTTTGGACTGATTTTAATCATGATTTAAATCACTGATTTTAATCATTTGATTTAAATCAAACAACCCTGCCAGGTGTTAGACCTTGTTGACACCGATTTACTCGAAATTTGGTGCAATGATTAGACTCTATGAGAGACCCATACAACCAGAATTTCAGATGTCTTGGCTAATTAGCATCCGAGATATGGCTTAACGAACTTTTGACTAATTAGTGCGATGCCAACATTTCAAACGGCCATAACTCTGTAACTATTGCGCCTAGAGAGATGGTTCATGTAACATTTTAAAGGTCTATTCAAGACCAATCATTTAAGCCCATACAAATAATCATTGGCAAATGTCACAAAAATAAAAATTAATTTATCCGCTTTTAGGTCAACATATGTAATATCCAATTGAACTGAACATACCAGATTGGCAATCTTATGCTATAATTTGAATCTGAATCAATCATGTTGAAAATTGCCAATCTTATGGGAGATAACTTTTATTTGTTTATAAATAGATGCATTGAAATCCAGAGGGAAAGACAGTAAGATAGAGCTTTGGTCAACAAGTGTAAAACTTGAAGCGACAAAATAATAAGAACAATCACATTTTATTTAGGAAGCTGCGTTTGTTGGTTTTCAGATAACTCTCCTCTTATTTGTCAGACTTATACATATAACAATATAATATACTGTCATTACAGTGGCTAAAGAATTGAATAATAAAAAAGAAGGAAATTACAGAGTCAGCGATTTAAGTAACAGTATATAAAAAACATTAGAATGTCTAGTATAAATATTCGCTTGAGACAAACCGCATGTTGTGACCCCTGGAAATGTCACAGCAAAAGAAAGTCAGTTGGTTTGAGAGATGTTACTGAGAAAACAATAAAAGAACGCCCCAGTCTGAACTTTATCAGTGGACAATGCCTGTGTACCATGTGTCGAAAACAGATTGCTAAGCTTCCACCAGAAACAGCATCTACAAACACGATAACAGGACAGGCTAGCAGTGAAGAGTCCTATGGAAGAAATGATCTCTACCCATGTCCTTCAACAGCACCAGATTCAGACTTCCATTCACCAAACATTGAGATGGACATTCTAAATGAGTCTTGGTGGTTAATTGTTGAGTCACCCATTCATAAGAAAGACATGAGGAAAAAGTTTTGAGTATGTAGGCAGTAAGGTTCCAAGGATAGGCTTAGCCGTGAAGAAAAGATTGGAAACTGCAACTGGGATATCTGTTGATAAATATCATGATGCAGGGCAGAAAATGATTGATCAGTTAAAAAAATTTCAGTCTAACAACCAACAGTGAGAAAGTCCAAGTATTAACTGTGTTGCCAAAGAGTTGGAGTGCTCGAAAAATAGAACAATTCTGGGCTTCAAACTATATGTTAAGGAAGGTCAAGAGGCTAGTATCTGAACAGGGTATTTTGTCAATTCCAAATCCCAAATATGGTAGAGCCCTTGCAGAGTAAACACAACAGGAAGTGAGGAACTTTTATTTATCAGAGGCAGTCAGCCGACATATGACAGGTATGAAAGATTTTGTTTCAATTACAGTTGATGGACATAAACAGAAAGTTCAAAACCACCTCATACTCTGCAACCTAAAGGAAGCCTATCAAGGTTTCAAATCCAGTTATCCAAACCTCAAAATAGGCGTTTCTAAATTTGCGGAATTTCGTCTCCAACAGTGTGTACTTGCAGGGTCAAGCGGAACACATTCTGTTTGTGTGTGTACTATTCATCAGAATATCAAGCATATATTCGATGGTTTCAAAATTGACACTGTGACTGGAGGGGAGATAAAGGTTATCATCACTGCCTTGCTTCCATCCAGTGCAGCACCACGAATTGAATGCTCTTGAACCAGTGCTCAGTGACCAAGAACAGATGATCTAAGAGCTCTGCTTGAAATATACATAACGGAGAACATGACTGATGAGGTGGAATATAAGGAATGGACCTCCATTGACCGTTCAACACTAGAAACAAGGGTTCAGACAGCTGATGAATTTCTCAGCTGCCCAAGGTCTTACATCATGATTTTATTGCCAAACAGCAAGCTCAGGTTCTCATAGATACCAGAGACTCATTAGAGCCAGGAGTGTTTTAGTGACCGCAGATTTTGGCGAAAATTACAGTTTAGTTGTTCACGATGCTACCCGGTCATTTCACTGGAATAACTTACAAGCAACAATTCATCCATTTGTTTGCTATTATCTAAGGCAAGGCAAAGTAGAACGATTTAGTTTCACTGTCATTTCGGAATGCAATACACATGACACGGGCTGTACATTTATTTCAGAAAATTCTTCTTCAGTTCATTACTCATGAGATCGAACACCCAAAAAAGATTTTGTATTTTTCTGATGGTTGTGCGGCAAAGTATAAAAATCTCAAGAATTTCATAAACTTATGCCACCATGAGGAAGATTTTGGAATTCCAGCAGATTGGCACTTTTTCACCTCACATGGAAAGGGGCCATGTGATGGAGTCAGAGGAACAATAAATTGTCTAGCAGCTAGAGCCAGTCTCCAGCGACCATATGAGCCACAAATTATGACACCATTACAGCTATTCAATTTTGCGCAGTCTGAGATCAAATCTGTTCACACTCGATTTGCAACAACCAAACCATATGAAAATGAATCACAAATCCTCAAGAAAAGATTTGAAATAGCTCGAACAATTCTTGGAACACATAAGTTACATTGTTTCTGCCCATTGTCTGACAATAAAGTGTTAGTGCGACGATTCTTCTCAAGTCCGGACAAGAGAGAACGTGTTAGCCTTCTTCAGGAAACTGTTGATTTCAGTGCTATTAAAGGTTATGTAACTGTGGTGTACGATAATCACTGGTGGCTGGCATGTGTTGAAGAGACAATTCCCACAACTCGAGAAGTACATGTAAACTTTCTCCACCCTCATTGACCATCACCATAATTTACATTTCCATACCCGTAGATTATCAGAATGTACTAATTTCTGTTGAGGCTGCCACTGCAACAGGTAAGATATACAGTATTTTACCAAGTGAGGTCACAATGGCTAATAAGGCTTTAGCGGAGAGAATTCGTAAATTATAGCTGAGTATTTCAACATACATACATAAGAAGTCATAGTCCGAGAATTCTATACAAATTACAGCTATGGCAAAAGTAGTACTACATATAATTGTTTATGCACACCTATAGTACATCTATTTACGACTCATTAAGTCAGTGAATTAAACCGATCTCACATGACCCTGGCAAATTCAATTGGACATTACTCTGAACATGTTATAGTGCCCATCACCAAACTTATAAAGAAATTACTTACATGTATATGGTGACTTAATATTGGACATTTTTTAATTTTTGTGACATATATATTTTGTGGGTTCAAGGTCAAAGGTCAGATATTATAGAAATTTAGCTCCTATTTCATTAATAATGATTTTTATGGGCTTAACTGATTGGTCTTGAAGAGCTTTGAAATGATATACATGAACCATCCCTCTAGGTGCAATAGTATCAGAGCTATGGCTGTTTGAAATGTCGAAGTCGCACTAATTAGTCAAAAGTTCGGAAGGCCATATCTCGGATGCTAATTAGCCGAAAAACCTGAAATTTCGGTTGGACGCTTCTCTCGTGGTGTTTAATCATTTCACCAAATTTCAAGTAAATCGGTGTCGACAAGGTCTAACAACTGGTTGAGTTGACATCGAATGACCCAGCCATATTTAGGTCAAGGTCAGGTCAAGGGAATTTTTTTGTTCTCATCAATTGCATGCACAGGGCCATTTTTCATGTTTGAATACTCTAAATGTCATTCAGACAAGGTGACAAAAAACCCAATGCAAGTACATGTATGATGGATAGGAAATGATACTATTGGACAGCATTTTTAGGAACATAATGATAAGTGGCTTCCCTGGATAGATAAACTACATCTGAAGCAGGAATGTAAAGAATGTGGGCTTCAACTTTTTCAGGCTCAAGAAATTAAAAAAACCCAGATGACAGTTAGTACTTGGTTCTAATTCTGTAGAGTTGAGGCTGCCAGCAAGAAAGTTATCACAAGTACGATAAACATCTTGACCATGTCAAAATGCTGACTCCTCCAAAGGATTTGATTGACCACCTGAAATCCCTGACAAATACCCCATACCATCTATTTACCGCCAGATGGCAACATAAACAGTAGTGACATTTGATAGAAACCCTTACAGCACATGAAGATGTGGTGGAGATGGATTTCTCCAAAAATTATTCAGTGTCACAGGGGTTGACATAACTTTTAAAGTTTACTGGCCAACCGGGCCAGCAAAGTTTAAAAGTAGCTGGCCCGACAGCAATATAACTGGCATGAAAGCTTCACCGTAAATACAAGTTTGTGCAAATTAAAATTTTGGTATGTAATATATTGCGGTCAAAATGCACCGTACTTGTCTACTTAATCAATGAAGTGGCCTGTAAAATGCAATGATTTTGAAATAACACCAAATTTTGTATTAAAGCAACTAACGGGACTAGATATAAAGAATTCAATAGGACTTGATAACCTGCCTCCTAAATATCTGAAAATGACATGTTCAACATTAAGTTTCCCATTAGCATATATAATAAACTTAAGTCTAAAATCAATGACCTTCCAAGAAATATGGAAGAAAGCTAAAAAATTTCCATTATACAAAGCAGGAGATGTCAATAAAATAGAAGATTATAGACCTATTTCAATACTACCTGTAATGATGAATTGGTCAAATACCTTACACAGTATGAATTACTCTGCAACAATCAATCAGGTTTTCGCAAACAACATTCATGCGAAACAATGCTGTTAAAAATGCTCAATATATGGCTAAAGGGAAGTGACGAAGGAAAAATTATAGGAAATGTCTTAGTTGACTTCAGGAAAGCATTTGATTTGATAGATCACCACATACTTATAGCTAAATTAAAACTATATAATTTTGGTGAATGTGCTCTTAGATGGCTTACTTCATATTTAGAGAATAGATTACAAGTAAATCTGGCATTCAATCAGATGCATTGATTGTCAAACATGGAGTTCCGCAGGGATCAGTTTTACGCCCTTTATTGTTCTTAATATTTGTTAATGACCTTCCGTCATACATTCATCACAGCGACGCAGATATGTATGCAGATGATACAACTGTATATTATAAATCAAACTGAAATACATCACTAGAAAGACACTTAAACAATGATATGAATGCAATTGAGCAGTGGTGTAATGAAAATAGAATGATTGTGAATACAGACAAAATTTAATTTCTTTTAGTTGGCTCCAGAACAAAACTTAATGACCTTAAAGAAATTAAAGTCCAATACAATGGTACAGTCTTAAAAACCAGCAATTGTGAAAAGCTTTTGGGAGTATATATTGATGACAAGCTAACATTTGCAGAACATGCTACAAATGTTGATAGAAAGATATTACGCCTTAATTGAATATTTAGAAAATATGCAAAAGATTTACCATTTGAAATTCGAAAAAAATTCTTTAATTCTTACATCCATCCACATTTTGATTTCTGTCTTACAGTGTGGGGAAATCTGTCTAACGAACAGCAATTATCCAGACTCAAAATTACAAAAGCAGGCAGCAAGAATTATTCTAGATGCAAAGTATGACATCCCTTCCAAAATATTATTTTAAAACCTCAAGTGGATGTCAATCCAAGAACTCATTAAATATAAGACTACATATATGGTTTACAAACTATTAACAGTGAAACTCCTGACCACTTAGCAAATTTATTTATGAAATGTTCAGATTCCCATAATCAAAATTTACGGTTTACTGAAAATCTTCAGCTGCAGATTCCTTTAGCAAGAACTGCATTGTAGTCCCAAAGCTTCTCAGTTAAAGGATCGAAACTATGGAATTCCCTAAAAGTATCATTACGCCTTCATTTACTGCATTTAAGTCTGAGTATGCAAAATCTTAAAATGTCCTATATATACATGTATGTAATTATGTAAATAAAATGTGTGTGTGTGTGTGTGTGTGTGTGTGTGTGTGTGTGTGTGCGAGCGTGTGTACATGCATACGTACATGCGTGCATGCAACTAGTGCATTCGTTTGTGCATATGTGTGCGTCTATATCTACATGCATGTGTGTTTCCGTGCATGTGTCTGTGTGCTTGTTTTTGCCTGTGTGTGTATGTGCGTGCGTGCGTGTGTGCGTGCGTGTCTGTGATGTGGATGTTTTTGCATGTATTGTACATAAATTATACATTCTGTATATATGTTTAATACATAAAATATAAAATATGTAATATTTATGTAAATAAATGTAAATAATAGATATATTGAAGGCTCCGGGGAAGACCAGGGATTTTGTCACAGATCGGTCTACCTTCACTAAATAAGGATTATTATTATTATTATTATTCTGCTGGATGGGCTAAACAGCCTGTAGCAGGTCTTCACAATCTTCTTCTGCTTGCATGTCTTGCACCTGCTGGACAGTGACTTTTTGTTGGGTGCGGACGGGTATGATCGGGAAGTCTATCACATAAGCTGTGTCTTTGTAGTGGCGATCTAGTCTTCCTTTGAATGTGTTGATTGTTGGAGCTGTTACCACAGAGTCAGGCAGGCTATTCCAGTAATTGGTTACTCTAATCGCGAAGAATCTTTTTCTTGTATCTGTGTAAAACATTGTTTGTAGAGCGTGTAGCTCTGGCCTCGTGTGCGGTCCCCAGTGTCAGAGGGTAATAGATTTTCTTGGTCGATGTTATATATGCCATGCTTGTATTTTCTATAAGATCCCCTTGTAATCGGCGGTACACTAGGCTTGGTAATTGCAATGTCTTCAGGCCCTGGTACAAGTTTTGCTGCTCTACGTTGTACGTTTTCAAGAACTTGAACGTCTTTTTTGTACCAGCAGCGACCAGATTACATTCCCATATTCCAGATGTGGCCTAACCAGACTTTTGTACAACAATATCAACGTATGTTTGTCCAAGAAATCAAAGGTTCTCCATATCATCCCGACAAGTTTATTGGCCTTGTTAACTGTGGTTTCTGCATGCTGGGTGAATTTCAATATGTTGTCGACATACAGGCCAAGGTCTTTTTCACAGGTAGTTTCCTCCAGGGTGATAATATCGTTATTGTCTTGTGTGTTGTATTGAGATTTACTGTTCGAACTAACCAAGTGCATAACATTGATTTAGATGCGTTGAAGCGCAGCTGCCATGTCTCTGACCAGTTCTTTAGGTTGTTCAAATCTGTCTGCAATCTCTCTTGGTCTTCTTTGGAGGATATTTTCGCGAAAAGCTTTGTGTCGTCTGCGAACAGTCGTTGATGAAACAGATGAACAGTACTGGTCCCAGTACGCTACCCTGTGCGATACCACTGATGACTGGAGCCCAGCTTGAGAAGGAGCCATTGACTGTCACCCTTTGTGTTCTATCACTGAGGAATTTTTGTATCCATCCCAATACATCACCATCAATCCCGTAACTCACCAGTTTGAGCAGTCTTTGGCGGGGTACAGTGTCAAAAGCTTTAGCAAAGTCTAGATAAATGACGTCTACCGCTCTTCCCTCATCTACTACTTGGGTGCAGAAATTTAGCATATAGATCTAGGAGTTGGGTCATGCAGGATCTTCCTTCCACTTAGGAAGCCATGCTGGCAGTCTGTCATAGATCCTAACATGTGCTTGAGAAACTCGTTTCTGACAAACCATTCCATCATCTTGCACCATTCCATCGTTTTGCATAATACGGATGTCAGGCTGACTGGTCGATAGTTGCATGCTGCTGATCTACTACCTTTCTTGAAAAGTGGTGTGACTTGTCACTTTTTCCAGTCTAGAGAAGGACTCGCAGAAACCTGTTAAACAGTAACGGCAAAACAGTAAGGCTTGGCAATAAATTGGCTAATTTCTTTCAATACGCGTGGATGCAGCCCGTCCGGACCTTGTGATTTAGGTACTGAGAGCTTCTTTTCTGAGAATATTGAGAGGTATTTTCTATTTAATTAAGACTATTTAATTGCTAATATTTTGTTAAATACACTTGATTCATAAATTTTTATTACATTTTCTGAAAGGGCTTTGATACCTGATTGATTGGTAGAAAACAGAAAAATTGTCAAAGTAATATACTCCGTGATCGGACCAGTTTTCGCATTTTAAAAGGTATTTGTAATTGCCAGTCGGGAGCAGGCCCAATCTGTGATGATTCACCGAAGGAGAAGCATCACAATGTGATCAACGCAACCAAACAATGGTTGTTGCATTTCGTAAGCTGGACTAGATACTTAATAATTGCCGTTTTAAGCAATGTATTGCCATGCTCGTAATCAGCTAATTCCAGGGGCCAGTTTCACAAAGGTGCGTAAGTACGATATTGGACGTAAATATGGCGAAGGAAGGTAGGGGGCGTAAATCGGGTTTCACAAAAAGCGCATAACTTACGCGGGCCATAATTATGGTCGTAACTTACGCGTGCTGAGACCCACGTGTAAGTTAGACGAAAACGTCTAACTCAAAACATCACGTTCAGAAACTCGTTTTCCAGCGTATACGGCGACTATTCGCGAGAGGCTAATTAGGTCATCATTTAGGTCGTGAACACGTTTTAAATTTAGATCTGTTTATTCATATCTATCTCGTTTGTGCACTTCGCATATTTTCCAGAATGCAGTGCTATGGACACAGACCTGATCACTGAAAGGTTTTTCTTTACTATATAATTTAAGCTGTCAAAATGAGTCACCAGTTTTTGAATATCCCTATCACTGTTCTGACAGAACTCATGCTGCTCTGCCTGGCTTCAAGCATGTCAAAGTTACAGCTTCGATCTAAAGCTACAGGCAATACTTTGTTGGTTGAAATAATCGCGCCATTGTACTCTAAAGATGACGCTTCAGATCCACGATTTAATTTAATCTATAAAACCTGTCTATTATGACCACACTAGGCGTGCAGAGTGAGAGTGACTGTCAGAATAGTGAATCGAGCCCTCTGTGATTATTTTGAAAATTGATTGAGTGCGTTGTTGCTTCCTTCTTTACTGCCAAATTGTTTTTAAAATGATCAGCCAGTTATTTACAGCCATGTTTAATTTTTTTGCCTAAATTGTGTCGTTTGTCATAAATAGCACAAGTTAATTTTCTTTTTCTGGTAAACGAATTTTCGAATACCGGTACACTACAGCGATGCAGTAATTAGAGAAGACTATTTTTTTGTAAATTTACCACTGGGATGATTGGCTCATTTATGGAGCAAAGTCCTAAAGTGGTAAAATTTAAAAAATAGGTGCCACCTCCTGCACACTTTCACAATTATGGTTTAATGAATAATGCTGTTAACCCTTTAACCCACGATTTAAAAATAATTCATGTTTTCATTGAACATGTTCATTTGCAGCCCAAGCGATTACTTTTAAAAATTTAACACCAAGAGCTTATTTTTGAAAATATAACATCGGAACGACTGGTTAGGTTATTGAGCCAGCCATTCCAGTGGTAATTTTTAAAAATAATCCTCTTAGCCTGCAAATGGTCATTTGGCTGGCTTGGGTGTTAAAGATTTAAAACAAGAAAACAAAAATCATTTACTGCGACTTCATTTCCAGTGTTAAAACTAACCCTATGGAGTTGTGGTCGAATAAGGTGGTGGCACGATATACACTCTCTGAATCTGAATTGTTTAAATCTGGTAGCCATATTGGATTTTGAATGCAGGGCAGTTGTCACAGCCAAAATAGATATTGTCAAAAGGAACAAATGATGAAAGTTGCTAAGTTCCATCTTGAAACATGCCACAATTTTTGACAGACAGACATACAAATGGCCAGACCTGTGTACATACTAGTAAAGTCTTGGAAATGTGACTTTAAGCAAAGCAATTTAATCATACAGATCTGAAAAAAATTAAATCTTTAATTTGAAATTGTTAGCATGAAAGATGTTGCATTCTTTCCAGTCAACTCATTTTAAGGCAATTCTATAATTTTTTTCCAGTATGGCTGCCTTGAAATTAACATTTTTCTCAAGGGAATTGTTAACCCTTTAATGGCATGGTTCATAACAGGGTTCATACACCTTCAGCAGAATTAAATTCCATACCTTTTCCAGACTTTTTCCAGACTCAATTTCAAATTTTCCAGACCTCATTTTGGGACTTTCAATCAGACAAAAAACAAACACAGTTACTAAGTTCATCATATATAAACTTTATTAAACAAGAATATCAAAACACAGCGTGCGCACTTTTGCCTGTGGAACTGAAGCAACCGCAGTAGTGGAAGACCCGAGGACAATAACAAACTGCATATATAAATAATTGTCACAAGAATGTCAAAGCACAGCGCGTGCACACACATATATGAATTTCATTACAGCAGCACATTTTTTGTTGAATATTTTGAAAATAATTTGACTGGAAACTGTTGCAGCAATAGTTTCCAGTCAAATTATTTTCAAAATATTCAACAGCTATCATGCAAACTTGAGCTTGAGACACCCACATTTATTTGTTGAGGGTCACCCCCCACCCCACCACCCCCACCTTTAGATAACAAGTTAAACCCTGCACATATACGCATACACTAATTTCATTTAAATTTACCTTAGCTGATCATATCGCCATAGCAACAGGAGGAATCCTCATTATTTTCACTTGATAATGCGGCAACATAAGAGGCCTCGCGATACGAAAGAGCTGTCGGACAGTCAATAATATTTTACCGTGACTCAGTGCAGTTGGGATCATCTAACATTGGGCGATATAAAATTGCCACGCTTCTAAATGATCGGCATAGCAACAGGAATTCATTATTTTCGCTCGATGATGAGCCAACACAAGAGGCCTCACGATATGAGGGCAAGGTTGGGATCATCTAATGTTGGATGATATAAAATTGCTAGGCTTCTAAATGATTCTGGTACCATCAATGTGAAAATGTAAAATATTCTTACTTTTGAACCAAAGAAATCTGTAACTTTCGGCGCAGGCTTTAGACGAACTTCTGTCAGTATCTCATGTTTTTCCCCTGGCATGTGGCTAACAAGAGCCGCTTCGCCCATATTCCCGATGTCAAACGACTTATTACAAACACTACATTTGGCACGCGAGTTTGATGTGTTGTCCGGTAAAATCCAATCCTTATATTTATCATTAGTTTCCCAAACACTAGCATATTTGCACTTTCCCATCTTTACTGTATCACAAAAAATGGCAATCTCGCGAATTATTTCATTGTTTCGGCTTCTAACACTCTGTACTATTTGACAGACGACTGCCGATTCACTCATTTTTATTGCGTTGTACTTGAACATGTTCAGAACCCGTATTGCAACAACCACGAGATGTTCCCGCTAATAGGCAGTTTTCTATTACAAGACGAGACCGGGACCCAATCGAATTAGATTCTGGCAAGATTGGCGGAAACGCGAGATTTCGTTCGTAAACAAAAGGATTGCGGTCGGAAAAATTAGGATTGCCGATATTCTAATTTTCCATACATTTTCCATACCAGTTGGTCCAAAATTGGAATTTCCATACTTTTTCCAGCCCTGGAAAAGGCTTTCCTAATTTTCCATACTTTTTCCAGACTTCATGCGTACGAACCCTGTCATATACACAAGCACACAGAAAGTCTGGAAAAGTGGGAATTATAAGAAACCAATGTATTCAGGCCTTGAAAAGTATGGAAAATTTAATATTTTCTCCTACAGGTTTGGAAAATGTATGGGAAATAAAAATATGGTCAGATGTGATTCTCATTTGCAAAATAATATACATATAATCAAAATATTGATGATCTTAGCTACTAATTCCATAACTGATTGGAGACATAAAATGGGACTAGAAGTTGATTAATTAGGTCTGGAAAAGGTATAGAAAAAGTATGGAATTTCATTCTGTAGATGTATGAACCCTGTAATTAGGGCTGCGCGGTTTGGCTTACAGCCATATCGGTTTCGATATGACTTTTCATATCAGTTTTAACCGAATATCGGTTTTATGGACATGAAACAAAAAATTTAAATGATAAAAATTAGCACGAAAACAGAACGTATTTTCACGCCCTGATACATTCGTAACGTTTTACGCCTTTACAGCTTAATATACCTTATAATATCCATCAACGCGGGAGTGAAGTTATTAATTAGACCGCCTAAATATTACGCACAGTTAAATAAACATCGTTTATTTTGTCAAAATTAATCATAAATCAGCAAAACGGGTTGCGAAAAGACGTAAATCACGCGATTGTAATTAATTATGATGTAATTATCTCCCTTTCTTCTTTCATTTCCAATTCGGCCCGAGGACGATATCATGCCTTGAAGAAAATATTAACTGTAATATTGCGATCGTGAATTTCATAAGTTAATATGATATTGTGTATAGAAGATAACGTTTTAAAAACGGTTTGAGTAATAATTTTATTTAAAATTATATCCTAATCAGCAAAATGTATTCAGCATTATATTTATTGGCGAGATTTTGATGCATTCGGGCGATTTAGTGTTGGGACGACTTTGCATTATGTTAATTAGCCGGTGACGTAAATAAAATGGATGCCGTTGTTTAGAAATGTTTTCCCCGATACAAATTTTAATGACAAATTCCCACATTAGTATTGTGTTTTATACACCTGTGCAAAAGTTAAGCACCAGCAAAAACAATAGAACGTAGAAAGATGATGGTACAACTAGGCTGCCATACTTTTTGTCCCCGCGTTAGCTGACATAATTCTAAGTACGAAATGCACATGCATGCATGACTTCACGCCGCTTGATGTCCGTGCGTGGCGGGAAACAGCACACGTGTTCAGTTATGTAAAAGTCCAGTTTGAGGTGTAGAACATTACATACAGATTTAGGCGACAAGATTAGGAATTTTGTGTTCATGACCGTGGTTTATTTGTACAGAGAGAATTAGCTCTTGATTGTGAACCGCTATGGCAAGACGAAGGTTAAGTGATCGTGTGAAATGGCAAATCATAGGCATGCATACCACTGGTATGTCATGCAGAGAGATTGGCAGACAGATGAACATTAACCATACTGTAATCAGTCGTTTGATTGCAAAACATGGGCAAACTAACGAGGTGAAGGACAGGCCTAGATCTGGAAGACCGAAGAAGACTACTGCCCGTGATGATCGAGCCCTAGTACGCCTTGTTAGGAGATCTCCATTCACCAACAGCAGAGTGCTCAGCCAGCAATGGGAAACGCGCAATAGAGTGTCAATGTCGACCGTCAAAAGGAGACTGTATGCTGCTGGCATGAAAGCTAGGAGACCTGTCAGACGTCCTCTCCTCACTGCACACCACAAAGAGGAGCGTCTGAGGTGGTGCAACGAAAGAAGACACTGGAACATGAAATCCTGGAGAAGGGTACACTGGTCCGATGAAAGTAGGTTCCTGCTTCATGCCGCAGATGGTCGAACTCGTGTATGGAGGTCCAGACGCACGGCGTACAACCAACGTAACATCATGGAAGAAGTTCCATTTGGTGGAGGTTCCGTTATGATATGGGGGTGCATCTCATTTGATTGTAAGCTGGATCTGTTGACTGTACCTGGAACACTAAATGGACAAAGATATCAAGATTCCATACTGGATAGAGTTGTGGTCCCTCATTTTGTAAATCATGCACCTGGAACCCACCCTATATTCATGGATGACAACGCCCGACCACATTGTGCTAGAGCTGTGCATGAATACCTCCGCCAGAATGCCATCGAAACCCTACCATGGCCAGCAAGGAGCCGTGACATGAACCCTATTGAGCATATCTGGGACATTCTGGGAAACATGGTGAGAAGGAGGGATCCTCCTGTGCAGAACCTACAGGAATTAACAGACGCACTCCATCTTGAATGGCAACGAATACCACAATGGCGTATCAGTCGGTTGGTGACCAGCATGAGACGTCGTGTCCAGGCCGTCATCCAGGCACAAGGTGGATATACCCGGTATTAATAATGACAGTCTCAAACTCGTGCACAGATGTTAAACTTCGTTTTCAGACACCATTAATGACAATCTAGCCACGTGTGTCAACTGTAGGGCAATAGTTGTCAGTTGTGTCAACGTAACCATATTCAGGCCTCGTTTTCAAGTTCAAACAAAAACATACAGTGTTTCCCCACCATCATAATCAGCATTCCTCTAGTTGCATTATTACCTCTTGCACTAAGATGGATGGGTACATAAATGTTTATGCTATTGCTTTCTTCATAGCACATGAATATACCCTCGCATGTGCGTAGAAATAGGGTGGTGCTTAACTTTTGCACAGGTGTATATATTGCAAATTTATCTGAGACTACCGGAGAAAAGACGAGTGGATATTTATTTAATTAATTCGCTGCTTGATTTCTCTCGGCGTACAGGGAGTTACATGGAGTTACACAATATGCGCAATTGGGACCACGTTCAATTATTAGTTGCCCCGAACATAGCTTAATGGAAAGTATGGCCATTATTATTCATTACGCTTTTCATGCTCGTTAAGATCTTTTATTTTTAACAATCCTGTTACGAAAAACCGAAAATATGTTCATATTCGGTTTTTCGATATTTATTTTTTATAATCGGTTATGAAACCGTCAGTGCAGGATATCGGTTTCAAATATGGTATCGGTATATCGCGCAGCCCTACCTGTAATGAGAAAATGTAGTCAAGAAAAAAAATTGTCCATAGAAAATATCCATTTGCAGACCATGAGAAGTTTATTTTTGACAAATTATCACTGGAATGACTGCTTGGTGATTGAGCCAATCATTGCAGTGATAAGGTTTCAAAAATAGCATTCTCTTAGTCTGCAAATGGATTGCTCCATAGAAAATTTCCATTTGCAGACCATGAGAAGACTATTTTTGACAACTTATCACTGGAATGACCGGCTTGGTGATTGAGCCAATCATTGCAGTGGCATTGCAGTGGCAAATGTATTATACATTGCCCCATAGAAAATTTCCATTTGCAGACCATGAGAAGACTATTTTTGACAACTTATCACTGGAATGACTGGCTTGTTAACTGAGCCTATCATTCCAGTGATAATGTTTCAAGAATAGCATTCTGTTAATCTGCAAATCCAGGGGGGCCCATCTGGTGAATAATATATTATAATATGATTCAAAAGTACTTTCCTTTGTTTTGCAGCCTGTGCCAGTGATTGTGCACCAAATCATTGTCTAACGTAACAGACAGAAGGCTTTGCAATGAGATGCAGTCTATGATTTCTTCTTCATCACTTTTAAATCATTGGATGCAGTAAATGGAATAACATCTGTAATACCAGTACCAGATTCCCAAAAGACATTCGCAGTCAATTTCAGAATGACAAACACACACCTGTGATGGATGTGACCACTGTGTTTAGACTGATTTCAAAGCTCATACATACTTGTTGTTTACAACACACTCTGATAATCACAGTTCACTACATCAATAATCATATTTAAAGCATAATGCTGTATTTAATGAATGAGTTAAAAAAGAAAAAAAAATTAAATTTTAGTATTTAAGTTTTTATTTAACCCTTATGACAATGATGTCAAAATGGTTACTTGTTGCAGAACCAGTAGTTAATAAGACTGGCATATATGGTTAAGAGTTGCTGATCCATGTTTCTGCCTTAGACAGCAACGCTGTTTAAAAATAAAGAACAGTTAAACAAATAATCCTGACTTAGTGTCTAAATACACATATTGTGTACAGTCACTAATGTCCCTGGCCTTACTCAGTCATTTTTGTCAGTTGGCACAATGAGTACTGAAAATTGGAATTAAGAATCTAAAATTACACCAGTCTTCAATCTAACAGTTTAAACAGAATATGAATTCTGTACGAGTTCGATGAATGAGAAATTGTGATTTTCCAACTCAGTCATGAGTATCATTCATCAAATACAGAACTCACATGCTGTATGAACTGATAATTGGAGACTGTTGTAATTTCCAAAAGATAATACCTCTGTCCCTTACAAAATTCTACTATCCTATGCACATTTCCAGCACAGAATTTGTTCTTATGACCATAAGTTTCCTACTTCTGGTCAAGTGTTACATTTTTACTCGAGATTTTCATATTTGCTGCTAAAATATATACATCTCTCCAAATGCTTTGGTTTTAATCTAAATTAATACCTCATTTCAAGATAATGTGTTAGCATTTCTGACCAAAATTTGTATGTTTCCAGCCAAAATGTGTTTTGAAACTTATTTGCATGTGTTCTGATTCAAATACTGAGGTTCCAGGTGAGTGATCTCCAGGGCGTTTATTTGTTGGTAATTTATGAAGATATCATAGCCACTAGTTTGCATGCTGATGATACTTTATAATTTTTTTTATTTTGACCCCTCTTAAATCACAACTACATGACAAATGCTATAAAGTGACAAATTTCATTCGATAGAATAGGAGAAATGTATCCAACTTAACGATTTAACACTTAACCCAGCCAAAACAGCTTCGGCAGTGGTGCTGAGAAATGTCCATTTCCAAGAAGACTATTTTTTAAATCTTTCCACTGGAATGATTGGTATTGAAATTGACTAAATGATTTAGTATTGTAAAATCATGATGCCTTTGAAATGTCATATCCAGGCGAGATTAACAGCTTCAAACAATGACATGTACAATACTGCTACCGTATTTGAGCAAAGGGTGAAATATATCATCAGACTCACTTGATCTCAGGCTCAATCCTGCTCTTCTTTGAGTATGAGGTTATTTCAATCAAAGAAAACTTGTAAAGATATACAACCAAAGCTGTCTATAACGGTCACTGTATGGACCATCAAAATATGGTCACTGAGGTAGGTGGTTGCTTAATGCAGCTCATCTGCTGTGTTTTAGGCGGGTGCATGACATATGATCGTGATTTTCTAAGACTTAATTCGTATGGATCAATTGGTCCCAAAAGCGAGTGTGCTTCCAAGACGTGTTTGTCCACTATAGACAGGTTTTTCTGCGTTTCCGCGAAATAAGACACTGCCGCTGTAGCCTTGAAAAGCCACCTTTAGCTTGACATCGCAATCATATGCTGCTGTCTATGCATAGAAATTGGAGCGGTATCACGCTAAACGTGCCTCATTTCGTGTTTTCTTTCTTATTTTGCACATACATACGCATAATTACTTTTTAGTCCTAAATAGACCTACTTGTGTTAAGAATTTGGTAACACATAATAAGTTTATTGTGGGTGGGGCGAGGGGGTCATCTCGCTGCCGTAAGAATGCAATGCTGCCTTCTACATGGCCGGTTTTCTATACCTCTGGTTCACGATATAAATTATTTGCACTGATTGACCCTGCACTAAAATTAAAAACTGACAACTGCCACATGGCAAATCAGCTGTGTTTTCACATTATGTCATAAGCGACACCGATTCTCGCCTTAGCGTACTAGAGAGCTCCGCATCTAAGTTACGCATTTTATTATTTGCGCATTTATTTACGTGAAACTGACGTAGGCGCGGGACTTAAGTATAGCCACTAAGTTAGACAGGGGCGTAACTTACGCACCTTTGTGAAACTGGCCCCAGGTGTTTGTTTTCGGCTTCCTGAGTCTAAAAATAGATAACAAATACAAATATTCCCGCTTTTCGTGAATGCATATTATTATTATTATTATTATTATTATCGATAATACTGAACTTAAATTGTGCGTTGTCCCAGTGTTTATCCAGTGGGTTTTCAAAGCTTTGAATGGTCGAGGCATTAACGATATGGTCAGTTAGGCTATTCCCATTTGCTATTCTGTAGTAAAATGAAAACTTAGATATATTGTATTTAGCTCTCTGGATAAATAATTTTTTACTATTCTTGGTATCCCTGTTACTATTTCTGGAATATGTATATGTTTCAACCATGTCCCCTCTCAGATGTCTGTATGCGAGTGTGGAGAGGTTTAGAGAATGTAACCTATGCTCATAGCTGAGATTGCAAAATTCAGGGACACTCTTTGTTGCACGCCTCTGCACATGTTTGTTTTTGAAGGTGTGGATTCCATACTGCAAATTCAATGTGGGACCACACAAAAGCTTTATATACCAGCAAAGTTTTCTTTATCCAAATATTTATAGGTCTGCCTAATGAGGCCCATGATACTGTTGTTGGCTTTATAGATTTTATTTTGAATATGGTGATCAAAGGAGAGAGATGAGTCAAAGATGACTCCTAGATCCTTTTCGTTGTCCACATGGGATAGGATATGGCTAGCATTATCACATTCAAGTTTGTATTGGAAATTCAATTATTCGAGACTTATTCGGCCTTCATCCCACAATTCATTGCTAGCTGGAGACGAATCAGAATATTTTATTGGCATGAATCTACATACATATAGATATAACCAAACATTAAGTGACGTGAAATATGTACATGACGGACAGAATATGAGTATATGAATATATAAAAATATATATGTATATAAATATGCAATCTATATTATTGACTATTTACAGAGCACTGGAAGTTCCATTATCCTATTGAGCGTAGAGCGTATTTATCCCAAGAATATGGCTTGGTACTCCCAAAACGAAACGCAGTGGGTCCGTAGGAGACGAATTAGCTAGGCCAATCAGAGACGTTAGCTAGTCTCATCAGCATACGGTACCATCAGAAGGATACGGTACTATCAGAAGGGTTCAGAATCTTCTGAATGTGTCTGCCCAGTGTACCATTCATTAAAAACAGGTACCTTGACCAAATGCAAGTTCTAGAATAACGAAAACTGGTTACGTTTGATTAATTGTGCATTTTATCTGTTATTGCTCAAACTTTCGATAGTTTTTGTAAAACAAATATATTTCCATAAGATTATGAACAGTGTTTACATACATACTTGACGTACACATTGAATTTAAACCACGAATCATAAATTATGAAAATATATTTTCTTTTCTTGTTACTTGTTACTTGTCTTGTAGATACCATCTCTCCAATTCTAGTCGAACCATCAGCCCTGAACTGGACTGCTGTGACGACTGTAAATTTACTAGTCAGAATTTTCGTTATCCTAATCACCACATGTATGCCTCTTGTTGTTGGTTGTTTTTGGGGGTTTTCCTCGTCTTTGTACGGTGTATCGAGATATTCCGCTAAGTTTTAATGATCGAGTGTGGTGTAACTTGAAACAGAGGTCTAGTGATATTTGTTCCAGGAGAATTCTCGGTGGATTAATAAGTGGAATGAAATGTGAAGCGTCAAGTATCAGTCTAGTGGCATCCTCCTCCGTCAGCTCGCACAGCCTTGGTACATCAGCAGTCTGAAGGATGTCATCTATTCTACGAAGATATGTGACACGAACACCTTCTAAGCTCGGGCACAGCAGGATAAAGTGAGTGATTGTTTCAGCTGCCGACTTGCACATTGGGCAGATAGTGCTTTGAGATCGGTCTCGCGTAGATCCGCCAAACAGGTTATATCGCTGTGTGATTAATTTTACTTTCACTGCTGCTTTTAGAACTGTTAGTGTGTCTGTATTAGTCAGTTCCCAAATAGGATGACATCTATTCATGGTGCAGGAGTTCAGGTTGATGAATGATAGTGTTACTTTAGAGGTAGCTTCACTAATTAGATGGTCTCTCCAATAAGCATTGACACTCTGCTTCAATAGATTTTTCGACATGTACTTTGATGGCTGGGTTTTCACAAGTTGAAACGCCGACGGGAGCTGATACTGAGAGAGTAGTTGTCTAGCCATTATCACCCAACTGTGTGAACCAGAGTCCTTAATGGCAAGTTGATGCCGGATAACCTGAGCCTCGATGGAATCTCGTCTGGGGACCATCTTTATAAATAGAGTCAAGATTCTCTTGTGCAGTTGGCCTTCTATTGGGATGATACCGAGAAGAAGATATGTGGCAGCATTAGCAGTTGAAGCTGGAAGATGCTGTATCTGTTTCATGGATCCTCTATAGTAGTCTTCTAGAAGCTGGGTCTCTGTCTTGGAGAGTATCAGAGCTTCCAAACCATGCAGGAGAACTGGTATGACATATATGTCCCATATTTTCCTAGATGTCTTGGGGTTAATTCCGTTAAGGCCATGCATACCTGCTCCCATTAATGAGTATGCCGTACGTCGTGCTGTTTGTATGCACGAACTGACTGTAAGCAGGCTTCTGGTATCTGTAGTTCTATGGACTCCAAGATGGATTTCATCATCTGATTGTTCCAGTGGATTCCCATTCAGCTTGAAGAAGAGCTCAGGGTATGGGTAACCAGGGACTTTTTCGGAATCACTGCCTTAGTCTTCGTTGAGCTGAACAGATACCTTTCATTTGCAGCATCAATCTCAGTGATGGTGAGTAGCTGTTGCATAACACTTGAATTGCTGGTTATACCTGCCAGGTCATCGGCACACATCACTGCGCCTGCAGGAATGGATCCTATGTGGAACGCTCCCCGATGGGCAACCAGCTTGTTAAGTAATGGGTTGCTGCGCAGCTTAAACAGATCTGGTGAAGTATAGGCACCCTGTCTTATGCCCAGTTCCTCAATAATTGGTCTAGACACTCCGTCGAGCCACTTAATTTCTGAAGTAATCCCTGAGTACATACTGTTGAATAGTTCCCATAGCTGCCCATCCACCCCTTGGAAGAAAGCAGAATTTAACATGCTCTTGTGGCATACAATGTCGAAGGCTTTTGATGCATCTAGGAAAGTTATGTATAATGGGGACTTCAAGTCCTTGGCTTCTGCAATGCATTCTGTGAGTAAAAATACTGCATACACGGAGGAGCATCCGCTGGTGAATCCGAACTGATGTTTACTTTGGAATGGATCAGTGAAAGCTCTTGTTCTCTTTAGCAGTTCTTTTTCTAGGACTTTTCCCAATAGGGAGGTAACTGTAATTTGTCTATAGCTGTCTGGGTTACTAGCCGGTTTTCCTTTCTTTAATATGGGTGTCACTAGACCTTTCTTCATACTATCAGAAATTTTGCCCTGTTGGAATATATTATTGATGAGTAGCGTGGCTATAGCAATGATTTCCTCTGAAGCATATATCAAATATATTTCTTTTGTATGCTCCTTCTGACCAGGAGACCCGCGGCGGGACTGCATGGGTCAGCGGTCTAGAGTGTTGACCTATTGCCATCATCATCATCATCAAGTACATTTCAATTCAGTTCAATTCAATTCAATTGAACACATTGAATCTGCACATGCAGTAGGGAATACTATAAATAAGCAAATAAAATTTACTTGAATTGAATTACTTGAATTGAATCATCATCATCATCATCATCATAGTATCCGCATTAGACAACTCTATAATTAAGAAATGGTATAACCCTTATTTTAGCTGTAGTGATATGGTGTATACTGAGTGAGAGGAATACACTGGAAGCAGTCGAAAGCGAAGTCAAATAAAGTAAATGAATCATATATGGTACATACTAGCTCTTGTTGTTCTGTGGTTAAATCCGTCTATGGTTAAATTCGTAATGTAGGCATAAATATGTTACATTTATTCTGGCGACAAGGATATATATGTGTGCTGTGTAATTTTGATAAAAGTGTAATTTTGGTGAAAATTGCATGTTTAAAAGTTACATAAAACGTGTTGTTTAAAAGTGTCATAACAAGTATGACTTGTTCAAAAACGTATTAAAGTGTGGATTTCGGCTACCAAAAGTAATAGTTATTTTAGTTAAATAACCTCCTCTACTCGAAAATTGTATTAGTTAATAATATAAATGGCGTATTAAAAAATATATAGGCAAATTATCATGAATTTCCGAGGATTGCTGAACAAAAACTCTGATTTCTGGGAAGCGAGAAATCCCTCGTACTTTTGACATCACATGTGGTACCAGTGAAAAAAGTAGAAACGTCGTTTCTCGATAGCCTACTCGGTCTCAAACGTGAGAGATTTTACTGGTGATAGTAGTTACATTACTGTTTGGTGTTAGCAATCAACACCATTTGGCAGTTCCCTTTTCCTTTACCTTAACCACATGCATCAAGTGTGAGCAAGATTTATCCATGATGTTTTGTTGTCCACAAGTCTCTTAATGCTTTTGGTTTTATCCATGAAATTCCAGTGTCAGTCTGACAGTCTATAGCTATGTCAAGGGAGTTAATGCAATATAAGAAAGCTGTTGGAGATTCAGCAAATAATTTGACTGGAAGGCGGTGTTAGCATAACCCTTTCATTTACATAATCCCTGACAAAGTAAATTCTTTACAACATAAAGCTTATTCTGTTGAATATTTTGAATTTGATTTGACTGGAAGTTGTTGCTTCCTACGACAGCAAACTTTATAGTCAGATCAATTTCAAAACATTCAACAGTTTTCCTCTATGGTTGCCTTGAAAATGAGATATGGGGAATTCATCCATGAAAGGGTTAAAGCAAACAGGGGTCAGAAAAGCATAGCACAATGAAAGCATGGACCTTCACAGTACATGCTGGTATTAGTACTGTCATTCTATGTGAAATCATAGCACAATGAAAGCATTGGCCGTCACAGTACACTATGGTATTAGTACAGCCATTCTATGTGAAATCATAGCACAATGAAAGCATGGGCTTTCACAGTACACTTTGGTATTAGTACAGTCATTCTATGTGAAATCATAGCACAATGAAAGCATGGGTCTTCACAGTACACTCTGGTATTAGTACAGTCCTTCTATGTGAAATCATAGAAGATTGTTGTTGCATCAACTATTGAAATTACTATGATTCTTGTGCATGACTAAATTACAATAACCTGAGAATATTCGGAAAAGATCAGATCATTATTAGCTCACCTCACCTGAAGGCCCAAATTAACTTATGCCATGGTGTTCATCCGTCGGTCAAATTGCATCTCCTGGGTGAGCTTATGCAATGGTAATTCGGTTGTAATGAATAAATGGACAACTTTGTGCAATATTCATGTCGTTGATGCATGTATATTTTTTAATTGGGCTGTTGTGACGTCAAAAGTGTCTGTTTTTGGAACTAGCAATGTTACTGAAAGCTATTACTGTTAGAGATTTAGCTTTGACCTCAAAATGTGTGTACATATTCGGGACCCCATGGACAAACATCGGCCAATGTTTGGAGATGGTCGCTCCAGTAGAACCAGGGTTATTCATGGTGTCCATTTTGAAGAAATTGTTGCTGAAAGCTGTTGCATTGTGATTTTTTACCCAAGAGAAGTCGAAGTACTCCATTCTCACATTAACCCTTGTGTCTAATGACACAGGTAAAAATCATGACAGTTATGGTGGCTTATAAGAAAAATGCTAATAAATGTGTCATCCTTAATGCAATTGTATCAAATTTGTACCATTACAAGCTAGGTCAGTTTGACCTGTTTTTATTGGCTCAAGGATCCTTTGAACCAAGGGAGCTTATGCCATGGTGGTCGTGACTCAGCTGTCCATCAAAATCGCATCTCCTGTGACCAATTTCAGGCAAATTCGTCGGGAAGAATCCTATGGTGTTAGGCTCCAGAATATTTCTGCAGAATTTTGAATGCTTAAATTGATCAGTGAAAATCTTAGATTTTGTAAATGATTTACTGGAACTTGTCGGAATGCATCTCCTTGGTGGATTTCAACCAAATTTGACTATAAGGGCACTATGGTGCTACGCTTCAGAACTTCTATTCAGAATTTTGATTAGTCAGTTTTGGGGTGAAAATCTTGGATTCTATGAAAAAATTCCCGGAAATTGTCAAAATGCATCTCCTAGGCCACTTGGTTGATTTTAACCAAATTTAACTAGAAGGACCTATGGTGGTATGCTCTAGAAGTTCTATTCAGAAATGTAATTGGTCAGATGTGTTATCCTTAACCGTATACCCCTCAAATTCTTCAAAATAAATATAAATTTTCTCATAGAAAATGTCCATTTGCCAGTCAGGAGAGTATTTAAAAAAATTTATCCCTGGCTTGATTATTGAGCTGGTCATTCCAGTAGTAAATTTACAAAATAGTATTCTCCTAGAGTCCTGGTCTGAAAATGGACATTTCTCAAGATGTACTGCAGAAGCCATTTTTGGGGTGGCGTGAGTATTATTGTGTTACTCAATTCCCGGTTTTAGCCAAATTCGGCCAGAAGTACCCCGTATTGAGTGCTTGGAATTTTGACTGATCGATTTTCCAGTGAACACCTTGTTCTTGAAAATGACATCACAGGAAGTGCTGTACGGGTCAAGCTGAAACTTCTGATATTTCATCGATAACTAGGAGTGATTAAAGTTTGTTCAAAAGAAATTGATCAGTGATAAGACATGGTTGTCATGGCCCAATCATAATTGACCATTCGTTGGCCATGTTGGTTCTTTATTGGTTCAATGGAGCTTTTCATTCGATCTGATTGTGCACTATTAGTGTTCACTACAGGTAGGCAACTACTTGGTGGAGAGCGGAGTGAAGAAGATTGCCCATGTTTCCCCCCTATGGTAAGATAATCCACCACTAACCCGTGAACTGGGTTCGTCATTTAAGTAGTCCATTGTTGAGAACCATGCCACACCACTCCCTTAATTTGATTTAATTTGTCTGTTTGATATATTTATTATGTCGATATGTTCAAGGTAACATTCATGATTTATGTCAGGTTTGCAATTCTATTGGTGTTCACTCAGTCTCAGGTAGCTTAAACTTATATATAGGCTCAGCTTTAGCCCATTTCCCAGATATGTGTTGGCTTTCAAGATTCAAAATTATTCTCATAACAGCTAAATTTTTGACATAAGCCTATATCTTTATATAGGAAATATTGTATGATTTCCAAAATTTAAAAGCCAAATCATACTTGGGAAATGGGGGATCTATAAAGAAATCCATAAGTTTTTAAGTTTATGAAAAAATGTCATTATTGACCCATTCACTACTGGTAAGCAACTATCCCATTTAATCATTAAATGCCAATTTATCAATGTTCAAACAGTTTGAACACATTGACAAATTGACATTTAATAACCACATTATATTTTAATGGTAATTTGATATAAATGTGTCGCTGCCGAAGACAGCAATTAATAAATTTGGCAGATTTAATTTCTACAGAACCTTGAGACAGTTTATTTCAGATAAAGGGTTTTCCTTTTCGTGTTTAGTATTGCTCATTGATATGTATGAGCTGAAAAATGTGCGGTTTATCCAATCATATTGCGATTCAGGGATTCCTCTGAAGGAATCGTTTAGTGGACACGATCTACCCGTTTGTTGCTGCGAAGAAGATATGACGAACCTACAATTCATGCAATGCTAAATGCTAGCGGGATGGATTGTCGATTTAACTGTCGATAAAAATCGTTTGGTATTAGAAAATATATTTTAATATGTACAGCAGGGTTTTAGCACATGATTCACAATTCATTTTTTTATATCAGAATTGGTATTATGACGAATTTTTCTAGCGTAGAATGTGAAAATTCATGTATTTTTAACACATGTATTCCTACCATCGAAACCACCCAAATCTCAATACTACGGCTCGGCAAACATTGCCAAAGTTTAATCTGATGGAAATTAATCTAAGGATAAATTATTTGCTTGTGTTTCGATATCGTACTATGCATCTTTATGTCATTTTAACAAAATTAATTGCATAAATATATCAGAATGCAAGGCTGTGCTCCTTGCCAGTCAGACTAAATAACGCGATAACAACGTGAGGGAATTCTCTCGTCCCTTCCACTTGTGACGCATGTCACATGGTGCGTTTCACCGGGTTTACGGAACTTGCCGAGTGATATTAGGAAGCAGCAAAAGGCATAATTTTCAACATTTATAATCACGTTCTTCTAGCGTATGCGTTTTAAAAAGAATAAAAGTGCATGATAACATGTTAATATAGCATCCCTCTATTTGTTTTCAAAAGAAAATAACAGACATAATTTACACTTTAATAACGTGGTAAGTGAAAGTTTCAGTCAAAAAGTATGAATTGTTCAAAAACGTATTAATAACGTGGTAAGTGAACATTTCAGTTAAAAAGTATGATTTGGTAAAAAAAGTATTAATAATGTGCTAAGTAACGGTTTCAGCAAAAAAAGAGTATGAATTGTGTTAATAACCCATTGTATGAAAGTTTCTGTCAGAAAGTATTAAGCTTATGAATTAATAAAGAGTTGAAATTCAGAGGTAAAAGTATAGCTAGTTAACAAGTGGAATACTGAGATTTGATTGTTTCAAGACGTTGGAAATATCTTCAAGGTGGAGACGATGGATACGCGCATTCATGTTATTTGCCACTGGGAGGGGAATCAAGAAAGCAGACCAGAAGAAGACTTTGTTACTGCATTCAGCAGGAACTGTGATCCAGGATATCGTCTTTAAGTTACCAGAATCATACAGAAAGGATACTTTACAAGAAAGCGGTAAAGACATTGGAGACTTACTTTGTTCTCCAATCTAACGTACATTTATTCAGACATATAAAACAAGCATCAAATGAGACACTTGAACTATTTATAACCTGTTTATGTCAGAAATCCGAAACGTATGAATTTGATGATATGGATTCAGTTAATGAACAAATACGTGACCAGATCATTGAAAATGAATGTCACACCAACTTTGTCGGAAATTACTTGAGAAAGGAAGGGACTTAAAATAATGAAAATTAAAAGAAATAGCATGTGCGATGGAAGACTCTGAAAGACAAGCTTGTTCTATTGAGGATTTGAAAACGGATGTAAATAAATTGACTGTGCGTGACAAACTTACTAAGAATAAAATTACATGTTTTATTGTGGCTATGAAGGCCATAAAGGCAAGGATCCCCTGCAAAAGGGAAGGGATGCACACGATGTAATTTCATCGATCATTTTCAAAGTCGATGTAAGACAAAAATGAACATTAATTTCGGTCACAGAGGTAGGCGACCGAACTTTAATTTAAAAGCGGACTTTGTTAGGCAAAACAAAGTTAGACAAGTACAGGATGAGCCAAATGACAATGATTATGCATTTAGCGTGTTAAAACAAACCAACGCAAAATGTGAAAAGATTTTGGTGGACATTGGCGGAGTACCTATGATTATTGACTCTGGTGGTAGCTGTAATGTCATAGACAGAAAACTTTGGGAATTTTTTAAAGAAAATGGTGTTAAATGTACCTCATGGAAAACTACGAAAGAGCTATATTCATACTGCAACAAACAATCCCTGAATGTTGCAGGAACTTTTCCGCGAATATTTTGTTTAAAGATCAAGCTTTGGAAAACATTGAATTTGTGGTTATTGAGGGCGAAGTTCAAGCTCTTTTAGGTCGAGAAACAGCAATACAATGCAAAGTTATGAAAATTGGACCTGACATTAACGTAGTCCATTTGGAAGAACAATATGCACAAACACATAGCAGTATTTTTGACAAATACCCAGAATGCTTCAATGGTGTAGATAAACTGAAGGATTACCAATTACGCATTCCAATTAATCCGGAAGTAAAACCTGTTATCCAACATATGAGACGAGTACCATTCAATCTGAGTGACAAACTCACAAAGAAATTGGATAAACTCGAACAAATGGATATTATCGAAAAGGTGAAGGAAGCAAGCTCATGGGTATGACATTCGTCTATGTGTGAACGTGCGTCAGGCTAATTTAGCTGTGCAACGTCAAATTCATCTGATTCGGACAATTGATGAATTACTTCAACAGATGAACAATAGCAAGGTGTTTAGCAAAGTGGACATTAAGTGGGCTTACCATCAAATAGAACTTGCCCCAGAACCATGCGAAATTACAACTTTCGCCAGCCATAAAGGGATGTATAGATATAAGACATTGATGTTCAGCATATCGTGCACTCCTGAAAAGTACCAGAAAGTTATGCAACAAACATTACAGAACTGTGAAGGCATGAGTAACATTGTGTATGATATTATAGTACATGGTGAGACAGAAGATGAACATAATAAAAGACTAGAAACAGTAGTAAAAGTGTTGGCAGAGAAGGGGTTAACGCTAAATCGTCAAAAATGTAAACTAAATATGTCCAAAAGTGTTTATGGGACATGTGTTGTCAGAACGGGGAATTGGACCAACAGAGGTCAAAGTCCAAGCAGTGGTCAATGCACGTGAACTGAAGGCAACATCAGAAATACGTAGTTTCTTAGGCCTGGTGAATTTCAGTGCCAGGTATATGTCTGATTTAGCAACAATTTCTGAGCCGTTACGGAAATTGACTCGGAAAAATGAGCCATTCAATTGGGGACAGAAACAGCACCATGCGTTTAATGAATTAAAGAAATGATTACTGAATTGGACACCCTCGGATATTATGATAAAACCGCGCCAACAAAAGTTATCGCAGGTGCTAGCCCTGCCGGACTGGGAGCCATGTTAGTGCAAAAACAAGGCGAGGAATTTTGTGTTATCTCATACACGAGTCGGAGCCTGAGCGATACAGAACGTCGTTATTCCCAGACGGAGAAAGAGGCATTAGTATTAGTGTGGGCATGTGAACATTTTCATGTTTACATATATGGATGGGAGCTTGAGTTATATATGGATCATAAGCCATTAGAGTGTATCTATTTATCGCGGTCGAAACCATGTGCCCGTATTGAGAGGTGGGTTTTGAGAATGCAGCCCTATATGTAGGCCTATACCGTGAAATATATACCCCGACCAAATAATGTTGCAGATGCATTATCGCGTTTGTCAGTGAGTTCAGTTGACACCCCATCAATTTTGAACTTACTGACAGACGAGTATGTGCGTTTTGTCGCTCAAACAGCAACCCCTATCGTTATGTCGACATGGGAGATTGAGGGCTTCGGAATATGATCCCGAATTACAAAGTGTGCAAGATTGTTTAATTACGGGCCAATGGAATGGTGTCGAATTCAAGGAATATTTTCTGGTTCGAAATGAATTGTGTGCTATCAGTAAACTCTTATTACCAGGCACAAGAATCGTTGCGTTGTTCCAATTAATCTTCGAGAGCGCGTGTTGACCCTAGCTCACGAAGGTCATCCAGGGATTGTTGGTATGAAACAATGCTTACGTAGCAAGGTATGGTGGTCTGGTATAGATAAAACTGTAGAAAAACACTGTTAAAGTTGCTATGGGTGTCAACTAGTATCACAACCAAGCAAACCCGAACCCATGACACGTACTGAATTGCCTTCAGCACCATGGCAAGATTTAGCAGCAGATTTTTTTGGATGCTTGCCATCTGGTGATTATATTTTTATTATGATTGATTATTATAGTCGGTTTTTCGAAAAGGAAATTACGAAAAACACAACTTCTGAGAAAATCACAATGATTATGGCCGAATATTTCATAACACACGGGTTACCAGTTTCAATTCGTACTGATAACGGACCTCAATTTATTAGTAAACATTTCCGTAATTTTATGAATGAATATGGTATAATTCATTATAGATTTACCCCCATTGTTGCCACAGGCAAATGGATAGGTGGAGAGACAAAAGCGCTCAATTTTAAAGCGAATCCGCATTGCACAAGCGGGAGGTAAGAACTGGATGTTGGGTTTAAATAACTTTTTATTAATGTATAGGAGTTCCTCGCACAGTACGACTGGTGTTAGTCCAGCAGAACTGTTATATGCTACGAAGATACTGACAAAATTCCTGGAATAGCATAATTTTTGTGTTGATGATATGGACGTGCGTGACAGAGACAGTGAAAAGATAGAGAAAGGGAAAATATATGCTGATAAGAAACGTAGAGCTTGTGTCAATGATATTAAAAAAGGTGACCTGGTTTTGGTTAGGCAAGATCGTGAGAATAAACTCTCAACAACGTTTAATCCAATCCCTTTTAAAGTTGTTAGCAAACATGGGAACAGTGTTCTTGTAGAAGCAGATAGTGTCAAATATGTCAAAATGTACAACGGTTGCGGCTTATATAGCCTTTTGTCGGTCTAAATTCTTTACTTGTTAAATAGGTCTGACGGGTTTGGCGGAACCACAAACATTAAAAGCACAAACGTTAATTACCGATAGGACAAGACCCACCAAGTCATAAACAGTTATTTACAGGGGTAGGGTATACTATTATAGGACGGTGGTATGACAGATGGGAGACACCAGTGCCATCATTGATATATACCTCCTTGCGTGGGCTACACGAATCTTTCAAGTTCCACCCAGGTATGTTATTCGAACATCGCTCTCGCTCTCGTTTGTTTTCCTAGTATAACAAACATTCTCGCGTTTGTGTCATTTTCAGTTATCAATTTATGACAAAGTATAAATTGTCGTTCTCGCTCGTTTGCTGTGTTTGATAAGTAATTAATTACTTTATTGGCCCAGGCCACCACCACCACCACCACCACCACCATCATCCCACCATCATCATCATCATCATCATCATCATTTTACGATGCACAAGCTGGCTTGTTATTGTCTCAGTGTTTTGTTGTACTATGGCTTGCTCAGTTCTTTCTTTCATATCTAGTTGGTTCTTGAATGATTTGACTGTTGATTAATTAAGTCTCCTCGAAACAGTTAGATTTAAGAGTTTAACTCTTAGCACTGAATGCCAATGTTCTATCTTTTGTTGTGTAAGTAACAAAGAAACTGTTGGGTAAATCTTGGTAAATGTTCTCTTGATTAGTCCTATTTCGCTGTTCACCTTGGATACGATATTCTCTATATGTATATCAAAAGAAAGGTTTTTGTCAATATACACTCCCAAGTCTTTTTCTACCTCTGACTTTGGAACAGGATGCATATCGGGCATATCTGTCACATAGTATTTGGTTTGAGGGTTATTTCTGCCGAAGTGTATGACATGCGTTTTACCTGTGTTGAAAGATAGTTGGCATATCTGCGACCACTTATATACTTTGTCTATGTTGTCCTGAATCCTAAGCTGGGTTGCCATATATCTTTGTGTCGTCTGCACATACAGTGGCAAGTTAATCCGTGAGTAGGTCATTTATATATATCAGAAAAAGTATAGGTCCCAGGACACTTCCTTGTGACACACCGCTGGTCACCTCAATCCAGTCTGATATTCTGTCATTGATCCTTACTCTCTGGCTTCTGTTAGATAGGTAGTTTCCTATCGATCTTACTAAATTGTCGCCAGTACCATAGCTTCTCAGTTTTATTTGGAGTCATTGGTGTGGTAAAGTATTGAATGCTTTTGAGAAGTCTAAATATACTGCAGCGACAGGTTCATTTCAGTCAAGTTTGACTGCTATATCTTCAATGTATTCTTGTAGTTCAGTTTTACATGCCCCATTATGTCTGAATACATGCTTGCACTTGGTACGTAGATAGGATGTTTCCAGAAAATTTGGATGCTGTCTCTTCTAAATGACTCTAGGACCTTCCATAAGATAGAGGTGAGACTGATTGGCCTGTAGTTCCTTGGGCCGTTTTTGGAGCCGTTTTTGTGTATGCAGCATACATTTGGCATTTTCCAGATGTCAGATAATACGCATTCTTTCAGAAACTTGTTAAAGATTATGTGTAGTGCGGATCGCTCAGTCAGGTACAAGCCGATCCGGGTTGCCCAGGTATGAAACGACCTTATCTGAGATGCTCCAAGCACATCTCCGTTGGCTATATAGTTTTGTGCGTGTAGCCAGTAACAAGAATTCTTAAATATATAGAGTCCGTAAAAGCACTTAGTGCACGTGTGCGTCATTTGAGATAGCTCATGCACGCTGTTAGCATATGGGGAATGGCAATCCTATGTATAAAGTCGCCCGTGTTACGTACTTACTTAATACTGACCCATTTCACTACATCTTGGTATGGATCAGGACCAGGATTCATAAAAAAGAACGAATCATTTTACGGAACTGAAATCGGGTCAGCTTTGGCAGAGACATCAGTAAGTTTAAATTAACGATAAAATCTGTTTCTAAGTAGGCAAGATCGCCATCGCTCATGTGTAGGTAGCATGACGTCATAACCACCTGATCGTCAAACGCTACGTCCGTATGAAGTGTGCGATGATTGGTTGGGCTCTACGATGTTGGCTTCTGATTGGATGTCATAAACCTATAAAAGGACTCGCTCCAGCTGCATTCTTCAGTCAGATGGGAGTCGGTCAGAGTAGGTAGTCATTCTACGTGCCTACTGCGCAGAGCTCACCGTTTTGGCAATCTACACCATTCAGTTCATTCCTTGTGATCTACTCCAGTGACTCACCCAGCACCAACGCCGTGCTAAATTTTTGGCAGCTCGTGCCCAGGGGCTAATAAACCAAATTCAAAAGTAAGGTTGCACATCCACCAACTATTGGGAACCAATGAGAGTACGAGCGCCATTTCAGCCAATCTCAATATGTAGTACGATTGGCCTGTCTGAGGTCTCGCCAAACCTGCTGCACCACGCCGACTAGTGGAGACCAAATGTAGCACGTTTCCGGTGCATCATGTTTTGACCTTTTCAGCACTGCTTGGGAATATTGCCCTCCATGCTGCTAATTACCTAGGTAGCATGGATCGATCGTCTTGTGCCGTAAACCTATCACCAGCCTCTCCATCAATGGAGGCTATTTCATCAGTACCAAGTTTTGAGTACTTCTACAAAGCCGTAAATTGAACTGTTCTATTATGTTATAAGTGTCAATGACTATGAAGCACCCATAACACCGAATACATCACTATTACTGATAACTACGCCTACAGACGCGAACATGCGCTTAATATTATGGCTACAGTTATTGAGTTCGCCAACAGATGTCAACATGCACTGATGATTAACAGGCTCCCACTTCTACTTCTCCAGCAGATTCCAAACTGTGCTGATGACTAACAGGGGCCAACTGAACTTTCGTGGTGCAAGACCGGACATTGCGCTGATGATTAATAGGCACTTATTTTTAGTGTAGTATAGTTATTTCATTTTATGTAGCACTGATTATAAGTAGGCGCCGTAGGTCAGCTTGACCTTATTACATTGTATCTATGTATAAATACGGCGAGCGCCATTTTAGCTATATCGCTGTAGATTTTCTATTGTATCACTTTTTGAGTTAGTTAAATAGTTATATATTTTCTGTAATTGCCACCTAAATGTATACTAAATAGCTTCATTAATACATGCACTTAAACTCTCTAAAATATGGCAACACACTCACACTAGAGTCGTTTCTCGTGCCAATACGGCTCGAGATACGGTGACTAATCCTAACTAGTATTAAGCTCAGCTATTTTGTTAGGATAGAGTAGCTAGGAACAGCTGTTCAAATGAAGGAGTGCTGTTTTATTGTAAAGCCTCTTTCCCGGCAGTGCTGCTACGCTACATAAGCACACCAGATTTACATAATTGGTCACCAAATTAAGGCCTCCTAAATTCCTTCTGGAGCAAATGTCTGTTCTACGACTCTGGCCGTCTGGTCCACTAATTGTCTGCTAGTCCCCTCTGTCGGTTTGGTTAGCGCTGACCCAGGAAATCACAGAAGTTTGCTGATGGTGAGAATCAAAATGGCGATGTTTCACCACACTTCCCCTGTACCCGCCGTGGTACATATTAGCTAGTCTTTAAGCCATATGTAGGATTCACTGCGCAAACATTAATTATAGTAGGTACGTCCTAGCAGTGGAGCTCATGGGCAATTACATAACCCTAAATGCAGGTAAACAGCTCCAGGGAGCGAGCCTCAGATAGTTCGCTTTCGCCTTGCTTGGCATCGGCTGAAAACGCAGTTAGCAAACCAATCCTAAGGTGACTGAGAGATGCCTATCAGCTCTCAAAAGCCTTCTTGGAAGGTTACAACTGTCTGCTACACACTTCTTCAGCCAGTGCCGTAACTAGATACGCTGCTTTCTAAATGTTTTTGTGTGTTATCCTGTCCATGCCTGGTTATATGTGGTTGTGCTGACACGTGGAGTGGGAGTCGCTCATCGGCTTCCTGGACCCATCGCCCGGCAACATGTCTGCGCCATCAGCTTGAGGGAGTAGTCCAGTGGGTACATGCTAAGAAAGGCTACCCGGGCTCATCCACCAGGAAGACGACCTGTTTCTAAAGTTAAATAGGGACTAAGCAGTTTGAGGCAATTACTCTCTATGTGTCTGGACCAAATAACTAAAGCTCCTCAGGAGGCCTAGCTCCTCAGGAAGGACTGCCAAAATACTGCGGCATCGACTAATTCTGCAACTAGCATAAGAGACGATGGTGCCAGATTCTGTTGAAATCGGTGCTCTGCCCCCACATAAACCAGTATGCATCCATTAAACTATAATAACACTAGGATAATATGATACACTTTTGCATTGGTCTTAATGGGGAATATGGCTTCGGCCGCACTCCCTCCTCTGCTTCGGCGTAGTAGACATTTTCCTATATTTTATTGGCCCGCTTGCGGCATTAGTTATTATCGCAGGGATGGGATAGGTATCTTTAGCGAGATACAAATACAGTCAGACCAATACGTCTCTTACTTCATTACTCGGTTAACGATATTACATTGTTAGTTCTGTAGTAGCTTTTAACTAAAAGCCGGCTTTCGACTCACCTCACCATTTTTTCATATAATTAAGTAACTAAACTATGCAGCGTCATACAGGCTGCACCAATAGTTGGGATGATATGATGGTGTTCGCTGTAGGCGGCAATGGTCGCCCAGGCTCACTGGAATGATGTTGCTCCACCGACTCTAGAAGTCGGTCTCTGTGGTGCGCCCATCCCTTTCTCCATCCCTGAGGCTAGCTAACCAGTATTGTCAGGCCAGTGAGCGCCTTGTGCGTTCGCCGGATTCCTAGGAGGAATTATGGGGATAGCATAGCGCCGGAGCTACATATGCATAGTGGTGTACTAATTTCTTTAGCCGCTTCCTTTAATAATAACACTGGTATTTCATCCAGGCCATTGCTTTTATTGGGGTTTAGTACATTCAATTTATTTTCGATGGCAGATGTTATTATTCTGTCTTTTATTACAATACCATTGCTTCTAATGATTGGTGTAGAATGAAGATTTTCTGAAGTGAACATACTTGAGAATAATTTGTCAAGAATGTTTCCTTTTTCTTTGTGATCTGCTGTTAGCTGGGTTACGTAGCTTGCTAATTGATTGACATAAAACCGTTTTACTCTTGACATAGTTCCAAAGACTTTGAGAGTTCTCCTGCTTTCACTTGCCACTTTACATTCAAATGTCTGTTTTGATTTTATGATGCATGCTGTCGCTTTGTTTCTAGTCAATTTGTAAAGCGCGTAAACTGGGGTTTTCTTTGTTTCATTGTAATTTTCGTATGCCTGACTTTTGCTATTTAGTGATTCTGTTGTGGTACGGCCAAGCCAGAGGTACATTCTCTTACCGCATTTTTATGAAGGAATATACTGCTCTTTCATTGTGATCAATATTCTGTGTAGGAAGTTCCATGCTTCTGATGTATTAAGTTCGTGCAGATGATTCCAGTCAGTCGTTTCTAAGTCTTTTCTCATTTCCGTATACCGTCCTTTATTCAACAGCAGCGTTGGCTTAGCTATTTGTTTGCTTGTGCTTAAGATGTCAGGATGTAGTGATTTTTTAAGAACATCATGGTCGCGTTTACCTAGTTGAGGTAGGTGAGCTATTTCGTCGACGATCCTTTGGTTGTTTGTTAAAACTAGATCCAAAAGATTTGAAGTCTGATTTATAGACATATATTTACAGGGGTGCGGTACATAATAGAAGACATGGTGAGGGTGCATTACATTTTGATAGTAATAACAATGTACCACTTAGGTGTACATGTAGGAGTAACAACAATGCATGGATTATAAGATGCTGTCAAACCAGTATAAAATAAACAGCTTCAGATCTGACTTCTCTTAATCTTAATTTGTCCTTAGAGTAACAACAATGCATGGATTATAAGATGCTGACAGGCCAGTATAAATGTAAACAGCTTCAGTCTTTTTCTCATTCACATTGTTTCCTTTGCGGGTTGCATCGAGGGATCCACACTATGTACATTATGGAGAGATAGGGGTGGAAAACAGAACTAGTTGAAAATGACTTTTACCGTGTCCGATGATTAATCAACATAATTTGATTCGCTATATACAGAGTGATTCTGGACAAAGTGTGAGGTTCTTTGCAATATTTACGCTGACAACGTCTGACCATCCTGAGTAGGTACTATTAACACACACTATTTGCTTATGCTTCTGGATGAAAGCCCTTACCCACAATGCCACCTTTCCAGTTATGCCATAACTGTTCAATTTGGTATGAAGTCTAGAGTGTGGGGCCGTGTCAAATGCCTTTTGAAAATCGAAGTAAATAGCATCTACAGGATTATGGTGGTCTAGCATATCCGTCCAAATGTCCATGGCTGATAGGAGTTGGGCAGCCCACGACCTCCCATTCATGAAACCATGCTTGCACTTGCGAGAATAGATTGTTAGCCATCATATGCTCTACTATATTATCCCTTACGATCAATTCCATTACCTTGCAGCAGATGGAGGCCAGGATGATAGGTCTGTAGTTACTCACTCGACGTCTACTTTCCTTTTTAAAGATTGGAGTAATATCACTACATTTCCAAGATTGTGGAATTATGCTTTGATCTGCAGTCTTACGAAAGATTATGTAAAGTGATAAGGGCAGGGTAGTGCTGAGTTCTTTCGATTCTTGGTTGCATCTGGTCCAATCCAGGTGATTTATTCACCTTAATTGACTATAGCTTTTTTACATCATCTAGAGTGAAGGATATGTTGACGAGGGGTGTTTGTACTTGTTTGCTAACACAATGTGGAATATTATGTGTGTCCTCAATAGTGAACACATTAACAAAATAATTATTTAGTAGCTCAGCTTTCTCATTATCCATAGAAATTGTGGCCCCCATTTACTTCCAGGTCACCTAACAAACTCCTGGTTTTCAGATTGCTCTTCACGTAGCTGTGGAATGCTTTAGAGTTGGATTTATATTCATGTGCTATGTTCTTCTTAAAAGTCTTTCATTAATTACCTGATAGATCTCCGTGCTTGATTATGAGGTTTGCTATAGGAGTCATAGTCTTTCGATCCACTAGTATGTATAGATTTTCTCCATGTCTTGTTTTTTCCTTTAACTTTGGTTAGTACTTTTCCATTCATCCATACTGGTTTCAGTTTCTTTTGAGTATCAGCCCTTTCATTAGGTAAACACATTTTCTAAACCTATGATTTTTGTATGCGGTAGATCCCAGCTTTCCTTGATTGTTTTACCCGATAGCACACGATCCCAGTCAACTTGAGATAGGAATTCATCGAAATGAGTGTAGTTTTCCTTGTCCCACAGATAAGCTTTTTTGTTTTGGGTTTGTTCAGTGTCTTTACAACGTATGGTAAGGGTGATAGTGGCGTGATGACTCTGACCAATAGGGTGCTCTGCGCAAGTATTCTCAATCATATCCTCTTCATTAGAAAAAATTAAGTCTAATATGTTAGCCTGCTGAAGTCCTCTGTAGTGAGTTTGGGAATGTGACATGCTGGTCTCTTATAGTTTCCATGAATATGCAGGATTTGTGGTTTGGCCCGGCATTGCATATACCTTCATCCAGTTTATTTCTGAATGGTTGAAGTCACCCATTATGACAATGTGTGAACCTTTGGAATTTGAGGCCTCTATTAATAAGTTGTGCAACAGAAGGTTGTTTTTGTCTGTACTGATGGGCGAGTGATTGACGTACCCAATGTGAAGACTGTCATCGTTGTGGAGTTTAATGCTGCACCATATAGAATCTTCAAATGTAGCGTCGCTTGGTAAGTGTCCTTCCGAAGCATGGAGGTCTTTCTTGGAATATAAAGCAACCCCTCTACATTTTGAATCAATATTGCTCCAACAGTCTAACACGAGGATATTCTGTGGATTCTTTGGTTTTAGTTCTGACACAAAAATAATATCAGGTGAGTACTGGTGAATACAGATTTGTGGTTCTTCACGTTTGTTTAAGGTGTCCAAATTTGTATATATACATTTCAGTCCAGATAAAACACCTGGAACGGCATTATCAACATTATTTACAGGTATTGTTGTTCCAGGCCTGCAGCTTAGGTTCTCGTCTGTTGACCTTTACCGTGAGTCGAATCCAAATTTTACAGGTTCTATGCACCTTCCATAAATATGTTGCGATGACGATCAACAAAGCCAACCAAGTAGTAGGCCTGATCAGACGATCATTCCACTATATTCTTCTTCTTGTAGGAAATCTAGCCTCCATGGGCTCAACTCATCCCCAGGAATCCAGGGTAGTTGTCCGGAATCTGGTACGTCTAGAGTGATTATGCGGAGACACACGATATATAACATGGTTCTCGGCACCTAGTGTTAGTTCTGTAAAGCAACTTTTATTTGCGAGTGTGTTTCCGAGTCTGTACAATATGTACAGTGGGTTAATTTCAATTGTGTACAATTGTAAGCTAGCGGACAATGACACTTGCAGTTATTTTTAAAGTGCTGCATCTCGCAAGGTGTAAAGCATAGCAGAGGAAACGGGTGATTCTAGCAATTTGCATATACAGTTTCGTGGTGATAACTATATATCTTACAATTGTGGCAGTTTTTCATGGTTAGTTGGGCTACCATTTCAGGATCATTCATGATGTTGCTAACTTGGTCCTGGTTGTTTTCTTCATTCAGTATTCTCAGGATATTAGCCATATATGGCTTCCTATAGACGTCAGTTGCCTTGCAGGTCACACGAATTAAGAGAAATGATGGAGAAATGTTTATGCTACTATTCAAAGCCCGATTGAGGTCACTACTTGAGTAAACCTACATAATATGGAGCCCACGATTCAAGACTAATGTAACTAAAATAGAAACTATTCAGAGGCGGGCCTCCAACGTCGCAACAGATGATGATGATGATGGTGATGATGATGATGATGATGATGATGATGATGATGATGATCAAGAGTCAAGATTCAATATTATTTACTTGCTTCTTGGATACCAATTTACATACTTTCAATACAGGTTGTCAGCCGAAGGCATTGCCTATAGTGGTGGCAGACACCCAACATTAAATATATGTATATATATATATATATATATATATATATATATATATATATATATATATATATATATATATATATATATATATATATATATATATATATATATATATATATATATATATAATTACACACATAGCTTAACATAGAATGCGAGATATACTTGTGAATGTGCAAATGCGGTACTGAATTCAGTAGACTTAGAAAACAGAAGAAAAGAACAAAAGATACAATACATCTATGTTTTTTCTTTTTAGTTATTGAGATTAGAGATTTGTATTTGGGAGGGTGGGGGTGGGGGCGGAGGTGGAGAAGAAAGGAGGATGGGGCCATGCTTGCCAATTACTTTTAGCCCAAACCGTAGGTTGCTATTAGTAGTAGCACTTGAAAGAAGTAGCACTTGAAAGAAGCAGTAGTCGCGATAGCAGTAATAGTGCATTATGATGTAGTAGTAGTAGTAGTAGTAGTAGTAGTAGTAGTGGTGGTGGTAGTAGTAGTAGTAGTAGTAGTAGTAGTAGTAGTAGTAGTAGTAGTAGTAGTAGTAGTAGTAGTAGTAGTAGTAGTAGTAGTAGTAGTAGTAGTAGTAGTAGTAGTAGTAGTAGTAGTAGTTGTAGTAGTGTGTAATGATAGCTGTTTAGTGTGTTATCTCGATCTAGTATGTATTGAGCATGCTAGTTTTAATTATGTCTTTGTATGATTTTAGCGTTAGTATTTTTTGGCGTGTTTGTTTATTTGTTTTATTCCACGCATTGATGGCACCAATTGAAATTCTCTGTTTCCCCATGTCTGTTCGTGTGTATCTAATGTGGCGATCATGTTGTTCCTAGTATTGTATGTGTGGATTTCAATGTTCTTTACACAGCTGTGGGCTATTGATTTAGGTAGGAGTAAGGCTCTGGTGATGTTGATCATCTGTGACTTACCTATATCTGTGACTTTACGAAGATTTTGTGTTTTGAACAGGTTTTGACCCTTTGCTGTTTTTGAGACCATTGCTTTGTATTTTTGTTAATTTGCATTTTTGTGTGTTAGTCCAGATGGCATTGCAGTATGCGAGGTGTGGAAGGATCAGTGTGGAATACAGGCTTTTAATAGTGGCATGTGTTAGGTATGGCTTTTGTCTTTAAATGTCTCTTAATTGTTGTTACTTCAGCTGTGACTACCTCAATTAGTTTACCTCAGGTCAGGTTCTTGTCTAAATAAACTCCTAAGAATTTAGCAAAATGAGTGTCTTCAATTTCTTTTTTATTAGTATAGATTTTTGGAATATTATTGTTTATTGATTGTCTAGACTTTGAAAATAGCATATAGTTTGTTTTATCAACATTTAATGATAGCTTGTTTACTTTGAACCAATTAATAGCTTCTTCCATTTCTTTATTTACTCTTTCGTAATGTATATCTAAGTTTTTGGTTCTGATGATGATGATGATTTAAATCACAAAAATGGCAAAGTTACACTAAGGCGCATGCATATCTCTTGCCAAATGTAAATATATCAAGTTCTGACGAGATCGACAATAGGCCTTCACAGGCCTCCAGAGTCATCAATGATGATGATGATGATGATGATGATGTTCGATCTTGTATCTTGTATTTTCTCAATACAACCTTCAAAGGAGAACCGCCAATGACGTAAAATAGGCCAGTTGACTCTTAGGTTCACTACAACTGATTAACTTTACACTATCTGACCCTATCTTGACACTTACTTGGTACTTACTTGACACTTGGTGGACTAGCTGTCTAAGCCGAAAGGCACAGTTCTCCGTTCTCTCTTGAAGGCTTCCACAGATGGTGCATCGACGACAGCTTCTGGTAAATTGTTCCAGCCCACGACTGCTTTAGCTACTTTAGAAGGGAAGACGTTTCTAACTGGTTCTGTAGAACAACGTTGTTTGTAGAGCTTGTGCCTATGATCTCGTAGATCCCTATGCGGGCTTTGGAATAATGTTGCTGGATCTGTGTTGTAGTAGCCACTGAGGGATTTATAGGTTTCTTCAAAGTCGATATGGCGGATGTCCTCTAGTGAAGTGTGGGGGGGGGGGGGTCATTGCTCAGCTGGAAACATAGTCTCTGCTCCTTATCTAAGTGTTTTAAAATCTTTTTCTAAGTATGGGTTGCATACTACTGATCCATATTCGAGTGCTGGTCTAATGATAGAGTTGAATATATTTTTAACAATGTTCAGTGATCTATTCTTAAAGCATTTCTTAATTATACCAATTTTCTGTTTAGCTTTCTTGACAACACTGGTGATATGAGTGGTAGGTTTTAATGTAGCTGAGACTAAAATTTGTAGATCTCTTTGTTCAGTTTCTTCTAAAAGGTAATACCCATTGAGAGAGTACAGATAGTCTAAAGATGATTTGATTCTGATGACTATGCGCGCCTCTGCATTGAATCCCATGAGCCATGTTTTGAACCATGCTGAAAGGGAGTTTAAGCCTTGTTGAAGCAATACGAAAAGCTGTGCTGTGGATTGTACTGAGGCCGGCAGATCATTCACGAATAGTAAAATGATTACGGAACCAAAGATGGAGCCATGGGCTATGCCACTTGTGCTTGGCTTCCAGTCTGAGTAACCAACCATTTCTAAGCATCACCCGTTGTCGCCTGCACGCTAGGAATGATTTGATCCACCAGAAGACATGTCCTTTAATACCTAAATCTTGCAGTTTGTAGACTAGGCGTGCATAATATATAGTATCAAATGCCTTACTAAAATCTAGATAGATAGCGTCGGTTTGTTGGTTTTGTTCGCAAGCCAGGAACCTGTCTGACATGCACTCAATTAATTGTGTCACCCAAGAGCATTTTTTTGAAAGCTGTGTTGATTGGATGATATAATTTGGTTGTTGTCGATATGTTTCCATAAAACGTCAAGTACAAGTCTCTCCACGAGTTTGCAGACTTGGTTGGTGATGGCTACAGGATGGTACTTATTTGGTGAGAGCCGAGATCCTTTCTTGAAAAGGGGAATGACATTTGCATCTCTCCAGTCCTGAGGAATGGTGCCAGGTGCTAAAGATAAATTAAATATGTTTGTGAGGACAACAGCAAGCTCCTTGACTTCTTGTACATTTACATGGATGTTACCAGGCCATACAGATTTGTTTCTTTTCAATTTGCTTAGTTTGAGTCTGACCTGGTCGACGGAGATATTCATGTCATACAGTTTACTGAAACATGGTTTAGTATTGGAGGAAGAGAACATAAGTCATCTGTGTCTTTACTAAGTACAGAGATGAAGATGTTGTTGAGTAGGTTTGCCTTCTCTTGATTATCTGTAATTTAATTTCCTTTTGATTCAAGTATGCCGACTGTTGCTGAAAATCTAGTGAAGTGTCTGCAATAGATGTAGAATGGTTTGAGGTCACCTTTGATTCTTCTGACTAATTACTCTTCGTAGTCGGTCTGGGCCTTGATAATTAAGTCTTTGACATGATGTGCTGCTTGATCATGTAAGATGTAGTCAGCTGATATGCCTGTTTTTCTGGCCTTGGCCCAAGCTTTACGTTTGTGTTTCTTAGCACATTTCACGGACACATAACGAGACCATGGAGGTTTGTATCTCTGACCAGATTTTACGGTTTTTTGGTCAGAATGAATTCGTCGCAAAGGTGTTGATAAAAAAATTTGAAGGTTGTCATTTTCACTGATGCATTGTCTGTCTAATAGCTTATTCCAGTCGATGGCTGCAATTGCATTGTTGAATGGTACATAATCGCCTCTTGAATATAAGTAAATCTTTCAATTTGTTAAATTAATTCGGGGAACATGTAATTTGAGGGCTATATCGGTGCATCTGTGATCACTTGTGCTGAATCGTTTTTCTTCTAAGACATATTTATTATGTCTGAGTTTTCTAGCACAGATCGCATAGAGCCGGGCCAGAATGTGCCGTAACGGCACTTTCCATCTTCGCCTCTCTAAGACGAATTCATTCACAACTGCGTGTTTGATTGGTGTGAAATGCTGGTCTCTGAAGGACTTAATCACTGGGCATGAATCCAGTTATTCCGGTCTTTGGTGAGCAGGCAGAGTTTTCAGTTGTTGGTTGAGAAGGGTTGCTGGCTAGTCCTACCTATCAAACCATTTAGCCAAGGCCTTTTTGCAAGTCGGGCTGAACCTAAGACGATCGCCGTGCAATGCTTTGTGGAAATGCAGTTGATTATGTGAAGCACTCATGCGGTGGGAATATCTCAGTCACAGTCCTGGTCACTCACACTGATACGCACTCACCCATACACTCACTCACTCACTCACTCACTCACTCACTCACTCACTCACTCACTCACTCACTCACTCACTCACTCACTCACTCACTCACTCACTCACTCACTCACTCACGCACCCACCCACCCACCCACCAATTTCCTTCATAGTATTCTTTTTTCGTCCTTGCCGAAACTTTGCACAAAATAGTGGATTATTAAGAAGCTACCTCCATCTTCCTAATGGTCCAATATCTACAATTTTCCAGGCTGGTTTAGTATGACAAGTCTGAGATCCACTGTTAATGCGACTAATGTAATCCGTGATGGATCTGGCGAATAATGATGTGAAACGGTTGACTGAGCGTTAAAGTGTTATATTCCACTGTGTAAAGACATAGTAGAATATAACATGTTAGTGCTTTAATGTCTAAACTTGGTCAAGAAAATCAAAACATCTCCTTATTGAATGTAGATTTGCAGACCAAGAGAAGAGTATTTTTTTAAAAGTTTACCACTGAAATGGCTGGCTCTGTTACCGAGCCAGTCGTTTCAGTGGTAAAATTTCAAAAATACTCTTCTTTTGGCCTGCAAATTAGCATTCTCCAAGACCACTGTGGAGGCCGGGTGTGGCTGGTTTCTCCATAAAAGGATTAAAGCACCCTCAAAGAGATTTCACATAGCGGATTGAATATGTTTTATTTAACACTAATTTACATAAAGCATTTATCATCTCGAATAGATGATATATGTAATGCCTATAATTATCTACACCACATGTATGTTTGAGATACATGTGTTTAAAAAAAATTTCACAAATCAAATATTTCATTGAATGCTCCATTTCCATACAGTGCCTATGATCTTTTTTCAAAAATATGATCCAGTGCGTTTCTATAATGTTCCATTCTTCAAATAAATTAACCGTATGAACCGGATAAATATACATATGAGTCAATATAAATATCCACGATAGGTATTTGAAACTGATTTGACTTTGGACAGTTACTGCCAATGTCAACAACACTACCGCTTCCAGTAAAATTAGTTTCAAATTATTCAAAAGAATATTTATTAAATTCTAAATTCATCAAAGACACACACTTCGTCCACTTTCACCAAAAGACCTTTTGATTTAAATGACTGAGCTACGTCAGTGATGTATTTGATTATGACGTCAGATACTTGAGTGGCAGATCGGATACCTTTCTTCATTGATACAGTCATATCGTGTTCACAAATTTTGGAATCACATTTTACCAAATTTTGCATTGCTCTAAGTGTGAACCTTTGCACATACATGTACATCATCTGTCCCATCCGCGTGATTAGGTTCTTCATAGAAGCTACTCTCCTGATCCATGTTCACATAACAACACATGTCTGCCAGATAGTTAGCTATCGTCTTTGAAAGTTCGTCAAACGAGGGTCGATCCTCAGGAATCGTATTCCAACAGCTGGACATCACACAGTATCTGCAACACGGGTATTCCTCTTGGAATTATTGCATTATGATAGATTAGAAAACGATATGAACTGAAGTTATTTGATAAATATTTATATACAGCTTATTAAACGCTGGATAAATCTTATTTTAATCTCTAGCGTTCCTTTCAAAGTAGCAGGAACTTCACCGAAAGTGAAAGTTGAACCCTGCTTATTCGCAATTTCATTTATATGACCCACAAAACAATACGTTATTAATTCGAACATATAAGCAGGAATGAATGGACCTTTCCTTTTTTAGCCATGCCCCACCCATCTCCGGCTTAGCTCCACTCACACCTCGCTTCTGTTGGGATCGATCGATCCCTGAACTCCAGACTATCAATTTCCAGCAAACTATACAGGAAGGCAGCACCAGCGCCCGGTCAAATTAGTTAAAAAATATTCAACATCATATTTGTTAAATAGTAAAGACATACAATTCGTACAACAACGCGTAGTCCATCATCAATTATGCGTTCGTGACGAACTTGTCTACGTCATTCATGACGTCATTGATTATGACGTCATCAGCACATCATGTAGTTGACTACGTCATATGATAGATGAACAAACTGGAAAGGGCCATTAGACCCCTATTCTGCTCTCAGATGTTGTAAAATGATTATATAAAGAGTAGTATGTGGAACATTTAGTTTAAATCCACCAATTCATCACTCACATCTGATCAGGACAGCTGGTAGGTTTCTGTAGCCGAGTACCCGATGCTACATTCTTTCGTACATCCTGGTTCTCCAAGTCCGGATAAGGCACTCTACCCATTGCAAACACCTCCCACATTGTCACGCCAAATGACCACTGGAGTTAAGAGCAATATGCGAATACAATAGAGTGAACCGGTCTGTCACTTAAGTATGTGACGCCATAAATCAATTACATCACTAGGTAACTAACGTCAAAATTATACTAGCTTAAAGTAGCCTAACGTCATGAAAATCGAATATTCCGTCACTAGTGTACGAATTGTATGTCTTTGATGAGTTTTTCAATTTAATAAACATTCTGTTGAATAGTTTAAAACTAATTTTACTGTGAGTTGTTGATGACATAGACAATAGACAACATCAGCTCCAAGTCAAATAAGTTTCAAAATATTCAACAGCTAACCTGTATATTTTCCTTGATATTTATATGCTGTGAATTCGGGTGTCAATGTTTCAAACCGATTCCGAGTTTACAACCCGCGTACTAAGTGGCCGGAGCTTAGCCATACATGGGCGGGACATATCTAGAAATGGCAATCATTCTACTGATACGTGTTCACACTACCGTGAGCTCGTCATTACAAATGCAGAATCCATTACCCATTTGATTTAAAAGCTAATATATATGTAGCATACCGTTGATTGTTTGCTGGAGAAATAGACTCTATTTTCTCTGACCACATTACCACCCCAGTAACCCGCGAATTTGTTCAAGAAAATTTAAAGTTTTTCTAGGAAAACGTCGATTTGCAGACTACGAGAAAACTATTTTTGAAAATTTACCACTGGAATGACTGTTTCGGTTATGTTTAATCTAATTTGACTGCCATAGGCAAAAACAGCACCCACTCAAATTGGTTTCAAAATATTCAACAGCTTACATATATAGCTAGGGATGGGCGGGGCATAGCTAAAATTCCCCCAGTGAGGATAAGAGCCTACATTGCCAAAGAGAACACATGTCCCAACAAAAATACACCCTGACGTGTTAGGGCTACTGGGCCGGTACCAGACCGCATTGGCCAGCTATTGGTCAAGTACCAGCCCAGTAACATGCATTATCAAGGCTCCACGCAAAACAAAACTGCAGCAACATACCCTGCTATCGCAGACTGCTAGGCCGATACTGGGCCAATGCAGGGACGGGTTGTATTGGCCCTGCATGGGCCAAATCCCGGTCCAGTAACCCGCGTTATTACGGTAACCTATGTGCTGAGTCAAATTGCTCACCTCCATGTGAAATGGTACAGGCCTATAGCTAGGGCCTAGGTGATATCTGGAGCATATTTTTCTATTTACACTTACAATGTCTGTCTCAATGGTAAACACAAGAAACTCCAAGCTCTCCGGTGCCATCCATTTAATAGGTAACAGCTTCTGATTTTCTTGCCTGTAATACGAGCTCGTATATACATCTCTTGTAAGCCCAAAGTCTCCAACTTTCACGACAAGTTTGCCGTCAAGCCTGTTGAGTTATCATAAATCAAAATGAAATCAAACACCATAATTAACTATTCGTCATATAAATGGCTACGCACGCACGCATGTACGTGCACGCGCACGCTCGCTCACAGACGCCCATACGCACACGCACACGCGCGCACACACGTACGCAAGCACGCATGCACATCTTACATGCAGTTTCTTGCTGCCAGATCCCGGTGGACAAATTTCTGCTCAGCTAAATATTCCATTCCTCTGACTATATGGAGAGTGAAGAGGATAAGCTGTTTTTCATCTGGTGGCTGAAATATTAGACACACAACCACATAAATGGATTGTTAATAGTAATAAGCACACATATATTCACATTCAGCTGTCGAAGACTGGAAGAAATATACTAGAATAACCAATGTGATAGCAGGATACAAACCTTCATTATCAAGCGTAGTGAGGCAATAGTCAGACTTTCAATGATTATTGTTAGGAAGACTGGGCGTATTTGGAAGTTAAATGGATATCTCAGCAAACAATCTCTCTTATTGCATACGCAGATTCTCGTAAGACCTGGCTTCTCTGGTAATGGTTTTATAAGTGTATGATGCAATAGGAGAACAAGTCTTGTAGCCAGCCATTAGGTGTGTAATTTTCGGACACCTTTTTGGTCGCTAGTTTGGGCCTTTTCCAGGGACCATCTATATGGCTGAGGGTTTTGGATTTTGGATACTTTTGTATGGATGGAAAATAGAGATATATAGTAGTAGTAGTAGTAGTAGTAGTAGTAGTAGTAGTAGTAGTATTAGTAGTAGTAGTAGTAGTAGTAGTAGTAGTAGTAGTAGTAGTAGTAGTGGTGTAGTAGTAGTAGTAGTAGTAGTAGTAGTAGTAGTAGTAGTAGTAGTAGTAGTAGTAGTAGTAGTAGTAGTAGTAGTGGCTTTTATAAATGTAATGGAATGTTGTTGAGCTAGTTACTTGGAATTTTTAAAGGGACATATTTAGCTGTTTTGAATTTTTAAATTAATCGTTTGACCACCGTATATTTATTGTTTATTTATACACATGACTGATATAATCGTTTGTTCTCTTTGATTTATTCTATGTTTAATGTTCTTTCAGTCAGTTTATTTTTGGGTATTATGGATTTAAAAAAAAAAAGAAAAAAAAAAAAAAAAGTAGTAGTGGTGTAGTAGTAGTAGTAGTAGTAGTAGTAGTAGTAGTAGTAGTAGTAGTAGTAGTAGTAGTAGTTGTAGTAGTAGTAGTAGTAGTAGTAGTAGTAATAGCAGCAGCAGCAGCAGCAGTAGTAGTAGTAGTAGTAGTAGTAGTAGTAGTAGTAGTAGTAGTAGTAGTAGTAGTAGTGGCAGTAGCAGCAGTAGTAGCAGGAGTAGTAGTAGTAGTAGTAGTAGTAGTAGTAGTAGTAGTAGTAGTAGTAGTAGTAGTAGCAGCAGTAGCAGTAGCAGTAGTAGTAGCAGTAGTAGTGGTGTAATAGTAGTAGTAGTAGTAGTAGTAGTAGTAGTAGTAGTAGTAGTAGTAGTAGTAGTAGTAGTAGTAGTAGTAGTAGTAGTAGTGTTGTAGTAGTAGTAGTAGTAGTAGTAGTAGTAGTAGTAGTAGTAGTAGTAGTAGTAGTAGTAGCAGCAGCAGTAGTAGTAGTAGTCTAGTAGTAGTAGTAGTAGTAGTAGCAGCAGCAGCAGCAGCAGCAGCAGCAGCAGCAGCAGCAGCAGCAGCAGCAGCAGCAGTAGTGGTAGTAGCAGCAGCAGTAGTAGTACCTCAACGTCACGTTTTTCGAAACTGAACTTCCTTAGATATGTCTTCAAATCACCATTGTCCATATACGGCAACAGCAGCATAGGAATGCCATCATCGGGCCTGATGCACACACCAATGATTGGCATGATGTGGGCGTGGCTAAATTCTGCCATGGTAATGGCTTCGGCAACAAGGCCAGCGATGTGTGCACCTATGCACCGATCTATAAGTTAGAAAGACAACGATAGAAAGTCATAATTACTCACAACAAAATTAGATTTACCATTTGAATCCGAAAGGTCAAATCAAAAAAATGAATTCACGATGTAATAAGTCGTCTATTGAATTAGTTTGAAACTAATTTGACTGGGAGAGGGTAGAAACCAGACTAAGGAATACAGTTTTAGATATTCCCCGCCCATCTCTAGCTAAGATTCACCCATAGACCGATCCCTGCACTCCCTGAATCTAAATTTCCAGAAAACTGCAGGTAAGCTGTTGAATATTGTGAAGCCAATTTGACTGGGTGTTGTTGTGCAGTAACAACCGCAAGTCAAATTAGTTTCAACCTATTCAACAAAATGTTTATTAAATAGTAAAGACATACAGTTGGCAGGGTTGGAAAGAAATCAGATTTTTTCGTTTTAATCAGATTTTTTCGATTTTTATGATTTTTTTTACTTCGGTAACAAAATCATTGATTTTTTACCATGGGTTCTGAGCTCAATAGAATCAAATCTCTAGCCTTATATATACTATTATTCTATTAAAATGTATTGGTGTATAACAATAAGCATCCCAGAATTTGTTCTTGTTGTTCTTAAGAAATTTTTTAATTTGTTATCACATTTAATAACTGCTGTTCTACTGGACGGGGCATGACCAAACTTCAAATAAACAGGCCTACACTACCGTAACCATGTTTTTTCTACACGTGATGAAATACATTTTAACCATCTTAATATATTGTGGATACAATTTTCCAGGCTGTATAACTCTGGACACAGTATAAAATATTTTGAATACAATTTAACTGAATGTAGTCGGCAATAACTGTTGAATTAGTTTGAAAATATTCAGCCGGTCTAGAATTATTATTGTCTATTGGAAATTATTGTCTTTGCAGCAGGCAAAGGCAAGTCAGTGAAAATAATGTCCACAGAACTGTTATAAATAGTATTGATCTGTGTTGTTTACGTGTCAAATAACAAATAAGGAAAGATTCCAATAACTGTACTGATAGAAATAAAGCTTCTTAGTTCTTATATTAGCATAATATTGTATAAATTAACCATGCCATTAACTATCTGAAACAATAACTACAAAAACGTTTAACAAACAAACAAAATCTTTATAAATTCTATAGTGCAAATGAGCGGAGTTGAGGAAAAACATCTAAAAAAAATAAAAATCAAAAAGTTGATTTTTTTTAGCTTGATTTAATCGTTGATTTAATCGTATAATTTAATCGATTTCATTAAATCGAAACACCCCTGACAGTTCCTACAACATAACAGACTATTGTGGATTGTGACACTGGATTGTGACCTCAGCCTAGATGTGATGTAGTTGATAAGCCGTCACATGATTGCCCTATAAACCGGATTGCGTTATTGATTTCACTACTGTTGTGTAAATCTAGGAGAGATGTGTTGGAACTGAGGCATGTTAAGTAGATAACACGTTAATTACCTGGAAAATATTACACTTCGTGTGTTCACAATAATTTGTAGATTGTTTGCTTTTCTCCCACATCCAGCTAGCCAAATCCTTAAATGTGTATTAAATTATTTAAGTTCATGGTGCAGAATAGTGCTAGGCCATTGATTGAATCATTCATATATTTCTAACAAAAATAAGCAAAATCTCACCTTTCAGTGTTTTGACAGCCACGGTTTGTTTAAGAATTAGATTATTGTGAGGACTGTAACAACCTTTGTAGACAATTCCAAATGCACCTCAATAATAATAATAATAATAATAATAATAATAATAATAATAATAATAAAAATAATAATAATAATAATAATAGAATAATAATATCATACAGTAACAGTATTAACTCTGTGTGTGTCAATTTAACCACAAAATGCCCACGTAGTGTCTTTAATGAATGACCGTTTTCAGGCTAAGAGAACACTATTTTCGCCAACCCAGCCAGTCATTCCAGTGGTAAATATGCAAAAAGAATCTTCTCTTGGCCTGTAAATCGAAATTCACCGAGTAAATATTTTTATTTTTCTGATCAAGTTTAGATAATAATTGGTTAACACTAGTTACTACGTACCTTGCCCTCGCTCTTCATGAACCTCCAGTCTATCTCTATGTACAAGAAGATTCTGCAATTTCCATTTCTTATCATTATCCAACATGGCAATCAGGATGTCACTCAACTCGGGTTTAGCTAATAATAAGACAAGAATGGACCTTTCCAGATTATCCATCCATCATATGACGTCATAATCAACTACGTGACGTATATGATGACGTCATTAGTCCGTCTTAAATGCTTAATAGTCCGACACGTTGTATGGATTGCATGGCTTTACTATTTGCGGCGACTCGTAAACCAAAGGTCGTGGGTTCAAATCCCTGCCTCTACCTGATGAGCACCAAAAGTGCGAACCGGTATTGACGTGGGTGAATCTCATGGTATGAATAATCCATTAGTAAGAATTCAGTTAAACGAATTGTAATGGAGGAATTAAGTTTTAGCTATATACCGGTCATCATTAGCTAAGCTCCCCCACACACCATCCGTGGTGGGATCGATCGATCCTTGAACTACCCGACTTCATCTACATCTGATTATGATGTAGGCCTACTCCCATGCTTCAATGCATTAATTAGTACTGGCAATCTTGGTTCTGACTGTCATGCTTTACCATATATATATGTATATATATATATATATATATATATATATATATATATATATATATATATATATATATATATATATATATATATATATATATATATATATATATAATGATGTAATGCCATCGTGAGCGGACAGATGAACGCGTTTACGCGACATACAGTGGAGTATCAGGGGAGATAATCTAAGCTGTACTGACAGCAGACATTTACAGCCAAAGGGCTAGTATATTCTGACACACGCCGTATGGACTGCGTAAGAAAACATGAAAAAAGAACACAATTCCAAGGGCCTTTTCCGTGTGTGCTACTTGAATATTTTCATCATTAATTTGACTTAATAGCTGGCTTAGTGTTGTAACCTACATTCTTATTCTGATGTGTAGTATTTCGGTATTTCTGAATTATATGACCTAGACGGTGAAAGCAATACAATCTTTTTAAAGGAATTTGACTGTGCGCGTTGCTGCCATAGGCAGCAACAGCACCAAATCAAATTAGTTTCAAAATATTCAACAGCTATCTGTATACCTTTCTGGAAATTGATAGTCAGGTTATTCGGGGGTTGACTGATCCCAACACTGTCCAAGTGTGGGTGGGGCTTAGCTACAGATGGGCGGGCATAGCAAAAACTGGAAAGGTCCATTGATTATGACATCCGATATATGAGCAACATATCAGATCCCTCCATAATCCTTGTGGACACACTCACCTCTATTTAATGCATTCTGTTTTCGATGTGCCATTTCTTGTCTCCTCCTGCACTTATATACTGAAGTGATAATCACAAGCAGGACAGGAAGACCAACTGATGCGGGTAGGACAACAGATAAAACGAATGTTGTACCTGTTGAGAAGACAATCCATCACATCTATTTAAGCTGTGTTGTTGGTTTGAACACATTTAACAATCTCAATTTTATAAGAGAATATACTTTTTGATCTAAGTATAATTTTATGGTATGCTCCTGTTGATCTCGCACATACGTATATGCACACCCACCCACCTGCCCGCCCACTCGTCTACCCGCCCAGCCGTGCACATATACCCCATCCCTTGCACACGTACATGCACGCACCCCCACACGACATAATCGACAATTTTACATATACGGGTACCTACTTACTTGATCTGTCATTGTCAGACACTATTGTAACTAGTGAGTATACTTCAGTGCTTGCGTCATCATAAGAGTCAGTAAGCAGTCTTTCACTGACTGTGGAGCAAATCAGAACAAGTCCAAATACTGTATATTGTGTGGAATCAGACTCACCTTTTAACCTGGTAAGCAGGGTCTGGTTTCATAAATGTCAAGCCTACTTAAGCACAATAAAGTATAAATGGACCCTTTTCCAGTTTATCCATCTATCATATGACGTCATATGACGTCACAATTAACTACGTGACGTGTAGGATGACGTCAAAATCGATGACGTTATGAATGATAAGCGTAATTAGTGACAGACTATGCGTTGTTGTACGAATTGTATGTCTTTGCTATTTAATAAACACGCTGTTGAACATAGGCAGCAACATCACACAGTCAAATTAGTTTCAAAATATTAAACAGCTCGTGGTGGTACCGATCGACTCCTGAACTCCCTGACTATCAATTTCCAGAAAACTATTCAGGTAAGCTGTTAATTATTTTGAAATTATTTTGACTGGGTGCTGTTGCTGCCTGCAGCAACCTATGGCAGCAACAGCGTCCACTGGTGCTGCGAACAGCGTACAGTCAAATTAGTTTCAGAGTGTTCAACAGTATGTTTTTTAAATAGCAAAGACGTACAATTCATACAACCTGCCGGACTATTAAGCGTTTAAGATGGACTAACTATGCCCTGTCCATCTCTAGCAAAGCTCCATCCACATCTCGCTCGTGTTGAGATCGATCGATCCCTGTACTTCCTGACTATCAATTTCCAGAAAAATGTTCAGGTAAGCTGCCATAGGCAGTAACAGCGCCCAGTCAAATTAGTTTCAAAATATTCAACAGCATCATTATTAACTAGTAAAGACATACAATTCGTATAACAACGCTTAGTCTTAGCTTTAGTTTTAGTTATGCCCCACCCAACTCTAGCTGGAGTTCCATCCACACATCGCTCGTGTTGAGATCGATCGATCCCTGAACTCCCTGAATACCATTTCCAGAAAACTATACAGGTAAGCTGTTTAATATTTTATTATTTAGCAACAGCGCCTAGTTTCATAATATTCAACAGGATGTTTATTAAATAGTAAAGACACACAATTCGTAGAACAACTCTTAGTCAGTCACCAATTATGCGTTCTTGACGAGCTTATCTACGTCATTCATGACGTCATTGATTATGACGTAATCCTATGTGTTACTTAGTCGATTATGAGGTCATATGATGGATGGATAAACCGGAAAGCTCCATTTCGAATCTGCTTTATATAATAGGAAATGTGCATGACAATTTAACAGATCATTGCTAAGGCTAATTTTCAAATTTCTATTAGGCTACCTAGAACCGCGATATGGACTATTTTGCATTTTTATTATTTATTTCTTTGAGGATTTATCCTATGGCTAATGTTATGTTAATCAGCATAACACACATCTAATCATCTGGTGATACCTGACCTATGTTCACCTAATCCATAATCACGTTTTTGCCGGATTCTATGCATAATAAAATTCGTAAATATGGGTGGTGTCAAATTTTTATGAAAAATGTGTGTTTAAAGTTGTTTTTAAAAAATGGCACCAGTGCTTTTCTTAAACAGTATCGGTTTCTTATTCTAAAAAAATACCTAGTGTCATAAATTTTGCCAAAAAAATCCAATATACCATGAAAGAACGAAATATGCCCCATTTCTGTAACAAATTTACAAATCTCATCATTTTCTTTGACCCCAAGATGGTGCTTGCCATAGGTCAATACAAATACATAGTATCAAACCTCAATTAACTTAATGCTAATGATGTAAACAATAATAATAATAATAATAATAATAATAATAATAATAATAATAATAATAATAATAATAATAATAGTACCTGTTGACTGATTCAATATTAGTGTAGGCTCAGATGGCGTTGCAGAACCTGTAAGTGAATTGTTCATATCACCTGAATAATAAATAGCAAAAGATTACAATGGCACCTCATGATCAACAGATCATTGCAGCGTATACACCATCATATGACGCCATAATTAACTTCGTGACGTGTAGGACGACGTCATAACGATTCACCTTTCCAGAGTATCCACCCATCATATGACGGGATAATCAACTACGTGATGTGTACAATGACATCATAATGAATGACACCGATAAGTACGCCACGAACGCATATTTGAAGACGATCTATGCGTTGGTGTACAAATTGTATGTCTTTACTTTTTAATAAATATTCTGTTGAATACTTTGAAACCAATTTAACTGGGTGCTGTTGCACCCAGTCAAATTAGTTACAAAATATTCAACAGCTTCCCTGTATAGTTTTTAGGAAATTGATAGTTACGGCGAGGTGTGGGTGGAGCATAGCTAGTGATGGGCGGAGCATAGCTAAAATGGAAAGGTTCATTACGTCATGAGTGATTAAATTTAGTCCCTCATAAACGCTTAATAGTCTGTCAGGCTGTATGAATTGTATATCTTTAATATTTAACAAACTGTTGCTGAATATTTTGAGACTCATTTGACTGTCAATTTAGTTTCAAAATATTCAACAGCTTACCTGTATGGTTTTATAGAAATTGATAGTCGATCGATCCCAAAACGAGCGAGATGTAGGTTTAGCGTAGCTAGAGATGGGCAGGGCGCAGTTAAAACTGGAACTGTCCATTCAATATGCGTGTTAAGTCTAATGTCATACAAATGTATTGGCCCCGGGAGCGGAATATTTTCCTTTATTGTGGGTCCATTTCTAGCCATGCCACGCCCATTTCTAGCTATGATCTGCCCACACTTTGCCCGTGTTGGGATCAATCGATCGCTGACTTCCCAGAATCCCACTGTATGGAAGCTGCTGAGTATTTTGAAACTAACTATGGAAGCAACATCGCGCAGTTAAAATAGTTTCCAAATAGCCAGCAGACTGTTTATTAAATAAAAAGGCATACAATTCGTACACTTGACGGACTATTCAATGTTCATGACAGAGATATATACGTCATTCATTACGCATTTTGAAGCTGACGTCATCCTAAACGTGAAACAGTTGGTTATGACTTAATATATTTGAGTGCAAGGATCTATCTATTGTGTGTTTATGGCATAATCATGTGTTATTTACTAAAATCACCGGGGTTATTTCATTTAAAATCGTTCAACTCTGTTAATTCAAATTATTTACTACGCAAGGAATACACATATTGATTATAGTTATATTTCTATTGAATTGGCTATATCTTTATGTTTTGAGATTTTTTTGGACGATAAAGTAATTCTGATTCTGATTCTACTAGCATAATCATCGATATGTTGATAATCGAGTGATCCGATCTGTCACTCAAGTATCTAACATCATAATCCAATACGTCACCAGCCATTCCAGTGATAAATTTTCAAAAAATAGTTTTCTCTTGACCTGGTAATGGACATTCGATAAGCAAATATTTAGATTTTCTTGACCAAATTTAGCCATTGTACGTTTAATGAATGTGCGCCGTACCATATATTAATATTACCATGTGATGCTATACCTTTACATTTATTATGATCTCGCATTCCAGAATTTGTATAAACGAGACAGAAATCTGCCAATAAAGGGTGGACGTTTACAGTCACACTAAGGAGATAGACTGGGTCCTGACCCAACTGATATCCGATGTGGAAGCGTCTAGAGCGAGACAAAATGGTTCAGCTGCGTTTTCACAGACTATGATAGACTAGTTTATGAGTGGCGTAGTAGATCACTGAATAGCAATCGAGGGATGAAGTTAGTTATCCTTTAAAGAACTACTGATCCAATTGGGCTAACGTTTTAACACAGCGTAAAATCTTATAGACGTTGGTTAGGATCCAGATAAAATCCCCGTATCTGGATGAGACCAAATGCTTGAACTTCAGATATTTTGCAAGGTACATGTTTGATTTCACTTTAAGGATAACTAACTTCATCCCTCGATTGCTATTCATGTGATATGTATGATTACTGTATTCTGCGGCTGTTGTTGTAGAAACATCCTACAGCTGCAATCAGTCCTTCTTCGCTTTTGCCCACTGTGTCTTGTCCTCAGCCAAAATCATTAGCTTCCTCAGGTCCATTCTTGACTTGAATGTACCAAGTCCTGCTTTGGTGAGGTCACCTCGTAGCACATTCAGCAGACTTATGCAATGACGTCCTCTCCTGGCCTTGTATTTGTTGGCTCCGAGTAGGGCGAATTCCAAGGCTCCCTGTGCTGGTGTCTCCTCTGGCATCCTTAGCACATGGCCAAACATGGACAATCTTTGCTGGCCGACTTTTACAGACAGAGGCGACGTATTACACATTTTGCATAGTGCATCGTTGGAGATTATGTTGTCTGGCCATCGGTGTCCAGTGATGGTGCGTAGGTGGTTGCGGTGGCAGGCACCGAGTTTGTCTAGAGCTGCATTTGGAGCTGCCCAGCTGTTACAGTTATACAACATCAATGATACGAGGTTGCATTGTATACACGTAGCCTTTTTATCAAGGGCATCTTTGATCTACGAATCCATAGCTTCCAGAAGGACTGGAAAGCTATATTCCCCATGACGCAGCGTGCAGGAATGTCAGCAGTACTGCAAAGCAGTGAGCTCAGGATTTTACTTTTCCTCCATGGTTCGCCGCCACGAAGTGGGTCGTCATTATCTTTAATTTCATGCTTTGTAGATAGGTATATGTGGGCGAACTCTGTTTTGGATTCATTCATAAATAGATTTTCAATTTTTAGTTTGCTTTGCAGCTATTGGGAGAAGTTCGTCAAGGGGGTTCTTTTCCTCGTCTATGAAGTCCACATCGCCGGCATATTCCATCTCTAGTGGCATACCCAGCATTGGTACTGGGAGGTTTGGTCTTGTGGAACTTTCCTGCACAGATTTCAATGCGGCGGAAAGGTAACAGGTGAAAAGCACTGTGGGGACCCGATTGATGTCTCAAACTCTACAGACTTCACTGACTTGACGCGTACTCTCAGCTTGGTGTCTGCAAGCAGTAGTCTCACTAGTCGTAGCTCATCTACATTGCAACTGTCCTGGCGTAGTACATCTAGGATCTTTGAGCGCTTAATTGTGTCGAATGCTCGTGACATGTCAATGCTCATTTTGAGGAAGTCCCAGAGTTTGGACATGACTACCGACACAAGCATGCGTTGAGCCCATACAATGTCTGCGCAGCTGCGTCCACGTTTGAAGCCACTTTGACATGATCCGGTGAAGTCATTGGTCTTGTCTCGAATGCGGCATAGAGTAACATTGGATAGGACTTTCCGTATGCTGTTAAAGAGCACAGTGGGATGCAGATTGACGGGGGTGGTGGTGGTGGTGAGGTGGGCAGGTGGCTTCTTGAGCTTGGGTAGTGCGATGGAAAGGTGATACATAAAGTAGCTGAATTGATTAGGTGCGTGATCGGTTTTGAGATGTCACTTGCATATTTGAATAGTTCATTGCTCATGCCATCAGGTCCAAATGCACGTCCATTTTTCAGGGCTTTAAGTGCCTTCTCAACTTCTGCTATTTTAATTGGTGTTAGTAATGGCCTGGAGTCTCCTGAGAACGGGTGCAAGGTCTCATCATCGTTGTCAGTGAACTGTTCCTTGAACCATTCTCGAATCGCCTCAGCTTTTCCCTGTTCAGTCCCGATAAAGTGTCCTTCAAAGTTATGTACAGTGGTGTGTAGTCAGTAACTCTCAGGGCTCGGGCTGCCCGAAACATTTTGTGACAGTTATCCGTGGCAGTGATTTCATCTGCTAGGGAGTCTGCTTGTTGAATAGCAAGATCTTTTAAAGGACAATTACAGGATTGGTAAAAGTGTACTTTATTTGAAAGACTATTATATGACTAACATATTGGATCCTAAATAAAAACAATAGACAAATAATACGAGTAATTATACGATCGTAAATATGGGATTATTTTATCTCCCGGGTGGCGCCATTTTCTTGCAACGAGAGCGAGATTTTACGAGATCCTGACGTCATCCCCGCACCAATGATATCTTTGCCGAGCACGGAAGCTGTACAGTAAATATGTATATGCATGGAGGTTTAACATGTGCTAATTTGTAATCGTTAGGACATTGTCCAGTTAAGCTAGTACGTTTTTCAAGTAATCCTAGTATCCGAAGTCGGTGGGGAATCGTTAACCCCTAGACCGCTGAAGCATAGATTCTATTTTCTCTGTCCTATCAGAATGTGTTCATTTTGGTAACAATGCTGCTGTAAGCATTGCTGTGCACGCCAGCAACATGTTTCAGCAACATTTTTTCTAAATATACCCCGGCACTATCTCTGTAAGTAGGCTATTACGCATTTTACACCATGCGGTAAGGGTTAAATGAAGTGGCGCACTTGACACGTGCGTATTGTCAAATTACTCAGCCGACTCAAGATAACGTTATAGCGTGTGTCGCAGGCAGTGTTAATATATATTCCAAGAAAGCACATGCTATGATAATATTGCCGGAACCACTGAACCTATTGTAATAATTCTGATACCTACCTGTAGCTGCAAATTTGAAGATTTATCCAATGCTAGGATGCTAGAATCGGCCTAGTGGTTAAAAAAATACACTGCGGGATATACTACGCCAGCAAAATTTCAAACACAAATTTCAGCATGCTCTCTATCCATCATCCCATATCAGAATGAGTATTACAGCTACAATGACAGAATTTGCTGTCCCGAGGCTTTACAATGTTATCACATAACGGGGAAAATTCCATCAAAATATCTTAATTATTGAAATTACTACAGCTTGCCTGGCAATATTGATCGGCGATGAAAATTCCCAGATTTTATGTCAAAATGTTAATTCATTTGGTGATATTCACGTGAGCAAAATTATAATTGGTCAGGCAAATAGCCATTTCTTTCGGCTTAAGCGCACCCAAATTTAATGACAATACGCAAAGATAGAGTCTGCGAGACAAAAACCATCTCACGGTGAATTGTACCAAAAAAGGCTAACCTATTCTCAGGCCGTATCTTAGATGAATATATATACACCTGTGCAAAAGTTAAGCACCAGCAAAAACAATAGAACGTAGAAACATGATGGTACAACTAGGTTGCCATACTTTTTGTCCCCGCGTTAGCTGACATAATTCCAAGTACGAAATGCACATGCATGCATGACTTCACGCCGCTTGATGTCCGTGCGTGGCGGGAAACAGCACACGTGTTCAGTTATGTAAAAGTCCAGTTTGAGGTGTAGAACATTACATACAGATTTAGGCGACAAGATTAGGAATTTTGTATTCATGACCGTGGTTTATTTGTACAGAGAGAATTAGCTCTTGATTGTGAACCGCTATGGCAAGACGAAGGTTAAGTGGTCGTGTGAAATGGCAAATCATAGGCATGCATACCACTGGTATGTCATGCAGAGAGATTGGCAGACAGCTGAACATTAACCATACTGTAATCAGTCGTTTGATTGCAAAACATGGGCAAACTAACGAGGTGAAGGACAGGCCTAGATCTGGAAGACCGAAGAAGACTACTGCCCGTGATGATCGAGCCCTAGTACGCCTTGTTAGGAGATCTCCATTCACCAACAGCAGAGTGCTCAGCCAGCAATGGGAAACGCGCAATAGAGTGTCAATGTCTACCGTCAATAGGAGACTGTATGCTGCTGGCATGAAAGCTATGAGACCTGTCAGACGCCCTCTCCTCACTGCACACCACAAAGAGGAGCGTCTGAGGTGGTGCAACGAAAGAAGACACTGGAACATGAGATCCTGGAGACGGTTACACTGGTCCGATGAAAGTCGGTTCCTGCTTCATGCCACAGATGGTCGAACTCGTGTATGGAGGTCCAGACGCACGGCGTACGACCAACGTAACATCATGGAAGAAGTTCCATTTGGTGGAGGCTCCGTTATGATATGGGGGTGCATCTCATTTGATTGTAAGCTGGATCTGTTGACTGTACCTGGAACACTAAATGGACAAAGATATCAAGATTCCACACTGGATAGAGTTGTGGTCCCTCATTTTGTAAATCATGCACCTGGAACCCACCCTATATTCATGGATGACAACGCCCGACCACATCGTGCTAGAGCTGTGCATGAATACCTCCGCCAGAATGCCATCGAAACCCTACCATGGCCAGCAAGGAGCCCTGACATGAACCCTATTGAGCATATCTGGGACATTCTGGGAAACATGGTGAGAAGGAGGGATCCTCCTGTGCAGAACCTACAGGAATTAACAGACGCACTCCATCTTGAATGGCAACGAATACCACAATGGCGTATCAGTCGGTTGGTGACCAGCATGAGACGTCGTGTCCAGGCCGTCATCCAGGCACAAGGTGGATATACCCGGTATTAATAATGACAGTCTCAAACTCGTGCACAGATGTTAAACTTCGTTTTCAGACACAATTAATGACAATCTAGCCACGTGTATCAACTGTAGGGCAATAGTTGTCAGTTGTGTCAACGTAACCATATTCAGGCCTCGCTCCTTCAATCATAGCAATAGAGGCGGTGCGGGGCTGACATCACTAGACGCTATAGATTGGAAGCGCCCCGATGTGCGAACATTTTTCAATTTTACCGGCTTTATCTAGCGATAGTTGGTTACGCTATTTCTATCTAGTTATTATTCTAGCGCAATTTCATTAAACATATAATAATCTTTCAAATAAAGCACACTTTTATCATCCCGGAATTGTCCGTTAAGCGTTCGCTAATGTGGCGCAGAACATTGTTGCGCTCCTGGCATTGTTTGGTGCGATCTTCCCTTTGGCCACTTTGATAGATGCGCAGCCGTAACTCTTTCTGCTCTGCTGACAGTTTTACTACTATAGGGTCATCAATATACCTAGTTTGGTTCTTTTTAAGAACACCTATGGTGCTGGTAGCTGATGATTTCATAGATTTCAGTATTTTGGTTAGGGCTTCGTTTGGATCGGAGCTGACATCGATATTGGCTATCTGCTCCCCGAGGGCTTTTTTGTATGAATTTTAGTGTCAGTGTTGCTTATGAGCGTGGGTAGGTTGTCGGTGACTCTACCCTCTTGCCTGGTATGGTGTTTATATATTAGGTAGAGATCGTTCATCTGAAGGCGTGTAATGACTGGCTTATGGTCAGAATTGAGGTATGTGCCTCCATATGAACGAGTGTTCCGGAGTAAGGGTTTTGTTTCTGTCTTGCATAGTATGAAGTCTATTTGGTTGTAGACAGCTGTTGTAGTCTTAGAACCGTGGGGAGATCTAATATGCCACTCATAAAGTATGCGAGTGATTTTAAGCTTTTTATCATGCCTCTAAAGAAAGATATTCAGGCTTTAGTAGCCAAATGTTGGCACATTTCGACGCCCTATGATGACTGTCATGATTTACTTTTCAACCAATCAGAAAAAACCTAGCGTCCCCGCCTCGGTATATACGCTCGGTCATGGAAGTACCAGCTATAGCGTGGCAATTTCGTATAAAAGTAATCATATAGGTATCCTGTTGAATATTTTGAAACAAATTTGACTGGAAGTTGTTGATGCCATAGGCAGCAACAAGTTCAAGTCAAATTAGTTTCAAGATATTCAACGGGATAAGTATTAAATATTAAGGAATGTAATGCATTGGGACTTGCATGACATCACACACTATCGCTTGAGGAGAGAAAATGGTGGCGATCACTGTTCAACATTTAGGCGATATTACAAAGCGGATAATTGTGATACAGATATATAAGGGAATGTGACAGGATATGAGCGATATTGAATCTATAAATCATAATCTATCTGTACAATACAACATCTGAGATGAGAGTAGCATCTCTTTAAATTTTAAAGCAAACGAGGTTTACACTAGGATTTCACATCTTTGCAACTCTGCTGTGTGTGTGTGTGCGTGTGCGTGTGTGTGGGTGTGTGGGTGGACTGGGGTGCGCGTGTGCATGGGTGTGTGTGCCTGTGTGTTTGCTCTCGTTCATTAGGTATTACGTAGCGTATGAATGGCAATCTGGCGAACGAAATAAAGGTAAATAAAATCGATCATATAAAGGAATAGCTCACCAGAGAGGCTGAATTCACAGATATAATAAATGGCGTATGTTGAGTAGCAATTGCCTCTTTCCCATTCACCATTGAGTCTTAGATAGGCACATCGAAAGAGAGGGTTAACATCTAAAATAATATCAAAAAAGAAAATTACCATGATTTCCTTCGACATTATTTGAGAGATAACTAGTCAAAAATGTCTAAATAGGCAATACTATTTGGAAATAACCTACTAGGACCATGCGCTTAGTTATTGTTAAGACAGTATAGAGAAATAATTACCTTTCCGGTTTATACTTACATCATATGAAGTCATAATCAATCACGTGACGTGTAGGATGAAGGCATAATCAATGATGTCACGAATGCGGTAGATAAGTACGTCACGAACGCATAATTGGTGATGGACTATGTGTTGGTGTACGAATTGTATGTCTTTACTATTTAATAAACATGCTGTTGACTAATTTTAAAACTAATTTGATTGGGCGCTGTTGATGCGCTGTCATAGGCAGCAACCGCATCCAATCAAATTAGTTTCAAAATATTCAACAGCATACATGTATAGGTTTCTGGAAACTGATAGTCAGGGAGTTCAGGGATCGATCGACCCCAACACGTATCGAAGTAAGCTGTCAGCACGTGTTCATTTCATCTCGGCAATTTATCAACAACTCTCTGAGAGGGTCATAGCCACTCTACGACTATTTATCCCTATGGCTGAGACATACTAAAGGTCTGTGGACGTCCAGTTTATAGCTATAACAAGTCTACATAATAAACATATTGACATCCACAAACTCAAGCTATCTTCATAGCCAGGGTTAACGCCCACATCCCTCATAAAGCGCGTTCCTGGATGGTACTGTGCAAATACCAGGCCAGTTTATATGAAGAAATAGAGAATCTCAAATGAGCTTTAACTTTCTAGCAATTTTATCGGATCAGTAAACATTATTTTGAAGCATTGCCTAGTGGGACTCAAAACGAAACTAACGAAAAGCTCTTATGCCATTGAATCGCAATAACTTATTGACAGATATTGAATGAAAAATGTTAATACTTATCGCCAGCAGTCAAACATAATGCATAGATGAATAAGGAACATACATAGATTTCATTTTCGACAACACATGCAATTGACCTTTCCATCTCTAGCTAAGCTCCTCCCATCTCTAGCTAAGCTCGACCCCACCTCACTCGTGTTGGTATCGATCGATCTCTGACCTCCATGACTATGAATTTGCAGAAAACTGTACAGGTAAGATATTGAATATTTTGGAACTAATTTTACTGGGCGCTGTTGCTGTCTATGTAGCAACAGCGTCCAGTCAAATTAGTTTCAAAATATTCAACAACATGTTTCTTAAATAGCAGAAACATACAATTCATACAACGTGTCGGACTATTAAGAGTTAAAGACGGGCCAAATAGAATAATTTATGACGTAATGATTAGGGCATCATCCTACACACCGCTTAGCTGATTATGACGTCATATGACGTTAGATGATAGATGGATACCATGGAAAGGTGATTTGTATCATATCACAAAGCGTTCATAGTAACAAACAATTACTTGAATTACCGGTTCCGCTCCAGTTTTCGTAATTCATTGCCTCGCCAGTTGCCCACAACCATTCTCCGGAAACAGATTTTCGAAGTCCAATGAGCCTGAAGGAAAATGCTGTTACAAGATCCTTCGATGACGCTATGAAAGAATTCTCGCTATCACTCGTAATTGTGACCAGATGCGCATCAAATTCTTGATTTATTGACACGTTCTGACAAGCTTTGACAGCATAGGCGTGTATATCCTTAGAGGTATCATCAGCAATCTGATGGCGCAATGTATATTTTCTATAACACGACATACCATCATTCCACATAGCCCAGTCTTTGGGGCAACTAGGTGGAGGTGCTGTTGAAAAAAGGAATGTATATATATAATACCTGGATGTCTGAGCCTATGAACCTTAAGTTATTAAAAGCTACTCCTATGACAAAATCCTAGAGGAGTACCTTTACATGTGAGCTTTCCGAGAGGCCGCTCACCGTAGAGGTATCTCGAAAACCCTCCCTGATAAAAGTTTGTCTCAGATTTTAATGCACATTTACAGGTAACACCTATTGCAGTCGAATTATTTTCAAAATATTCACCGGAATGCTTTACAAATTGTATAACAGGCAATTTCGTGCAACCTGACGATCCATTCCTATTTCATGCATAGGGTACGCCTGCTTGTGGGTATGGGTTGTACGTGCATGCATGCATACGTGCGTGTGTTCATGCATGCATATGTGCGTGCATGTGTGCGGAAGCTTGAGTACTCTAGGAGTACACTCCAACCAAATTATTTTCAAAATATTTAGCAGAGTATTTGATTAAATAGTACTGCATATGATTTCGGGTAAATTTCAAAGATTAATTTCTCTTGATTGGAAGCGGATAGCTCCCTAATTTCTGTAGAAGGGTTTGAGCCGTTTGAATGTTAAATGGTTAAGTGCTATATCCCTTACATAACCTAGGGCATCTAACAGTTGACACACATTGGTAATCCCTTTACCTATTGTGCAGCACGATTAGATTAATAAACAATCGATTAATATATAACAGAAATAAATCAACAAGACATGATGAATGTTAATAGCACGTCCTGATTTCTTGGTGATTTTGTGAATTTTTTGACGATTTTCGTTAACGAATGTCGTATTGCCGAGTAATTGAAAATTAGATTTTTTTTGATTTGACAGATGGGTAGCCCGATTAGAGCCAAATCGACGCTCATTTTCAAAAATTGTGACGCCGATGTCGTGGTGGGCAGCACAGCCCGATTTCTGGGCGATTTTTGTGAATATTTGACGATTTTCGTTAATGAATGTCGTATAGCCGAGTAATTGAAAATTATTTAAATTCGTCAGATGGGTAGCCCGATAAGAGCCAAATCGACGCACACGTCCAAATTTGATGCAAATGCCATACCGGGCAGCACGGTCCCGCTTTCTTGAGTATGTTTTGAATTTTTTGATGATTTTCGGGTTTCATTTGTGTGCTACACCATTTTCTTGGGAGATATCTCTTTCTACATCGAGCCGAGTGCAGTCTTCGTATCCTATTACCAGTTCGCAGAGACGAAAATCCCATAAAATTACGAGGGGCAAGGTAGCTATAGCGAATCTAAAGTACCCTTTTCGAATATGCTGAATATAATGTAGCGCGGATCGACCAGTCAGGTACCAACCATCCCAGCCTGTCTGGGTACGGAATGGCTGGAGTGGGTACGTTCCGAGCACGCCCTCCCCCCCCCCCCCAACCTGGGTAGGACAGTACGCATGTATAGAGCCATATACGAGAGGTTCGCAAACGACTAAGTCTGTGAGATCGCCTAGCGTACATACGCGGGCGTCAGAGATTGCTTGCCAATGTGCGTTAGCGTTGGAGAGAAAAAGCATGATAACTTGTACCGAGTTTCTACACGTCATTCCTTTAAATTATAATTTCGCCGTGATTCTTGGTATCGCTTATGAGCAGAATGAAACGAGGATTTCAAACCTTTTTACCATTTTAAAATCGGTCCGGAAATGGCCAAGTTATCCTTAATTGAACCGTCAAATTCCTTTCAAAATATACGACCCCATACGCTTAGTAAATGCATACACCCAGTGCATGGGTAAGATAGCGCGTCACGTGATCGCTTCCCTGCCTCTGTAGCTCGCTCGCTGATTGGCTGTGGCGCTCCAGCTGTGACGTTACGAGTAATATAAAATGCGCTGGTAAATTGGATTCAAGGGCAGTCGGGAGAGAAAAGGTGGTGTTGAGGTACCTGGTCTGAGAATAGCGAGTTGAAGTTAACTGCTTACCGCAAGTGGGCTCCCTATAGCCACTGCGGTGCCTCTAGGTATTGAGCACTCGTCTTTGCGGTACTAGGCACGACATTCATGTCGCAACTTTTTGTACGTTCCAGGGAAGATATCACCCAGGGCCAATAACGAAATTCAAGTAAGGTGATCCAAGCTACCAACCGCAGAGGGACCTTCATGCGGATTGGCCTGTTGGCCCCGATGCAAGCTCGTCTAAGTATGTAGGGCGAGTGATGTGCCTGATGGATAACTCGCCAGATATGCTGTACCATGCTGACCAGTGGTGAAACAAATCCGCACATGTTTTGTGTTCAACTTTAGACTTTTTGACTGCATTGCGGATTCCGCATTATTAACTTTCAACCATAGCCCTTCATAACTACAGGGCAGCTTTCAATTTCCGCACCAGTACGGAACTTTCAAAACAGCGCTTAAATGATTAACTTTGTGCATAGACGTGACTAACTACTAGCCATCCACATCCGCAAACGTTCTTATTCACTGTTCCCAAGAATGAGCCGCATCAGACAGTTCGCCTGCAGCTTTCCCTAGAAGCTGACTTCCGCATCGTGCCATCTCGCATTCTAAATATGTGGCGCTTCAACTACTGTGATTCCTGAACTTTTTCCGCACCGATGACTAATAGGTACTTCGTCATTGATATATTATTATTGTATTCATGTATTACCTTTGTGTAACAGGTACGGATGACCAACAGGTACCTGCCGGTCGGTTGAGACCACATTTTTTTAGTTTATTATTATAATGTATATATTATACATATTCTTGTGCCAATAAGCACTGTCAAGGTCATGTGACCTTCTATTTTACTGTTTTTGTGATAAGTTATGGCAGTAGCCATCCTAGTTGTATATGTTTTGCTTATTTTACATAAAAGCATTGGAACCGCAGATCGCTATGCTACACAATACAGCAACAACAACTGCAGCACCTTGATCCCCAACCGCATCACTTTTTACTGAGGTCACTGTTCATGTTCTCATTGCCCGAACATGACATGCGGTCGACTAAACCTGGGCTATTTTTAGGTCAATAGGATATGATTATAGTAGCAGAGACGATTCCTCTGTAGGATACATTTTGTGTAAGTCTCTTTTCCAGGAAGAGCGGCTATGTAACACCGCACACCGGCTAGATTGTATAAATTGGCCATATACCTTAAGGCCTCTGTTATATGGGTAGTTGTCTGTCTACGCTCCTCCAGCTTCCGGGCTTATTACTTGTTTGGACCTCCCTCCGTCACGTTGTTTAGAGCTGAGTATGAAACAATTGGGGTTTCAGAGTGGTTAGAAACAAAGTGATGATGACCGCAAACACCTCCCCTGTATCTTCAGATACTAGTTGGTTAGAAAACCACGCCAAAGTATGAAGCACTGCGAAAATATTATGGTTACTGGCCTGCAGTGCATCTCTGGGCGAATTTACATAACTCTAACGACAGGTAAATTGTTAGTTCCCCGGGTCCGGATCTCACATGATCCGCCCCAGTCACACTGGTGACAGACAGGACTCAGCTCTCCATATAACTCTACAAGTGACTGGATGTGGTCTTAGAATCCACCATGCCCTCACGGGAAGGTCGCTATAGTTGGATAGCTGCGATGGTAACAGGATCATTATATGATTCTGGAGCTTTCACCTCATGGTATTTCCACACGCAGTCTAACTGAGGGGGATGCTCCATAGGGTGACCATACGGTCACCGAGCATTCTCACATGTGAAGCTTATATGTTAAAGATTAGTTAGAATATGCTGCCATTTGCGGCTTACCCTTGATCTGGACCCAAAAACTAAACGTTAGGATAGGATCTAGCAGTAGGACCTCATAAATAAAGCGGAAACAACTATTTCAGTATCTTTGAACTTACATAAGGTGACGGTGTTGAATTCTGCGGAAATCATCCACCTCATCTTCACGTAATACAGCGTGCATCACATTAAACTTATAATTTCACTAGGCTGGCTCTTTTACATAGCATAGTTTGAACAACAGAGTGGCCCTTTTTTTGCCTCCGCTTCAGTGTTGTAGGCATTCTCCTGTGACGGAGGCCCGCGCAAGGCACTTTCCTCTCGCAACAAATAATGTTTGTGTTAGTGGTTAATATAGTTTATATTAAACTTGCTAAGTAACCACGTTACGGCACTCTTTTGCAGGGATGTCTCACGGATTATGATCTATGAGGTACCTCTTGCGAGGACCATGATGACGAGTCACCAACTTGCCCCTATGTATTTGACTTCTCTCTTGTAGCAGCAAACGAGTAGCATTGTTTGACTGCTACGTTTTAATTATTGTATGTATTTAATTATGTCCCAGCCCCAAATGGAGCAAGGGGGCCGTCACACTGTGACACCAATAGCGAGTATGAGACCGTGAGGTTCAACTTCAGCAGCTATGGTCGCACGGCCCCACTGGAGCGTGAATGATCCACCGGCTCTAGAAGTCGGTCTTTGTATAATCCGGCAACACACAACGGTTACGTAGTCGATTATGAGGTCATATGATGGATGGATAAACTGGAAAGCTCCATTTCGAATCTGCTTTATATAATAGGAAATGTGCATGACAATTTAACAGATCATTGCTAAGGCAAATTTTCAAATTTCTATTAGGCTACCTAGAACCGCGATATGGACTATTTTGCATTTTTATTATTTATTTCTTTGAAGATTTATCCTATGGCTAATGCTATGTTAATCAGCATAACACACATCTAATCATCTGGTGATACCTGACCTATGTTAACCTAATCCATAATCACGTTTTTTGCCGGATTCTATGCATAATAAAATTCGTAAATATGGGTGGTGTCAAATTTTATTGAAAAATGTGTGTTTAAAGTTGCTTTAAAAAAATGGCACCAGTGCTTTTCTTAAACAGTATCGGTTTCTGATTCTAAAAAAATACCTAGTGTCATAAATTTTGCCAAAAGAAATCCAATATACCATGAAAGAACTAAATATGCCCCATTTGTGTAACAAATTTACAAATCTCATCATTTTCTTTGACCCCAAGATGGTGCTTGCCATAGGTCAATACAAATACATAATATCAAACCTCAATTAACTTAATGCTAATGATGTAAATAATAATAATAATAATAATAATAATAATAAAAAAAAAAAAAATAATAATAATAATAATACCTGTTGACTGATTCAATATTAGTGTAGGCTCAGATGGCGTTGCAGAACCTGTAAGTGAATTGTTCATATCACCTGAATAATAAATAGCAAAAGATTACAATGGCACCTCATGATCAATCGACCATTGCAGCGTATACACCATCATATGACGCCATAATTAACTTCGTGACGTGTAGGACGACGTCATAACGATTCACCTTTCCAGAGTATCCACCCATCATATGAGGTCATAATCAACTACGTGATGTGTACAATGACATCATAATGAATGACGTCGATAAGTACGCCACGAACGCATATTTGAAGACGATCTATGAGTTGTTGTACAAATTGTATGTCTTTACTATTTAATAAATATTATGTTGAATATTTCGAAACCAATTTAACTGGGTGCTGTTGCACCCAGTCAAATTAGTTACAAAATATTCAACAGCTTCCCTGTATAGTTTTTAGGAAATTGATAGTTACGGCGAGGTGTGGGTGGAGCATAGCTAGTGATGGGCGGAGCATAGCTAAAATGGAAAGGTTCATTACGTCATGAGTGATTAAATTTAGTCCCTCATAAACGCTTAATAGTCTGTCAGGCTGTATGAATTGTATATCTTTAATATTTAACAAACTGTTGCTGAATATTTTGAGACTCATTTGACTGTCAATTTAGTTTCAAAATATTCAACAGCTTACCTGTATGGTTTTATAGAAATTGATAGTCGATCGATCACAAAACGAGCGAGATGTAGGTTTAGCGTAGCTAGAGATGGGCAGGGCGCAGCTAAAACTGGAACTGTCCATTCAATATGCGTGTTAAGTCCAATATCATACAAATGTATTGGCCCCTGGAGTGGAATATTTTCCTTTATTGTGGTTCAAAAAATACACTCTGCGGGATATACTATGCCAGCAAAATTTCAAACAAAAATTTCAGCATGCGCTCTGTTCATCATCCCATATCAGAATGAGTATTACAGCTACAATGACAGAATTTGCTGTCCCGAAGCTTTACAATGTTATCACATAACGGAGAAAATTCCATCAAAATATCTTAATTATTGAAATTACTACAGCTTGCCTGGCAATATTGATCGGCGATGAAAATTCCCAGATTTTATGTCAAAATGTTAATTCATTTGGTGATAACTCTGGCAATATTCACGTGAGCAAAATTATAATTGGTCAGGCAAATAGCCATTTCTTTCGGCTTTAAGCACACCCCAATTTAATAACAATACGCAAAGATAGAGTCTGCGAGACAAAAACCATCTCATGCTGAATTGTACCAAAAAAGGCTAACATATTCTCAGGCCGTATCTTAGATGAATATATTTAAAAAAATATATTCCAGTCTTTTGAACCTCTTGTCCGATATTAACATCCATTATATCATATTAATCCCGAGGTCAGTACCTAGTTAGAGATCCTAGAATCATTGGAATCGCTTCAGCGGTTCGTTTGCTATTATCATTTGCGTATACTACCTTAAACCATATACCCGCATCTATTGGCCTCGCTCCTTCAGTCATAGCAATAGAGGCGGTGCAGGGATGACAATCACTAGACGCGATAAAATGGCAGCGCCCCCGATGTGCGAAAAATTCTCAATTTTACCGGCTTTATCTAGCGATAGTTGGTTACGCTATTTCTATCTAGTTATTATTCTAGCGCAATTTCATTAAACATGTAATAATCTTTCAAATAAAGCACACTTTTATCATCCCGGAATTGTCCGTTAAGCGTTCGCTAATGTGGCGCAGAACATTGTTGCGCTCCTGGCATTGTTTGGTGCGATCTTCCCTTTGGCCACTTTGATAGATGCGCAGCCGTAACTCTTTCTGCTCTGCTGACAGTTTTACTACTATAGGGTCATCAATATACCTAGTTTGGTTCTTTTTAAGAACACCTATGGTGCTGGTAGCTGATGATTTCATAGATTTCAGTATTTTGGTTAGGGCTTCGTTTGGATCGGAGCTGACATCGATATTGGCTATCTGCTCCCCGAGGGCTTTTTTGTATGAATTTTAGTGTCAGTGTTGCTTATGAGCGTGGGTAGGTTGTCGGTGACTCTACCCTCTTGCCTGGTATGGTGTTTATATATTAGGTAGAGATCGTTCATCTGAAGGCGTGTAATGACTGGCTTATGGTCAGAATTGAGGTATGTGCATCCATATGAACGAGTGTTCCGGAGTAAGGGTTTTGTTTCTGTCTTGCATAGTATGAAGTCTATTTGGTTGAAGACAGCTGTTGTAGTCTTTGAACTGTGGGGAGATATAATATGCCACTCAAAAACTATGCGCGTGATTTTAAGCTTTTTATCACGCCGCTAAAGAAAGATATTCAGGCTTTAGTAGCCAAATGTTGGCACATTTCGACGCCCTATGATGACTGTCATGATTTACTTTTCAACCAATCAGAAAAAACCTAGCGTGCCCGCCTCGGTATATACGCTCGGGCATGGAAGTACCAGCCATAGCGTGGCAATTTCGTATAAAAGTAATCATATAGGTATCCTGTTGAATATTTTGAAACAAATTTGACTGGAAGTTGTTGATGCCATAGGCAGCAACGACTTCAAGTCAAATTAGTTTCAAGATATTCAACGGGATAAGTATTACATATTAAAGAATGTAATGCATTGGCACATGCATGACATCACACACTATCGCTTGAGGAGAGAAAATGGTGGCGATCACTGTTCAACATTTAGGCGATATTACAAAGCGGATAATTGTGATACAGATATATAAGGGAATGTGACAGGATATGAGCGATATGGAATCTATAAATCATAATCTATCGGTACAATACAACATCTGAGATGAGAGTAGCATCTCTTTAAATTTTAAAGCAAACGAGGTTTACACTAGGATTTCACATCTTTGCAACTCTGCTGTGTGTGTGTGCGTGTGCGTGTGCGTGTGTGTGTGTGTGTGTGGGTGGACTGGGGTGCGCGCGTGCATGGGTGTGTGTGCGTGCGTGTGTGCCTGTGTGTTTGCTCTCGTTCATTAGGTATTACGTAGCGTATGAATGGCAATCTGGCGAATGAAATAAAGGTAAATAAAATCGATCATATAAAGGAATAGCTCACCAGAGAGGCTGAATTCACAGATATAATAAATGGCGTATTTTGGGTAGCAATTGCCTCTTTCCCATTCACGATCGAGTCTTAGATAGGCACATCGAAAGAGAGGGTTAACATCTAAAATAATATCAAAAAAGAAAATTACCATGATTTCCTTCGACATTATTTGAGAGATAACTAGTCAAGGATGTCTAAATAGGCAATAATATTTGGAAATAACCTACTAGGACCTTGCGTTTAGTTATTGTTAAGACAGTATAGAGAAATAATGGACCTTTCCGGTTTATACTTCCATCATATGACGTCATAATCAATCACGTGACATGTAGGATGAAGGCATAATCAATGATGTCACGAATGCCATAGATAAGTACGTCACGAACGCATAATTGGTGATGGACTATGTGTTGGTGTACGAATTGTATGTCTTTACTATTTAATAAACATGCTGTTGACTAATTTTAAAACTAATTTGATTGGGCGCTGTTGATGCGCTGTCATAGGCAGCAACCGCATCCAGTCAAATTAGTTTCAAAATACTCAACAGCATACATGTATAGGTTTCTGGAAACTGATAGTCAGGGAGTTCAGGGATCGATCGACCCCAACACGTATCGAAGTAAGCTGTCAGCACGTGTTCATTTCATCTCGGCAATTTATCATCAACTCTTCGCGAGGGTCATAGCCACTCTACGACTATTTATCCCTATGGCTGAGACATACTAAAGGTCTGTGGACGTCCAGTTTATAGCTATAACAAGTCTACATAATAAACATATTGACAAACTCAAGCTATCTTCATAGCCAGGGTTAACGCCCACATCCCTCATAAAGCGCGTTACTTCACGGTACTGTGCAAATACCAGGCCAGAAACCTGCGTTATCAAGTTTATATGAAGAAACAGAATCTCAAATGAGCTTTAACTTTCTAGCAATTCTATCGGATGAGTAAACATTATTTTGAAGCATTGCCTAGTGGGACTCAAAACGAAACTAACAAATAGCCCTTATGCCATTGAATCGCAATAACTTATTGACAGATATTGAATGAAAAATGTTAATACTTATCGCCAGCAGTCAAACATAATGCATAGATGAATAAGGAACATACATAGATTTCATTTTCGACAACACATGCAATTGACCTGTCCATCTTTAGCTATACCCCGCCCATCTCTAGCTAAGCTCCTCCCATCTCTAGCTAAGCTCCTCCCATCTCTAGCTAAGCTCCTCCCATCTCTAGCTAAGCTCCTCCCATCTCTAGCTAAGCTCCTCCCATCTCTAGCTAAGCTCGACCCCACCTCACTCGTGTTGGTATCGATCGATCTCTGACCTCCCTGACTATGAATTTGCAGAAAACTGTACAGGTAAGATATTGAATATTTTGGAACTAATTTTACTGGGCGCTGTTGCTGTCTATGTAGCAACAGCGTCCAGTCAAATTAGTTTCAAAATATTCAACAACATGTTTCTTAAATAGCAGAAACATACAATTCATACAACGTGTCGGACTATTAAGAGTTAAAGACGGGCCAAATAGAATAATTTATGACGTAATGATTAGGGCGTAATCCTACACACCGCTTAGCTGATTATGACGTCATATGACGTTAGATGATAGATGGATACCATGGAAAGGTGAATTGTATCATATCACAAAGCGTTCATAGTAACAAACAATTACTTGAATTATCGGTTCCGCTCCAGTTTTCGTAATTCATTGCCTCGCCAGTTGCCCACAACCATTCTCCGGTAACAGATCTTCGAAGTCCAATGAGCCGGAAGGAAAATGCTATTACAAGATCCTTCGATGACGCTATGAAAGAATTCTCGCTATCACTCGTAATTGTGACCAGATGCGCATCAAATTCTTGATTTGTTGACGCGTTCTGACAAGCTTTGACAGCATAGGCGTGTACATCCAAAGGGGTATCATCAGCAATCTGATGGTGCAATGTATATTTTCTATAACACGACATACCATCATTCCACATAGCCCAGTCTTTGGGGCAACTAGGTGGAGGTGCTGTTGAAAAAAGGAATGTATATATATAATACCTGGATGTATGAGCCTATGAACCTTAAATTATTAAAAGCTACTCCTATGACAAAATCCTAGAGGAGTACCTTTGCATGTGAGCTTTCCGAGAGGCCGCTCACCGTAGAGGTATCTCGAAAACCCTCCCTGAAATAAGTTTGTCTCAGATTTTAACGCACATTTACAGGTAACACCTATTGCAGTCGAATTATTTTCAAAATATTCACCGGAATGCTTTACAAATTGTATAACAGGCAATTTCGTGCAACCTGACGATCCATTCCTACTTCATGCATAGGGTACGCCTGCTTGTGGGTATGGGTTGTACGTGCATGCATGTATACGTGCGTGTGTTCATGCATGCATATGTGCGTGCATGTGTGCGGAAGCTTGAGTACTGTAGGAGTACACTCCAACCAAATTATTTTCAAAATATTTAGCAGAGTATTTGATTAAATAGTACTGCATATGATTTCGGGTAAATTTCAAAGATTAATTTCTCTTGATTGGAAGCGGATAGCTCCCTAATTTCTGTAGAAGTCAGGGTTTGATCCGTTTGAATGTTAAATGGTTAAGTGCTATATCCCTTACATAACCTAGGGCATCTAACAGTTGACACACATTGGTAATCCCTTTACCTATTGTGCAGCACGATTAGATTAATAAACAATCGATTAATATATAACAGAAATAAATCAACAAGACATGATGAATGTTAATAGCACGTCCCGATTTCTTGGTGATTTTGTGAATTTTTCGACGATTTTCGTTAACGAATGTCGTATTGCCGAGTAATTGAAAATTAGATTTTTTTTGATTTGACAGATGGGTAGCCAAATCGACGCTCATTTTAAAAATTTTGACGCCGATGTCGTGGTGAGCAGCACAGCCCGATTTCTGGGCGATTTTTGTGAATATTTGACGATTTTCGTTAATGAATGTCGTATTGAAAATTATTTAAATTCGTCAGATGGGTAGCCCGATAAGAGCCAAATCGACGCACACGTCCAAATTTGATGCAAATTCCATACCGGGCAGCACGGGCCCGCTTTCTTGAGTATGTTTTGAATTTTTTGATGATTTTCGGGTTTCATTTGTGTGCTACACCATTTTCTTGGGAGATATCTCTTTCTACATCGAGCCGAGTGCAGTCTTCCTATCCTACTACCAGTTCGCAGAGACGAAAATCCAAAAAAATTACGAGGGGCAAGGTAGCTATAGCGAATCTAACAGTACCCTTTTCGAATATGCTGAATATAATGTAGCGCGGATCGACCAGTCAGGTTCGAACCATCCCAGCCTGTCTGGGTACGGAATGGCTGGACAGGGTACTTTCCGAGCCCGCCCCCCCCCCTCCCCCCCCCCTGCCCAACCTGGGTAGGACAGTACGCGTGTATAGAGCCATATACGAGAGGTTCGTAAACGACTAAGTCTGTGAGATCGCCTAGCGTACATACGCGGGCGTCAGAGATTGCTTGCCAATGCGCGTTAGCGTTGGAGAGAAAAAGCATGATAATTTGTACCGAGTTTCTACACGTAATTCCTTTAAATTATACTTTGTCCGTCATTCCTGGTATCGATTATGAGCAGAATGAAACGAGGATTCCAAATCTTTTTACCATTTTAAAATCGGTCCAGAAATGGCCAAGTTATCCTTAATTGAACCGTCACATTCCTTTCAAAATATACGACCCCATACGCTTAGTGAATGCATACACCCAGTGCATGGGTAAGATAGCGCGTCACGTGATCGCTTCCCTGCCTCTGTAGGTCGCTCGCTGATTGGCTGTGGCGCTCCAGCTGTGACGTTACGAGTAATATAAAATGCGCTGGTAAATTGGATTCAAGGGCAGTCGGGAGAGAAAAGGTGGTGGTGAGGTACCTGGTCTGAGAATAGCGAGTTGAAGTTAACTGCTTACCGCAAGTGGGCTCCCTATAGCCACTGCGGTGACCCTAGGTATTGAGCACTAGTCTTTGCGGTACTAGCCACCACATTCATGTCGCAACTTTTTGTACGTTCCCGGGAAGATATCACGCAGGGCCAATAACGAAATTCAAGTAAGGTGATCCAAGCTACCAACCGCAGAGGTACCTTCATGCGGATTGGCCTGTTGGCCCCGATGCAAGCTCGTCTAAGTATGTAGGGCGAGTGATGTGCCCGATGGATAACTCGCCAGATATGCTGTACCATGCTCACCAGTGGTGAAACAAATCCGCACATGTTTTGTGTTCAACTTTAGACTTTTTGACTGCATTGCGGATTCCGCATTATTAACTTTCAACCGTAGCCCTTCATAATTACCGGGCAGCTTTCAATTTCTGCACCAGTACGGAACTTTCAAAACACCGCCTAAATTATTAACTTTGTGCATAGACGTGACTAACTACTAGCCATCCGCATCCGCAAACGTTCTTATGCACTATTCCCGAGAATGAGCTGCATCAGACAGTTCGCCTGCAGCTTTCCCTAGAAGCTGACTTCCGCATCGTACCATCTCGCATTCTAAATATGTGGCGCTTCAACTACTGTGATTTCTGAACTTTTTCTGCACCGATGACTAATAGGTACTTCGTCATTGATATATTATTATTGTATTCATGTATTACCTTTGTGTAACAGGTACTGATGACCAACAGGTACCTGCCGGTCGTTTGAGACCGCATTTTTATAGTTTATTATTATAATGTATATATTATACATATTCTTGTGCCAATAAGCACTGTCAAGGTCGTGTGACCTTCTATTTTACTGTTTTTGTGATAAGTTATGGCAGTAGCCATCATAGTTGTATATGTTTTGCTTATTTTACATAAAAACATTGGAACTGCAGATCGCTATGCTACACAATACAGCAACAACAACTGCAGCACCTTGATCCCCAACCGCATCACTTTTTACTGAGGTCACTGTTCATGTTCTCATTGCCCGAACATGACATGCGGTCGACTAAACCTGGACTATTTTTAGGTCAATAGGATATGTTTATAGTAGCAGAGACGATTCCTCTGTAGGATACATTTTGTTTAAGTCTCTTTTCCGGGAAGAGCAGCTATGTAACACCGCACACCGGCTAGATTGTATAAATTGGCCATATACCTTAAGGCCTCTGTTATATGGGTAGTTGTCTCTGTCTACGCTCCTCCAGCTTCCGGGCGTATTAATTGTTTAGACCTCCCTCCGTCACGTTGTTTAGCGCTGAGTATGAAACAATTGGGGTTTCAGAGCGGTTAGAAACAAAGTGACGATGACCGCAAACACCTCCCCTGTATAATCAGATACTAGTTAGTTAGAAAACCACGCCAAAGTAGGAAGCACTGCGAACATATTATGGTTACTGGCCTGCAGTGCATCTCTGGGCGAATTTACATAACTCTAACGACAGGTAAATTGTTAGTTCCCCGGGTGCGGATCTCACATGATCCGCCCCAGTGACACTGGTGACAGACAGGACTCAGCTCTCCATATAACCCTACAAGTGACTGGATGTGGTCTTAGAACCCACCATGTCCTCGCGGGAAGGTCGCTATAGTTGGATAGCTGCGATGGTAACAAGATCATTATATGATTCTGGAGCTTTCACCTCATGGTATTTCCGCACGTAGTCTAACTGAGGGGGATGCTCCGTAGGGTGACCATACGGTCACCGAGCATTCTCACATGTGAAGCTTATATGTTAAATATTAGTTAGAATATGCTGCCATTTGCGGCTTACCCTAGATCTGGACCCAAAAACTAAACGTTAGGATAGGATCTAGCAGTAGGACCGCATAAATAAAGCGGAAACAACTATTTCAGTATCTTTGAACTTACATAAGGTGACGGTGTTGAACTCTGCGGAAATCATCCACCTCATCTTCATGTAATACAGCGTGCATCACATTAAACTTATAATTTCACTAGGCTGGCTCTTTTACATAGCATAGTTTGAACAACAGGGTGGCCATTTTTGCCATCTCTCTTCTTCCGCTTCGGCGTTGTAGGCATTCTCCTGTGACGGAGGCCCGCGCGAGGCGCTTTCCTCTCGCAACAAATAATGTTTGTGTTAGTGGTTAATATAGTTTATATTAAACTTGCTAAGTAACCACGTTAGGGCACTCCTTTGCAGGGATGTCTCACGGATTATGATATATGAGGTACCTCTGGCGAGGACCATGATGACGACTCATCCGACCCTATGTACTTGACTTCTCTCTTGTAGCAGCAAACGAGTAGCATTGTTTGACTGCTACGTTTTAATTATTGTATGTATTTAATTATGTCCCAGCCCCAAATGGAGCAAGGGGGGGGGGGGGGGGGGCGTCACACCGTGACACCAATAGCGAGTATGAGACCGTGAGGTTCAACTTCAGCGGCTATGGTCGCACGTCCCCACTGGAGCGTGAACGTTCCCCCGGCTCTAGAAGTCGGTCTTTGTATAATCCGGCAACACACAGCACCGGATCTGCAGCCCTGAGATCCGCAGTTAACCAGCAGCCTCACCCCAGCGTACCGTGCACTGGCGGTACCGCGGAACGAGGAAATCCAGCGGACCAGCGTGCACGCCCGGAGGCAACAATAACGAATCTGAATATCAAACGTACTTCAACACCTTTATTATTATTATGCCACTAATAGCAAAATATATGAACAAAAGGTCTTCTTTCAACAGACAGACAGACAGTGCGACAGACATTCATCAAATATCTACACAACACGCAGCAGAGTTCATAAGTAAGCTCACATGTTGCAAAAACAAAAACAGAAACACGCTAGCTAGTGCAAATTTGAACAAATGTTCTATTAAATATATTGGACTTAATTTGGTCGGAAGCCAGCTATCCAAAGTCTGGATCACTTTACACGATAATCGTTGGTCGGACGGTGTCGGCCGACTAAGAACAGGTTATTGTTATTGCTCGATAATCGTATAATGTGAGCAGATTTTAGGATCGGTATTTGGTGTCCTAAGGAAATATCCACCGGTCGCTAAAGGTTTGACATGTCAAACATTTTGCTTATGATTGTCGGTGATCGGTCAGATCGGTCAATCCGGCGGCATTCTTCAGTCACATGACAATTGCTAGGAGAATCTTCAAGCAAGATGGCAGCAACCTGGGTTTGGACTATAATCGGTAAATATGCATGACTTTGTCATGCAGTGTGATAGTCACGATAAACTCGCGAAGAGTCTATAAAGTCTGTCCACTCGGACAAAGCACATAGTGTGAACCTGCTTTAAGCAGCAATGTCTTCGACGCAAATTAAGTCCAAAATATTCATCAGTACGTTTTGGATACATTTTACATTATTTCTGAGCTGCACTGTATTTTTGCTAAAGATTGTCATTACCTGACGTGTGTGTGGTCTGTGCCACCAGCTCCACTAATAAACTGGATGGTATTAGGCCTACCTACAATGAAAAAACCCAAACATACAAAGAGAGCGAGAGAGAGAGAGAGAGAGAGAGAGAGAGAGAGAGAGAGAGATAGAGAGAGAGAGAGAGAGAGAGAGAGAGAGAGAGAGAAGAGAGAGAGAGAGAGAGAGAGAGCGCGAGCGAGAGAGAGAGAAAGAGAGAGAGAGAGAGAGAGAGAGAGAGCGAGAGAGAGAGAGAGAGAGAGAAAGAGAGAGAGAGAGAGAGAGAGAGAGAGACGGCGTGAGGGGGGGGGGAGGGAGGGAGAGAGATGGCAATTGTGGTTGATGGGAAAGAATGAAGATTGGTAGTAAGCTTGGGTTGGAGGGGAGGCTGGCAGGGATGGAGGAAAGGATGGAGCGAGGATTACGTCATCATACGCCGCCACCACCATCCGCACAGCCGCCGCCGTTGCCACCACCACCACCGATAACACCGCCACAATTGTCGCCACTGCCACCATCACCACCAGCAGCAGCTCCACCACCACGACCACCAGCACGACCACCAGCACGACCACCACCGCCCGCCGCCGCCGCCATCAACATCCGGTCTTTCTGAACAACAACAGCGACGAGGACGACGGCGAGGAGGAGGAGGAGGAGGAGGAGGAGGAGGAGGACTACGACGAAATCGTTGTTTTGGCATTGGCAATAATACATACCATCAACAACAACAACGCGAAAATAAACGTTTCACTGCACCTTCTGGCTTTGCGCGCCATCGTTGTAGAATCACATTCGGTAGGCCTAAGGAAACAGACAGCGTGCCACTGGGGAAAAACAAATCTGAAATTGGCATATCGTTAATGAAAACATTACAAAACTAAGTATTAGGTACAGTGAACGTGTACCACAACTCTACGAAATGGAGTGATGCTGTAATCTGAGGCCAAGAAGATGATTGATTTCTTTACAGACAAGGGACCAGTTTCACAAACGCTACTTAAGTACACTAGGGTACTTAAGCCCGGTTAAGCATGGTCTGTTTTCTACTTTACGACAGGGCGTAGCTTACACACCTTTCTGGCCCCAGAAGCGAAATCTTTTTTTTTTATTTGACCGCTCTTGTGTCAATTAAACAATTTGATGGTCAATATTTTTAATTTTAGAAACTTTTTTTTTGTAAATTTACCACGTAATTTTTTTTCCCGCCCTCTTGACCATTAAAGTGGTAATGGTAAAGAACAGTTTTTACTTACCTAGTGTCTATCTGCAGGCCGAGAAATGGGTATTTTGGAAACTATGCTACTAGAATGACTTGCTCGGTTACCGAGTCAGTCATTCTAGTGGTAAATATTTAAAAACTACTCTTCTCTCGACCTTTCAAATAGCCATGTCTGAAGACCCTCCCCTCCCCCCCCCCGCAAAGTTGTTATTGGTCAGTTTGACCATTAAAGGGTTAAGTTTACTCACGAGGAGTTAAAGGTGGACATTCACACCATAAACGCTTCAAAATAAAATTGTTAAAATCGTATACGTTTAGGAGTTTAAATTGTGTACCTCAATGTAATAAAACGAAATAAATCTTAATATATGGTTATTTCATTGTTTATTTCATTCTTTATAAATTAATATAATTTTTAGCTATGAAGTTGAATTAGGTATTCGTGTCTCTAATTTAATTTCGCACACTAAAATAATATTAATTTATACGTAATGAAATCAGCAAATTCTAAGTTTTATTTCCTTCTATCTCACGCACTCGCGTTTTACTGAACTCACGTGAGTCATCAGTGGTCTTGACAACCAGTCCAATAGTGAAGATATGCGCTTGAGCGATCTATCGTATTCAAATATGTGGTGTTAAAGGTCAATTCACATTAACCTATTCTAACCATACAGATATTAGAAATTGCCACCCATACTCAATTCCTGACATTTTAGCTTTTTGTCGTTCCGACAACGAAAGATATTCCAGCTTTATTAGTTAACTTTTGTTACATTTCTACAGCCTATGATGGCTTTCATGATTTGCTTTTCTACCAATCAGAACAAAACCTATATACAGTCTGTTTCGATCTCTATATCTATAGTCTGGCAATGTACTATAAAAAGGAATCATACCGGTAAGCTGTTGAATATTTTGAAACTAATGTGACTGGAAGTTGTGCTGCCATATGCAGCAACAACTTCTAGTCAAAATAGTTTCAATATATTCAACAGGATTGATTATTACATAATAAAGAATGTAATGCATTGGCACTTACATGACGTCACGCACTATCGCTTGTGAAGACACTATGGCGGCGCTCACCATTTAACATTTAGGCAATATTACAACGCAGATAATTATGATACAGAATCGGGAATGTGACTGGATATGAATGGAATGGAATTTATAAACCACAATCTATCAGTTCAATACGACATTTCAGATGAGATTAGCATCCCTTTGCCATACTGGGAGTAGCTGCTATATCCACAGATTTGACAAGATTCTGCCTCTTTTTTTGGCCTGCGTCAAATAGTAAAACTCACAACTACCACCACATAGCGCGACATTGGTTCGCTTGAAGGTGCGTATTCACACCAAAATGCTTCAAAATAAGATTGTCAAAATTATATACGTTATAAGCTTAAATTGTGTGTCTAGATGCAATGAAACGAAATAAATCTGAACATAATATGATTTCATTACGTATGAATTAATAATTTTTTACGGTGTGAAATTTAATTAAAGTCTAATTCAAATTCACAATTAAAATAATATAGCTATTTATATGGAGTGAAAGTATCACATGTTAAGATTTATTTCATTTCATTACAACTAGTCACTCGACTGCAGCTTCTAAAACTATACAATATTAACATTTTTATTTTGAAGCATTTGGTGTGAATATCCACCTTTAATTAGCAAAAACTAAAACTTTTCACATCAAAGATGTGAGAAACACTGCGTCACTGACGATAGATTTGAAAACGGCGCATAATTTCAAAATAATTTGACTGAAAGACATCGCTAAATACAATGAAACTGTTATTAACTCAATATCACCAACACGTTTATCACAGCAAATGTTAGGTACCATTTAGAAATATTAGAATGAAATGCGTTCAACGATTTTTTCTTGAGAATAAAACCCACAGGGTAAACCATTTGAATACTATAGACCCAGAATCGCAAATATCAGCAAAAGCATATAACCATGCTGTTCAATATTTTGAAAAATAATTTCACGGGAACTTGCATCTTACATAGACAGCAGCGGCTCAACAGCACCAAGTTCAATTAGTTTTCAAAATATTAATCAAAATAACTCTTACGATGTAGGCCTATATTATCGCTCTTGTTGTTTTTGTCTTCGGCGCTCATAGGGTTAACCCTTTCACCGAAAAAATCCTGAAAATGTAAATTCTTTACGATATAAAACTTATTCTGTTGAATATTTTTGAAATTTATTTGACTGGAAGACGGTGCTGCCTAAGGCAGCAGCGGCTTTCAGTCAAATTAAATTCAAAATATTCAACAGTTTTCCTGTATGTTTGGTTTCAAAATGAGATATGGGGGAATTCATTGGTGAAATGGTTAAATATGGACTATAGGCTGATGTCCCTCTACCGGGACGATGTTGATTATGTACACAATATTCGCGTACATTCCCGGATTTGTTTAACTATAGACCCATTAATCTAATTTTGCGACAATTAGTTGTTTGGACATAGAGTTATCAACCCTTTAAGGACGAAGCCGGCCAAAACCGGCTTCTGCAGTGGTCTTGGGGGAATGTCCATTTACAAGGCAAGAGAAGACATTTTTTTTTAAATTAACCACTCGAATGACTGGCTCGATAACCAAGTCAGTCATTCCAATGATACATTTTCAAAAATAGTCTTCTCATGGCCTGCAAATGGACATCCAATAAGTAAATATTTAAATTTTTTCAACAAATTTAGTCCTTAAAGGGTTAACGCAGTACCATAACAGAAAGGAAATGAAGAATTCTTTAAGATTTAAGGAATATTATGTTCAACATTTTGAAATAAATTTGACTAGGAACTGTTGCTGCCTACGACTGCAACAGCCCCCAATCAAATTAGTTTCAAAATATTCAAAAGCCTTCCGGAATAGGTGTCCTGAAACTGAGACATATAATTTGCATGGATTAAACAACTAAGCTACTGCATTAGGGCGTGTTTGTTTAACATTAGACTAAGAGCGCGAGATTGATGAGCTAAAACTAGGTACATATTGATTTCTCGTTAGTCAACACAAAAAACGTGATAGATAGTTAGTCATTTGAATTATTGTTGTTAATAGCTGCGTCTCCTGCCTGTCAGTCAGTCGGTCGGTCAGTCGGTTGGTCGGATGGACGGTCGGTCAGTCGTTCAGTAGGTCGGTCGGTCGGTCAGTCAGTCATACGGACGGAGGGTTGGACTGCCTAACGGGTGGTCGATCGGTCGGTCGGTCGGTCGCTCAGCATTAGTTCTGTTCAATGTCAAATTAGTTTCAAAATATTCAACAAACTACAAACATGAGACGATACCTCTACTGAATGCATTGGGAAAAATCTTTACATCAATTCTGAATAATAGACGTAACCCTTTCACGACGAAGCCGGCCCAAACCGGCCCCTGTAGTGGTCTTCTGGAATGCCTATTTTTGATGACCGAGCCAGTAATTCCATTGGTAAATTTTCAAAAATAGTCTTCTCTTGGCCTGCAAATGGACATTCAATGGACAAATATTTTATTTTTTTGAACAAATTTAGTCCTTAAATGGTTAAAGAACACACAGAGAAAAACGAAATTATAACAAAATCCCAAGCTAGATTTCGAAGGAAACGGTCGACATTAGATAGTATTTTCCCCTGTATATTATTATTATTATTATTATTATTATTATTATTATTATTATTATTAAAGAATTTATATTTGTACAGAAAAAAAAACCCCGAACATATCCGGTAAATGATTTAAAGTTGTTTTTAATATGTACACATCAATAAAATCATTTAGTAGCCATAATAGAATAAAACCCCAACCTAGTTTATATGCAACGCCGGTGTACGACAAGGGGACAACGTATCACCAATTCTCTTCGCCACTTTTCTAAACTGCCTAGAAAAATATATAATTTACAAGAACAAGGAAATAATGTACGGCCCACTGTAAGCGAACTGGCTTATGAAAACATGGATCTGTTGCTATACTTGGCTATTCTACTATATGCGGAACGTTCAAGTTGAACTTGAACTTTGTAAGTGAACTGGTTTATTCCTATGCTTGGCTATACCTTTATATGAGGATGATACAACAATCATGGCAGATACGGCAAACAACCTACAGATCGCCTTGAACATGTTCTATAACTACTGCTCTAAAAAGCAGAACTACTCAAAAGCCGAGGCCATGCGTGGACTTATCCAAACGAAAGAAAAATATATTGACACAATTCCAAGCTGGCGGCCATGAATTAGAAATCGTCGGCGAATATATCTCTTTGGAGTAATCTTTAAATATAATGGAATTTTATGTGAGTGCGGAAAAAGAAATTTGACCCAAGGAACAAATACGATGTATGGTCTAATGAGGAAAACCAAGGTAAATGACATCCCACTAGATTTACAATGCAAATTATTTGAGACCATGATCACACCTGTCCTTCTATATCCCTCTGAAATATGAGCTTGTGAAAAGACAAACGTAATACAAATAATACCAATTTTCCAATACAGTTTTGTCAATAATGATATCAACGCCAAACGATATGACATATGGGTGTGGGGGTGGTTGGGGTGTGTGGGTGGGTTGGTGGGTGGGTTGGGTTGGGTGCGTGTGTGCGGGCATTCTGATAAAATGCAAAATTATATTCTGGATAGACATTGTTAACTGTGGGAATGGCAAACCCTCCTCTGTATCATACTTCACTGTCCTAGACTTCTCAAGAGGACAAAACTTAATGTGTCAAACTTATTTAAAACTCTGTAGGAATTGCCAATACATTTTATGAACAAAACATTAATTAGAAACCTCAAGTAGAATAGTACAACATTACTAAAGATTTCTAATTGGAAAACAATGGAACGTTTCAGTTTATCGATCCATCATATGCCGTCATAATCAACAACGTGACGTGTAGGATGACGTCATAATCAATGACGTAGATAAATCCGTCACGAACACATAATTGATGACTGACTAAGCGTTGTTGTACGAATTGTAGGTTTTTACTATTTAATAAAAAATGCTGTTGAATAGTTTAAACCTAATTTAACTGGGCGAAGTGTGGGTGGAGCTTAACTAGAGATGGGCATGGCATGGCATAGCCTGGAAAGGTCCAGTGTCAGCTAATTGCGTAATCACTCACTCATAACCTACTAACAATAGTAAATTCCAAAGTATTTGTTTTGTCGGTCAAGCATCGTACAGTTATCAGATTTTAACCCTTTAATGGCTAGATTTGAACAAAAAATTCAAATATTTGCTTTTTTGAATGTCGATTTGCAGGCCAACATAAAGACTATTTTTAAAAATCTACCACTGGAATAACTGGCTCGATAATCGAGCTTGTCTTCACTTGGCCTGCAAATGGACATTCTTAAAAAACATTGCAGAGGCCAGTTTGGCCGGCTTCGGCATGAAAGCGTTAAACATTGGTAACGTTTTGACCTCTGGTGACACAATGGACCTGTCCAGTTTATCAGTCAATCATATGACGTTATGATCAACGTGACGTGTATGATGACGTCATAATCAATTACATCATGAATGATTTGATTTAATCCGTCTCAAACGCTTAATAGTCCAACAAGCTGTCCGAATTGCATGGCTTTACTATTTAATTTATATAGTTAGTTTTCTGGAAATCGATAGTTTGGGAGTTCAGGGATTGATCGATCGATCCCCCATACCAGTGAAGTGTGAATGGAGCTTAGTTAGAGATAGGCGGGGCATAGCTCAAACTGGAAAGGTCCATTATTCAACTGGATTGGATAAAACATTGGATGAAATGTTAGAGGACATTACAAACGACATTTTAATTGGCCATTTATTAATTAGAAATAAGAAAATAAAGAGGAGGATTTTGCCGAGCACGATGCGATTCTGTTTTAAGTTTTGAAATCAAGGACTGTGACTGTTTTTTCTCTGGAACCTTTATTTAGAAGGTAATGATTAAGAACATCCTAATTGAGGTGAGTACGCCTGAGTTGTCACGAGTCCATGGGAGGTGGCGGGGCTATTTTTATGATGTGCCTATCTACGACGTTTCCGTATTTTTTCAGCATTAAAAAGGTAGAATAATATGAAAATCATTTGATTGCAAGTTGTTGCTGCAGCTTTAAGTCAAACTAGTTCCAAAACAATTGTCAGAATTTGTGAAAATTTGCATCAAAATTTTGCGAATTTACTATGAAAAACAGTATTCATTTTTTTAATTTTTTCGCAATATGGCCAGCAACCAGCCTATAGCCTTCATAGGCTTATGTTCCATAAACAGTAGCAGTAAAATGTTTCCGATCACTGGCATATCAAGTAATTACTTATATAAACATTCACGTGCATGGACTATGACTCGGGAGGTGTGAGCTTGAACGTCAGGAATAGATGTTTATACATAGATAGATATTTATTTCCACAATAGCCATCGGCCCTTGAGTGCACATTGAACACAATATATACTTGACGGATACCGTATATAAAATTCAATTAATACATAAGTCCAAGTATACTATGGCTGTATATGTTAACATTTAACTCTGATCTTTCAATAATTTATACACACATCCACTCAACCACACAGAAACGCACTCACGCGCACAGACACGCACGTTCCAGACACTCGAACGCACACCACCAACGCATACGCACACGCACATGCGCCCATGCACACTCGTATACACACACGAACTCACACCCAATCATATACACGCTCGCAGACGCAATGCCACGTGAAGGCACTCCTGCGCGTGCGCACGCACGCACGCACGCATGCATGCACCCACGCACGCACACACGCACGCACATACACTTTCACGCGCACACACACACACACATGCAAAAGCGCACGCACAAAACGCACATTCCCACGTACGAAGGCGCATGGCGGTGTACAATATCGTTACGAAAATATGCAATAAGATTAGTAAACTACAAGTTGTTAATACACTAATACAGTACGAATATAGTTAGGCTATTGCATTTAGTTGCAACAATAATTGAGCTTACAAAATATATAAATGGTATGCGGTGCAAATCAACCATACCACGATATATTCTAGGTCACCCGTAAATACACTACAGCAAAGTGATCTCCAAATGACGACACCAAGTAACTATGCATAGAAAGCTGTTGCGTATTTTAGAACCAATCGGACCAGCGAGGTGCTTCTACCTATGGCACCAACACCCACCAAACAACCAGCCCCAAAATACCCAACAGAATTTATAATATCAGAACATCGAACATAGAAATTAACACAATAATGTTGCACAATACAAATATACATAAATTAACAAGAGTATAAGATTCTATCAAATCCAGCTATTGCGCCTATTGAGATCAATTAATAATGGAAAATTTAAATACAGAATTAATATATTTGCTTATTGAAATTGTCCCAACCCGATAACACATAGGGCTTTCACCCGGTCTTCTCTCCTCATTTCTTACATGTAACCGAAACGAAAGTGGAAGGCGAAGTGAGACCTGGTCAACGGTCAAGTCCCACCCAACCCACCCACGCATTCGGTTACGAATTGTATGTCATTATTAGGATTACGCTTTGCTATAGATTGAATATTTTGAAAATAATTTGTCTGACAAAGATTCTCACAATATATCCTCCTTGTGCCATCCCCAAGTGTGCAAATTGCATACTGTTGTTAAACTAACAACATGATAGCTGTTGAATATTTGATACTAATTTGACTGGCGATCTGCTCTGTTTATTGTCCTTGTGCTATTTAGTTTATGAATTGTATGTATGTTTGCATATATGCATCATTACTGTGTTCTTATTTCCATGATATAATTAATTGCAGTTGAATATTTTGGAACTAATTCGATTGGTGACCTGCTCACTCTGTTGTCCTTATGCTATATCGTGTATTAGTTGTATGTATGTTTGCTTGGATGTATGATTACAGTGTTTTTATTTCTTTGATGCATTTATTTGCTGTTGAATATTTTGAAACTAATTCGATTGATGACAGTAATACATTAAACGATATTCACTAGATGAGATTGTAACTTTTTGAAATTACAAATACAGATGAGCTGACAGATTTGTCTTCACGTTTTCTGTATCAAATCACCCACACATATGCCCACCCCTCACTTCACTCATCCCTGCCTACACACGCACATCCACGTGTACGCACCCTACACAGTCACTCTGACGCATATAAATTATCCACTCATGACGCTAGTCAGTCGGTATGTGACTCTAAACGACGACAGATAGATTATGAAGCCGGTGATCGTGAAATTATTATGACGTATTGATAACATAAAATGATGACGTCAACTTTAATCAATTTGGCCATCCAAGAACCCTGCAGCGCTATCAGTGATGCTGATATTCTGCAGAATTTTTCGCTGAAAATTGTGATGAGGAGCAGATAGATATAATAGTTTCCAAGCATGAAAGACTAATTATGAGACAAAGTAAAACATATAGATGAAAACAGAAAGATAGACAGAATAACTAGACAGAGGCACTAACAAGTATATTCAAATATATATATATATATATATATATATATATATATATATATATATATATATATATATGTGTGTGTAATGAGATAAACTATTATTTGGTCATGTATTCGTCTCGAAACGCAAATGCATAATGAATAAAGGCAGCCAGTTTTCGTATAATTGTACAATTGCATGATTGCAGTAGTTCGTGAAACTTATATATGCTGGGCCTATTCCAATAATATTGTTTTATATATTGTTTTCGTAGATTTTTGTAAATTAATAGTAAACTAATATAAACAAGTAAAAGTAAACTAATATAAAATGAAACTCATCTTCCACAATGTTACAGAAATTACACTTTCTATCTGCCGTCTGAATAGGGAAAGGTTTGTTCCACCTGCCAGTTTAAATACGGAGTCTATGAGAGCTAGTTAGTAACCTGGTCATCGCTTTGCGAAATTTCGGTATTGTAACCATATCCAGATAGAACTTATATGACGGATCAACAGCAACATTCTTATATAATTTCGTTTTATTGCTGGCCTCTAGCTGTCCCCTCCATCCCTGCAGAAAATTGTCAGTTGCTCTCTGTTTATAACCATTAATAAAAAAATTTACATCGATTCCTCTGCCCTGCGCTAACCAAACATCGTTAAAACCTCTATTACGTAACATATTCCTTAAACTGTTTGCCCAATTATTGATACTTGCTGATTCATTTAGCTCACGATACAGTTCATTATATATACATCTGGCAATTCTGCTTGGTTCTGAACTTAGAAGTTTAAACCAATATTTTAATATTCGTGTTTCCATAGTTATCTTTAGTGGCACCCTTCCAAGTTCCCCGTATACAGTGCTACTTGGGGTACTTTGTTTAACACCTAATAACTGTTTACAGAATCTGAGATGGCATTTTTCTATTTCGTCTCCACGGTGTAATCCCCATACCTCACACCCATAACAAAGCACTGGTAATACAAGTTTATCAAATAAGTTACAATAATGAGCTGGATTAAGATTTATAAATTTTCTACAATATTTATATAGTGCAAATACCGCCTGTTGCCCTTGTTTGGCTAGGTACTTCTGTGCTTCGTTGAAAGACCCATTAGATGTGAACACCCAAATATTTTATTTTATTAACAACTTCGACCTCGTGTGTCCCAAACAACCATCTATCAGATTTGCATAAGCGTCCTCCCCGTCTAAAGATCATGACCGTAGTTTTTTCAACATTTACCGTTAAGCGCCACCTATTGCAGTAAGCGTGTAAGTTATCAAGCGCTTGCTGCATACCTTTCCTAGTTTCAGAAAAAAGTGTTATGTCATCAGCATATAACAACAGAAAAAGGTTAAAAGTTGTTAGATCTATCCCCTCACATTCTGATTTTGAAAGCTCATCTTCAAGATCGTTTAAGTACATGCTGAACAGAAAAGGGTATAGGCTTTCGCCCTGCCGAACTCCCGTTAAACACTCAACGCTCTCTGATAATTCCACATTCGATCTTACACAGGTTTTTACCCCTTGGTACATCGACATAATTATGTTAATTATATTTCCTTTGACCCCTATCTTTAAGAATTTATACCAAAGGCAGTCTCGTACAATGTAATCAAAAGCCTTGGAAAAATCTACAAAAGTGCAATATAATTTATGTTTATTCTTTTTCAATTAGTCCATTTAAAGCGAATAAGTTATCCACTGTACCGAGACCAGCTCTAAAGCCAGCTTGTGCTTCAACATACACATAATTATTTTCTGTCCATTTACTTAATCTAGTGTTTAAAACCCTTGTGAATAATTTACCCAATGTGCTAAGAAGCGTAATACCCCTATAATTTCTAACATCGTTTATATTGTCCTTTTTGTGTAACGGTACAATGATATCTTCTGACCATGCTTTTGGGGAAAATTCCACTTTTAAATGCACAGTTGAACATAAGACAAATATGCTCTAATAATTCATCAACAACGCAAATGTAAAATTCATTTAACAATAAATCCGGTCCAGGGCTTTTCCCGTTCTTTAATTGCTGTATCGCCTTACACACTTCCGCCTCTAAGAGTTTAGCTCGTCAAACGCTGTCTGCATATCGATACTATTTTGATAATCAATTACAGTATTTCGAATATCTTCGTCCGCCGTGAAATATTCACTGCTCGGGCAATTTATTTCTTTGAAAATATCTGCAAATTTCGCCAGGCAACTATTATTGGTTTGGTTCTTTCCTGCTGATTTTACTAGTTTCCAGTACTCTTTGGTATTTCTATATTGCGCCTCTAATAATTGTTTGGTTTCGCTCACTGCGCATTCTTTACGCCATTCTCGTACGCTTTTTTAAAACTCTGTTCATGCCTTAGTCATGTTAACACGTGCGCACTCAGTTTGTTCTAATATGTACATGTTTAGTGCTTTGAAGAATTGATTACGTTTTACTTTGCAGTCATACGAATAATGCGGTATTGTTTTGCTTTATGTCTACATGCTGGCACTGATTTCCGACGGTTAGGCTTTTTCAGAAACAAATTATCTGCACATGCCTTGATGGCATTAGTAAAAAGCCCGACGACTTGATTAACATCGGTTTCATTTAGCATGTCTTTTTTGTTTATTAGGGTCTTCATTTTGCTTAACATAGTTTTCGGCTCATTACTTAAAATATTATTTTGTACTCATTAGATAGTACAGGGTTCCAGATGTAGCTTACTGGACATGGTTTACCGGTACAATCAGTAGTGAAAGTGTTTCTAGGGACAGAATTAAAACTTAGTGAAAATCTTACTACACTGTGATCAGAATATTAATTTGGGTCCTCAATTTCAAATTCTTGTATCATATTCATTTTATCTCCAGAGCATAAAACATAATCTACTAGGCTTGTGCCATTTGTTGTGGTAAATGTTAATTTTCCAACCCCATTATCCTTTCCCACCCTTCCATTTACAATTCGTATGCCACATCCTTTACATAGATTTAACAATTTGTATCCCTTTTCGTTCAGTTTACCTACATCTTTTGAAACTCGTGGTATATACTCATCTTCAAAATAATCATCGTCAGTTGGTAAATACGAATTATCATCATGTAAAACAAAATCTGCTAGATTTTTTGTTCGAGCGTTGAAATCGCCACACAGTAAAAATAGGTCGCGTTCACATAGGGAAGCATTAAAGATGTATTGGAAGCTAACCCGTCGATTTGTGGAATTAAAGCCGTGTTCTCGCTAGAGACTTAACCGATTTAATACCATACTGAGGTATAGCGTAAGCTGCGTTTCATACGGAATGCGGAAAGCGGGTTGCGGAAACGGAACGCGGAATATACTTCAGATCGCTCTTTACTATTTTCCATCATCCATTTAATCTGTAATATTATAATTACATGTTGTTAGATTAGGCCAAGGTAACATTTTGAATTGTAGCTCGCGGGGATCCGTCGGATCGCTCCGGCACAAAATAGCTGCCCGCCGCGCCGCAGATGCACGACGAACGGGGAGGCTGGTTAGCTCCGAGTCTCAGGGTTCTGGATCCCATGTGACCTTGCTCCACGAAATACAGAGACCGGCTCCTAAGGCCGGTGGAACTCAATCGTTCCGGTGGGGCCGTGCGACAATCCCCGTTGAGATTGAACTGCACGGTGTCAGCCCAACTGTTTGTGTCACCGGTGTGTCTTTCCATACTAGAATTGGAGGTATGGAGTGATTAAAAATGATATATAATTATACTTATACAAACAAGTTGAATCGTTTGACAGTAATTGAGCACGATAATACACAAAATAGAGCTAGCTGATGTACTTTGCGTGTGGAGTCACCGGAGGTACTACACAGATCCTTTGATCCGCAGAGGTATCCCTGCAAGGGAGGCTCCCACATCCAAGATCACTAATGAACTTAATATAAGTTATTATACCCCTAACATAATAAAGAGATTCCTGACATTGCGAGAGGAAAATGCCTCGCGGGGGCCTCCATCACCTAGTTTCTCGCTTGAGGACAGGACATCTCGCTACTGCTAGAGGCAAGTGCCTCATGCAGGCCTCCGTCACAAGAAAATGCCTTCAACGCCGAAGTGGAGGAAAGAGCTGGCAAAAAGGGCCACTCTTTTGTTCAACAGAAAAATGCTGAGGAAAAAGACAATCCTAGTGAAAATATAATTAACGTGATGCGTACTGGTTTACATGAAGGTGGGCGAGCGACTCCCGAAGGATCCACAAGTCCCCATCTTATGTTATTCTAAGATACTGCATTGGTAGGTGCTGCTTTTAGTTATGCTGGCTTTCTGCTATTCCTAACCTACCATTTAAGTGTTAGAAACGAGAACTAGTTTTGGCCACAAGTGGCATAGATTCCTACCTATCGTTTAGACATGACTATTCCAGGGGCATATACGTTGTCCCTGGACAGCAAGTGTACATGTTACACAGTGTTACACATGTTACACTGTTGCAACATATCCGAACTTGATGAAGATCTGGCTACCTTGCTCCGCAACCACATAAAACATCACTGCACGATGGTTACATTTTACACAAGCAAGTTTAATCATTGACATATCGCTACGGTGGTTGTAGAGAGGCGAATATCCACCGCGAGTGTCCTTCCCATGAGGGCGTGGCAGATTCTAAGATCCCGCCCAGACACTGCAACGAGTTGGGTGGAGATGCGCGTCTCGTCCGCCACTGGTCCTATGGATCTGACTATTGATCTGACGTTAGGTTTAAGTTCCAATATGCCCAATATGCACTGCGGGCCGGTAAAAAAAATATCATTCTATAATTATAACTATAGGTTTTCGCAGTGCTTTCCTTTTTTGGCAAAGTATCTAACTAACAAGTATCCGAAGATATGGGGGACATATATGTAAAACCGCACTTTGGCCATCACCCCCTCGGAAACCTCCGCTAGTTTCCCAGATTCGGATCAGTCCAACGTGCGGGTGGGACGTCCAAACATTTAAGAAGCCATACAGCTTGGTGGATCATGGGAAGAGACAATAACTTTTTAATATACGACCATATATGTCATTTTAGCCAATCTCACCAACCTTGCCGGGTTGCGGGGATAGATTACCGCAACAACCGGAAAAGAGGCATACACTATGCATCTCCTAACGAAGAAATTGCCCCTAACCACTATTAACCTATCCTATTGAGCTGAATAGCAAGGTTAATCGGTAACATGCTGGGCTCAGTTAACCAGAGCACGGTCAGTGACCTCAGTGTAAAATTGTTGATGGCGGGAAGAAGTGATGCGTAAATTGTTGCTGTTTAGTATCTCCTGGCGTACTGCGGTGCAGAGTTTTTCACAAATAAACAAAACATATCAACCGGATGGCTAACTGCCATATACATAACTAACCAAGACAATGAAACAATATCACAATTTATGTAATGATTAAATGAGGTAGATACTGCAATGTAGGTCGATAACCTAAACGGTGCGGTTAGTTAAAGCACCCACAGTAAATACGGATAATATAAACAGTAGTAAAGAAATTATAAATCGTGGTCTTAAGACCGGGGTGGTACCTATTAATCGTCGGTACCCTATACGGAAATCAACAATTATTAGATATATAACATGTATGGTTACTTGAGTGCCTAGTAGTTACTTGGACGGAACTTGTTTCTGAAATTGAGGCGCTAACATAGTAGTAGCGCGAGTCGACACGTTCTCTGAGGGTGGAAGGTTTCCGCATGCAGATATCCGCAGCTGGTTTCCGTAGGAGGGTCACCGGACAAAGTCTACTCGACTGCGGGCAAAAAGTTAAAAGTATCACACACGACATGCAGTGCGGAAGTTGAAGTCCACTTCCCTTCGTGGTAGGCAGATCCGGCGAGTCATCCACCAAGAAACATCGCTACTCTACTCCATGTAGAATTACATTCCGGGCCACAAGGGCCCTTCCCGCAGAAGTTCCATTTAGTGTGTCTTGGGAACGGGAACAATTACTTTAAATTATTTTGCTCCCGGGTGTCCGTCCTGGAGCATCCAAAATTGACGTAGTGCGGGAAGTCACAGAACTGCTTTTACGTGTGGGTTCTGTATCTTGTTTATCCGCAGGTATTCCGGTCCACTCGTCTAGTCCACACCTCCAGTCAGTTCTAGATGGCTCGGTCTCCATGCCGACGAAGCTCCTGATCCTCGTGTGTGTGTGTGTGTGTGTGTGTGTGTGTGTGTGTGTGTGTGTGTGTGTGTGTGTGTGGTGTGTGTGTGTGTGTGTGTGTGTGTGTGTGTGTGTGTGTGTGTGTGTTGTAATATTTAAGGCGTTTATATGCTAGTTCCCAATGCTAGGGTCGAGACTCACGCCTGGCCTTTATGGTTTCTGTTGAATTCTTGTGAATTCTTGTGACGTCGGTTTGTGCATTAGCTTGTGTCTCTCTGTGTGTGTGGTGATCGTTGTCTCTCGATTTTGTTTCATGTTGCTGTTCTTGTCCATGGCTTTTCTGTTGCTCCTCATGCTTGGGCGTGGGGGATGGGGAGGGCCTAACCTGGACCTAACGGGGGTGGGGAAGGGATGGGGTAGGTGCTGGGTCGGGGGGGGGGGGGTAGGTGCGTGCGGTCTTATGACCTGATGTACCCAAAGGGGGGGGGGGGGGGGGCTTTAGGTCAGAGACCTCCCGACCCCTTTGGGGGGAGTGGGGAGGTTGGGGTGTGGGGGTCTTTCGGATCCTGGGACCCATTTGCTCTTCTGGCCATCATCCGAGCAGGCACCAGCGTGCACTTGTTTGATTTTGATTGATTAGGCAGCCCGTATGGTGACTGTGTCCGTCCGAGGACGAACTCGATCAGTCATCCGGGTTGTATCCCTCCATAGTCTCATCGAAAAGTCCGAAAGATTCTAATTCTAGCAATTTTGTTTTGATTTTGTAATCCGTATGTTGCGTGGTTCCATCCGAGGACGAATCCATTCAGCATCCGGTTTGCTTTGACTATGCCGAAATTTATTGCCTACCTAACCCTAGCTCACGTTCACACAGTGATGGGCACTGTATGACGGGACCTCAATTTAAAGTCTCATCCGAGAAGACTGAGCAAGTGGGGCCAAGTACATTGCTTAAGCGTACTCCAGCAGCTTGCTGTGCCCAGAATTGTCCGTCAGTCTGTCCATTTGTTGATTGAACTCCTGATCCTCGAATTTCACCCCCTTTTATACTTGCTGGGACGTCAGAACTGGCTGCCTGGACCAATCAGCGGTGTGCGTGCGTGCGTTCCTGCGTGTGCGTGCGTGCGTGCGTGTGTGTGCGCGCGTGTGTGCGCGTATGTAGTGACGTATTAGGTCACATGTACACAAATCACTGTGCATCTAGCTATGTATATATACGCGATTACGACGTTATAGCAATATTCTAAAGTAAAATTTAACTGGGAGCTTCGACGATAGCTCAGCCGTTTCTGGGTCGGTTTTTAAATGGTTTACAGTTTTGGAAAGCTCGTTAAATTCTGGTTCCGATATATACCAAGACCACCGAAAATATATAAATTATAAGTATTTACGGGTACCTTCCCGGTACACTATAGGTACACACTCACTCACAAAGGCGACACACATGTTGCCAGGGACGCGGCCTAGCGCGCATGCGCACCACGCGCTCTAACGAAATGCCTCACATATAGACTTATACACGTTTATTGCTCTACCCAGGTGGCACGCTTCGGAACTAATCCAGCACGGCCGGCCCGTACCCAGCCTTTGCTGGGACGGCCGGTACCCGTCCGGTCGATCCGCGCTACAGAATCTAGTCGTCAGTATCCGCCCATTTTATATCTACATCTCTCGCCTCCGTAGTGTATATACATTTTATACCTATATGTAACCGCCTCTTGTTAGTGATAGAATGTACATAACTCAAGTGGGAATCACACTAATAAGATCGTCACTGGAATACAATAGGGGCGTATGTCCAAATTTTCAAATTTTGTTTTTTTTGCAGAAAATGATTGTATACATCTTTTCACAGACCATGTAAAAGGGTCGTATTTTATTTCTTATATTTTAGTATTAGTTGTATAATTTTAGCTTCATATTGAGAATGCAATACACATGTATATGTACATAGAGCCTTGTTGCTGAAGATCTGATGCAAATTAGTCTTTTTTGTCGGAATGCAATGTAGACGTATGTGCGCATATGGCTTTGTTGTTTTATATTTTCCTAAATTAATCTTTGGCATACCATAGTGTCATACAGACGTATGCCAATATATACGTGTTTATAATTATAACAACAATTATCATTAAGAATTTTCTTCATCATAATAAATCTTTTTAACAGGAATAAGGTCAGTTATATAACCAAATACTGTTTGAAGTATGGAAATAAGTGTGCCTTAAAGATAAAAATGGCGGTGGGGTTGTACTATGTAGTGATATCCTCTGAGTATGGCCTTATGAATTTACTATTTTCAATAGGCGAAATGAATGACTTCTTATGTCATAATCTTAGTAGTAGCCTAATCTTAGTCCTTGAATTACGGACCATAGCACATCGACGCATCGTTTGACTGTGTGTGCGTGCGTGCGTGCGTGCATTCGTGCGTGCGTGCGAGCATGCGAGCGTGCGTGCGTGTGTTTACCCTCACACTTGTGCAAAATGTGTCAGGGATATTGTGCTCCATCCGTTTATCTGTTCATCGTACCATCAATCCGTCCATCGGCTTGTCACGCTATCGCCTCCTAAACCGTTAAGTGAAATTCAACCAAATTTGGTATGTGACTTACCCATATGATTGATTGCATGACCACATTTACTTTGGGCTCTACACCATGGGGGCAAAATGTCAAATGTCATCAAAATTCAAGTGCAAAGGCTGTCACGCTATCTCCTCCGAAACCATTTGGTGAAATTCAACCAAATGAAATCCCATCACTGCAAGTCGTATTTTAGCTAAACACTGTAAATAGCGTTGTTGGTCTAAGCAAATCAATTAAGATAGTGTAATTAAAGGTGCATATTCACAGCAGAATGGTGAAAAATAAAATTGTTAAAAGTGTATACTTTTAGAGGCTTGAATTGCCGGGAAAAATAAAATTTGTTTAAACCAACTTAATTAATTTCTTCTTGATTTGATAGCATTACTTTTGATTTTCATCTCGCTTTGATATGTTTATTTAAATTTTAGCCTAATTTGCCTTCTAGATTTAATTTCACAGACTTTGTCCTCCCCCAGACCAAAACCCAAGTTATATATTTAACCAATAAAAGGTACCCCCTCCACCCCACCCACCCATCCCCTTTACACCCAAACCCAAACAACAACACCACAGCAACACGCGAACATGCCTTGCGACAGTACATTAGGAGACAGCAACAACGCCACATTCATCATAAGCACCAAATTTGTTTTCGTTTATTTTAGTTTTCAAAATAATATTTAGATCTATGTGACACGGGGTCTATGGATGAACTTCCGGTCGTCCCCGAAATAACCACAAAAAAGCTAACGACAACAAGAAGTGCGTACGGAACCCTAAAGTGCAGGTACCCCCACAATCTAATTTTTACGCGTTCTGGTGTGAATGTGCGTCATTGATAACAAATATCCATTCTTTAAGTAAAGATGATTAAAGTGACTAGGTGAGAAATGTTGCTTTCGCACAATTACACATGACACCAAAAAACACACGTTCGGCATTTTTCACTTATTTTAATATCATAATCAATGGAAGAATCCAGTTTATCTCTCAGTCATATGACGTCATAATCAACTACGATATGACGTAATAATCACCGGCATTATGAATGACTAGATAACTTCGTCATTGATGACGGATTAAGCGTTGTTGTAAGAATTGTATGTATTTACTATTTAATAAATATGCTGTAGAATATTTTGAAACTAACTTGACTGGGCGCTGTTGCTACCATAGACAACAACAGCACACAGTCAAATTAGTTTCAAAATATTCAACAGCTTACCTGTATAGTTTTCTGGAAATTGAGATTCAGAGAGTGCAGGGATCGATCAATACCGACACGGGAAACGCGTGGGTGGAGGTTAGCTAGAGATGGACGGGCCATAGTTAAAACTGGATCCCTCCATTGACCGATGGCACAAAATCAAGCGCGGATATACTATATAGTTACGAGTTTACGCAAAAATGTAACACATTTGAACGATAGAGGCTAGCCAGACCTCTACAAATCACCAAGGCAAGGTTGAAACGGCCATATAGACCTTATAAGCCATTGGCCGCTTATGGCCCTCTCAGGGCGGAAATTCAGAGGTCAGTACTTTCTCGGCCGATCTCATTTATACGAGACTATCAGATTATTTACTGACGCTAGCCCGAGCTGTCTACAAATACCCGAGTCAAGGTGTTACCAGTATACTGACACACCTAGACTAGGAAAAGAGGAAAACAAGCAAGCGCTAGGCCTTTTACAAACTTCTATGACTGACCATGTACTATAGCAATACCACGTGGTATGCCATCGACAGGCGTCGATAAGCAGGCGCAGCCTCTCTCAAAAGCTACAGGGAATCCACGCACCCGTACAACGACACCAGAACTTCTACCTACCGAGGGGCCTGGACCAATCTTTGGCTGACAGCACCATCCGAGCACCGAGTGTAGATGCCTTCAACAAACTATGTCAGGGGCCGTTTTTCTCTGGAGCATGTCCAGATCTTGATGAGGGAGGATTATGAGACGTGTATATGGAGAGGGGTGTGTGTAAGCAGTGTTGTCCTGGCCACAAACTATTAAATAGACATGATCGTAAAGTAAAAAAAATTTAGAAAATTACCCCCCCCCCTCTTTGCTAACTGTCTAAGAGTTATCTAACTTGTTATTAAATATGTCATTGTTTTTTATGACGTCATATCAGTCGTTAAGCAGGAATGTCCATAGTTACGTTTTCCTATGCCGTATCAGTATTGACGTTATCAGTAGAAGAAAGCTACTTGACGCGTTTTAGAAATTATTCAGGTAAGGAATGATGATAGAGGCCGACATTTAAATATATATATATATATATATATATATATATATATATATATATATATATATATATATATATATATATATATATATATATATATATATAATATATATATGCCTACTGCTAATTAATCTGTGTGCCAGCGCAGACTATTGTAATTACTCAGAATCGTCTTTCTATCTTTTATGTAGGCCTACTGTTCTGTTATTCATGTTGCCCCGTTGTTTTACAGGTTATTATCCGGGGGCCTATATTCAGGGCCGAACGTAAGGCAGTGCACCAAGTGCATTTGCACAGGGCACCAAATCTCTAGGGCCCTAAAAGTGACACAAAAATGTGTCTTGTCTTAATTTTTGCGCCCCTTGCATAAGTTCAAGTTACACCTATAGTACAGCTCATAAATCAGTTAACATGTTTCCAAAAGAAAACAATTTTGAACACGATGTAAAAAATGTTTTGTTGAATATTTTGAATATAATTGGATTGGAAGACATTGCTGCCTTAGGCAGCAATGTCTTCTAATCAATTATGTTCAAATTATTCAACAATGTTTTTTTTTGTTTTTGAAACATGTACAGTTATCTTTGAGCGGTACTGTATAAGACAGTTCTCTGACATTAGTACACACACACACCCCTCGTCCACCCCTCCCCACCTCCACACTCAACCCCCCCCCCCCCGGAAGATTACGTTTGAAAGTGGACCCTCGCTCTCTCGCGATCCTAGCTGTGGTTCCGAGGGCCCCCAGGTAAGAACTACATACACTTTGCACAGGGAGGTGAGTCCTAAGTTCGGCACTGCCAATATTACCTTCAATACTAGCACAAAGCTTGCTGTTGAATGGTATATTTGTTGGTCGCTCTATAGGGTCTGTCTTTGGTGGACTACATGTTAATTGTGCCTATGTATATATAGGGGTATACACAAATTAATGAAATAAATAATATTGAATCTTGAATTTTATCTTATTCCGGTAAAAAAAATGTGTGCTGTTGCGACTAGTGTCTCTGATCTCATTGTATAGCACACCTCGGCATACAAAATGAGAAAAATTATTCTATTTCTGCTCAAAGTGCGCTATAACCTTTGCAGCAAATTGGCATAGTTTACTTTGCAATGTCAAGTTGGGAGTCGACAATAGCTTTTCAAATTTATGGTAGTTTCGTCGTGTAGAGTAATACGCACGTATGAATAATTTACGGGATTCTTTAAAAAATTGGACATAGAAACAAGTAATGGTATTCGTCATCAATATCATTATTGTTAACTTGGTCAAATTCTAGTACATATTGGTGAGCGGGGATGCTTATCAACAGAATTTGTATTCTCGAGATAATCACATTTCCGTCGGCAAAATTCCCCATAGGAAATGCATGGTGATTCCCTGTATTGATCTTTGAATTGCGACTACACCTAGAGTTTTGTTCGGATCATCGCCATACTTGGTTAGGATGTTACCCTTCGTGTCACGAAGACAGCTGTCTATTTTGGCCTCAAATGTCAAGGCTACTGCTTATAGGGCACAGTGTCCAGTTTTCGATTTTGGAAAAAATGACCACTCCCTTCCCTTGGTCAGGGAACGTAAATGGACAGAATGATTAAATGATAGGCCTACTGTTTAATCTCTAGGTCATTATATTAGGTCCATTACATGTCAAATTGACATATTAGATGATACCTTATGACTTTCCTTGGCGTATAGTCACCCACTTGTTTTCGCTTTGCGGGGAAATAAACCTCCATTGATCGGCGATTTTTTCCGTTTTCTGCAGAAATGAAATTCCATTTAGTTTACACCTCCTATGAGTATATTATATAATACCTTATGACTTATCTTTGTGCCCCTTTTTGGTCAAAATTAATACCGGTAGTTTTCGTTTTTGGGGGAAAATAAACTCCCCTTGCTCGGAAAAACTGAAATAAAGAATGACTTTAAAATGGTCGCCAAAAGTTTCTTTGCTCCCGAGCAAGGTGAAATTTGGCCAATTTCTAGTTCATATATTGACTTGACTTAGTATCAATTTTAAAGTTTTAAAATCCAAGGGTTTTCGAGAAACCTGCTTTTCCGTCCTAAGGTGTCCCTCATATGAAATGAATGCGAGCAGATTTAAATCACACTAGGAAATTTATTATATTCTGTTTTATTGCAGTTTGACGTTCACAAAAAAAATGGCCGAATCTCTGTCAGATCAGAGAATATACATTGTCTACCGCGAAAACGACCCTGCTTTCAATCGACATGTGAGCCAGAGCGTCGATAGCATCATCAGTAATGCTGTACTTCGTGTGACAGCTGACAAGACAGCTTCTGGCCGAGTGTCACCCAATAATGAAGAGAATATCAGAAAATTCGCCAGTGATTACGTCAATGACGTAATAATTCCAGGCGCTATAAAGAAGATTGAAACAGAGAATAGCCAACAGTCCAGTGCCAGCAATAATCAGGACCTTGCTCTAAAGATGTTTGTAAAAAATTACGTCAATGACGTCATCATTCCTGGTGCCATATCGAAGCTTCAAAATCTTTCAAATGGTGACGATGACGATAGCAACATCAATGACATTGTTGACTCCACCATACACAACTATGCAAATACAGTTTCCCAAGAAGAACAAGACATGGACACATTTACAGGTGGATTTGTTGGTGAAACCTTACACAATATTGCATTCAATCCGTCACAGCTTCTCCTAGACCATCATCGACACATAATGAAGCTCTATGTCAAAGAAACGAAGCAGAAAGTACACGCATTATTGCAGAAACAGCGACAGAATTATCTCGAACTGAAGTCCATGATGAACCAAGCTACCCATGGACAGATACAAAGATCAAAGATGTCCCAGATATCTCTTTACAGCTGTGAGATTCTGAAGAAGTTCTGCGATCCAATCCAGATAAACATTCCAGATCTCAGCAAACACATCCAGAAGGAAACACCAGATTCTGTAAATCCAATCCAGCAAGACACTTCAGCGATCTTGGAGCTCAACCAACAAGACGCTCCTGCAATCCTGGAGCTCAGCCAGCTGGACACTCCAGTTTTGGTGAATCACCCCAAGCAGGATACTTCAGACGTGATAAAACCTCAGACGATTTCAAAAGATCTTCCAGCCAAGAAACCTGGAAAGAAAAATCCTTTCCGTTCCATCGCCAGAAGTGTCATTGGCCGAGTAAGACTCATCATCGTTGGATGTACAAAGCCAAGTAAGACACACACACGCACGAACGCACGTACGTACGTACGCGTGAAACCTCCCGCACGCGCGCACACATGCATGGATACATACACACATGAACGTACATAAGCCCGCCTCCTCTTAACGTGTGTATACACACGCACACACGCAAGCCTCGTACGCACGTACGTATGTGCATACATGTATGCACGTATACTTGATAACAGAAAAACTGATTCAGGTAAACTATGTACATCGTAGTGCCGCTGGTGGTTCTTTATGAGCAGCGGTCACTAGACTACTTGTTGTAAGGAACCACCAGAGAGGTCACGTGACTGTCTGTCCTCAGTGATTAAAGTTTATGTTAACCCTTTAACCCGTGAATTTCTTTAAAAAAATAAATTTTCTCATAGAAAATGTCCATTTGCAGACCAAGAGAAGACTGGGTTTTTTTGAGAATTTACCACTGGAATGACTGGCTCGATTATCGAGCCAGTCATTCCAGTGGTAAATTCTTAAAAAATAGTCTTCTTTTGGTCTGAAAATGGACATTTCTCAAGACCACTGCAGAAGCCGTCTTTTGGCTGATATGAGGGATAAAGGGTTACGCATCAACTCAGAACTTAGTGCCTGGTATACGAAGTTTTATTTCATATGACGAAATTTAAAGGGATTTGTTATAGGGGGTATCTCGGTACCTGTTGAGTATTGTGAAAACTTTGACTGAAAATTGTTGGTGGCTAAACCACCAGCGACTTTTAGTCAAATTGTTTTCAAAATATTCAGCAGGTACAGAGTTAGCAGACAATCAGTTAACATTTGGAGCACTGAATTCCCCTGAATTCCTGCAATCTACGTTTCAAGGTAATTATATAGGTCATCTGTTGAAGCTCCAAGTCAAATTAGTTTCCAAATTTTCAACATAATGTTTACTAAATTATAAATTCACCAAAGTCATTCAAATCGGCTACAGATTTTCCAGTTTCGTGACGGAGAAATACCATTTACCTTGTGAGGTCAGCGAACATGTGACAAATTTGATCATGACTTTAGATACTTGAGTAACGGACTGGATCCCTCTATTATTAATGCGGTGTTCAGCGACTAATTAGTGACAGAATATTTGTCATATAAACAAGGCTTTCAGTGATTTTCATTGGTTAAAAAACTCGTAAGAAATATTTTCATTGCTTATAGACATAGACATCTTATAAGCGTAGCCTGGAAGTCAGCATGCCTTCACTAGTGGGATAGTTGTCCACAGAGAAATCTAACAAGGGTGAAATGTCTATGCCCCTCCGGTGGTAAAATGCAACTGCACATGTTCAACCCGCTGACGCAGACGATCGGATGCATTTATAGCCTCCAATAGTGGTTAAATTCTATCTTGGTAATTGGAAGAAAAATCGATCAGAAGCGAATATATATACGTATATATTTTAATCAGAAATAAGATTGTATTGACTGTATTAATTTGTCACTTTATTCGACTACGTAATAGAATTAGTAACAAAGACATACTATTTTGGAGACTATAATAAAGTACTGAACTGAAATTCCGACTTTGAGAGAGTCATAGCCATTTTACGCTATTTCTTTCTATGATTACAGATAACGCGTAATAAATTCCACACGCCCCGTGACACACAACACATCTTTACTATAGCGACGATGATGGAGGACATGTAAAAAATACCTGCTACGTTATGTTATTGATTTAAATTCTGTAATACATACATGTATACTACCTCGTTATTAAACACGTGTATATTTGCAAGATAGACGCAAGCAGTTTAAAGTTGGATTAAAAGTAATTTCAAGTTTTTAATTGTTTTTTGCGACATGTTGGTCAGAACTCTTAGCAAATGATGCGTCACAGCAACGAAAACAAACAGCGCAAAATGGCGCGTTCAGATGGATTTCAGCGATCGATCGACTTAATTGGCAAACTTGTCAAAACATCAGATAGTATGATAAATAGTATCTCAACTCAGTCCCATTTCATATTAAGCTCATGCAATGTGACACATTTCGACGAAGTTGATAATAGTAATATGAAACGGGACCTCGTTCCAGATCCTCTATTTGTCTTAGTTCATAGGCACAAGTTTAATATAGAGCTAAATAGGACATACATTATGAGTAACTGTTTAGTTTTTTTCTTCTATTACAGATAAAAGATCTCCCGATGATTCTGCCGAATATTTTCTCATTTCCTACTGAGCTAAATACAGATACATGGCTATACAATAGCAAAAACACAATTCACAATTTGTGCTCTATAATTTTTTATTCTGTGATTTAAATTTCATTTATGCTAATAATTAATACATTGGTTCTGCCTCTGTAACATTTATCAAGACTTAATTTCTCATAAACATTATCGTTTTATGCTCAGTGTTTTCTAACTGAAATATTTCTAATTCCGTTCTCCACTTATTTAACAGATTCTCATAATTAATTATTTATCTTTTTTCTAATTGTGAATATAACTGAATGTGTGTTTTGTATTTTACATCATGCTTGTGCTGGACGCTGGTGGTGTACTTAAAGAGCATCTTAATTAAATATAATCATTAAACACCTCATTATGATAGTGTGACGTCACCAACAAGACAGGCTGACCAGATAGGGCATTGTATTCAACTGTGCGTGCGTGCGTGCGTGCGTGCGTGCGTGCGTGCGTGCGTGCGTGTGTGTGGTGCATGCGTGCAAGGTGCGGCCGGGCGGGCGCAATTGCGGGAATGAGGGATGGCGTGAGCGTATGTGTGCATGCCATGTAGTTGGCCAGCAGTGACCTGCGGTCAGTGCATAGTTGTATAACAATAGCACTCTCATCATCCTAACGACACCTCAGATATGGATACACCTGGTGTTGCTATTGCTAATTGGTGGCGTTGTGGACAACACCGTTCTCTTAGATCTAGATGCGTTTGGTCCAGTGGTCTGCACCTAGACCCCAGGAGCAGTTCACTGTTCATGCGGTTACCCTTAGACCCCAGGGGTAACGTATGTATAGATCAAGTGCATCCATTGTAGTATCTCAACACCGACGTTCACTCAATTATTCTATGTCCCTTCTCGCATATAAAACTCTGAACATTCACATGCTTTTAACTGACTACAAGTCACTGCTCTCGTGTGTTCACGTGCGTGCGTACGTCCGTGAGCGTGTGCGTACATGTGTGCGTGCGTGTTGAAATTGTGGTTGACGTGTGTGGTGGATTGGAGGAAGCATGTGTGTGTGTCTCCGGGTGGCAGTTTGAGAATGTGTGTGGCGTGTGTGTGTGTATGTGTGTGTGTGCGTGTGCGTATGTGTGTGGGTGCGTGCGTGCGACTGCTTGCGGTGCGTGGGTGCGTGCGTGCGTGAGAGAGAGAGAGAGAGAGAGAGAGAGAGAGAGAGAGAGAGAGAGAGAGTGAGAGAGAGAGTGTGTTTTGGCGGGCATAATTTATGTGTGTACGTGTGTCAATGTCCATTCTGGTCAAGTTATCTTGATTCTTATTGTTGGTGACGTCATGACATCACAATGAACATATGTGTTATTTGATTCTTACCAGACTATGTCTACTGCAATGTACTCCATCTATTTTCTCGATGGAGATGACCTTTGATGAGAGGTCATCTTGCCTTCATGGATATCCTGAGACAGTTCAACGCCATGCTCATCATTTTAATATGAAGGGTAATCGTGACCAGATGTACTAGGTTACCTTAGGCCTGTTCATATTATAAAGCAGGTCACTGTGACCTAATTTGGTATATCACCAGCAAACATCACTAATTAATATATTTCCTTGTCAAGATTTGTAATCGTGATTCTTGTGTATCTCAGTAATGTAATCGTTGTGACAATGAATCTTGTACAGTTTTGTATAGAATCAATAAAAGATACTCACAGATTTGAAAGAATATGTTTTATTTTAAAGTTCAGAATTGCTCACGCCCAACCTTTGACATACGCTCCCACCCCCACCCCAAACCCAGTTTGTCACATGTCCCACTTGTCATATGTCCCAACTACTATGTTCCCCATCGTTCTAACATACGCCCTCTCACATAGCTACGCTGTTCGAGGCCCTACTTGCAGACCTGTGATTTCTCGTTGTGTGAAGTAACATTACGCTACTGGGTTGGAGGTAGCCAATCAGATTTCTGCCTACTTCACGCGATAGGCGAGAGTTCGTCCGGCGACCTAATTTACAATCACAAAAAGAACGGCGATCGCGACGCTGTTGATCTGGAAAGAGACATCTGCAAAAGTTCGCAATAGTTTTGCGCTAAACAAGTTATCTGAGGAACAGAAAATGTGTAGGTTGGTTTGCGGTAACAAAAACCGCTAGTTTGCTTTGCGGAAGTGTGTAAATTGGTCTACTTCCTGATTTCTTATGGAGCAATCTCATTGGCGCAGGTTGACTGACCCCAGTTCATTAAATATGTATGAAACTTCGTGAACTTAGCACAAACATCAAAGGCGTGCAAGCACGGTACTCGATACGGGAACGTAGCGGGAGGGCGAGGATCGTGCAATAGGATGCATGTTATGCATGCTCCCAGGATTCGCCTAACTAGTTATCGGATGTTCCCACCCTTTACAATGGGTCTTTCCAGAGTAATGACCTCATACGACGTCATAATCAACTAAGCGGCGTGTAGGATGATGTCATAATCATTACGTCACAAATGATTCTATATGGACCGTCTTTAACTCTCAATAGTCCAACACGTTGTAAGAATTGTATGTCTACTATTTAATAAACATGTTGAATATTTTAAAACTAATTTGGCATAGGCAGCAACAGCACCCAGTTAAATTAGTTTTAAAATATTCAACAGCTTACCTGTATAGTCTTCTGGAAATTGATAGTCAGGAAGTTGAGAGATCGATCGATCCCAACAGGAGGGAGGTGTGGGTGGAGTTTAGCTAGAGATGGGCGGGTCATAGCTAAAAATGGAAAGGTCATATTGTCATTCGCTACTTGTTTCGTGTCCGCAACGGAGGGATCCGATCCGTCACTCACGTATTTGGCGTCATAATCTATTACTTTGTATATGGGTTGCCGCTACAATACATAATGACGTATTTAGCTCCGCCACACACATTGAAAACCCCGACAAGTGTACGAATTGTATATTTTTTTTATAGATTTATTATTTACTAAACATTGTGTTGAATATTGGAAAACTAATTTGACTGGTCGCTTTTGTTGCTACATGTAGCAACAGCACCCATGCAGTCACATTAGTTTCAAAATATTCAATAGCGAATTCAGGATTTAAAGCATAAAATGTATTCCAACATGGGAAGAAAGTGGGCGTGGTTTAGTTAGAAATGGGCGGGCATAGTTAGAAATGGGCGGGCATAGTTAGAAATGGGCGGGCACAGTTAGAAATGGGCGGGCATAGTTAGAAATGGACCGGGCACAGTTAGAAATGGGCGGGCATAGTTAGAAATGGGCGGGCACAGTTAGAAATGGGCGGGCATAGTTAGAAATTGGCGGGCATAGTTAGAAATGGGCGGGCATAGTTAGAAATGGGCGGGCATAGTTAGAAATGGGCGGGCACAGTTAGAAATGGGCGGGCATAGTTAGAAATGGGCGGGCACAGTTAGAAATGGGCGGGCATAGTTAGCAATGGGCGGGCACAGTTAGAAATGGGCGGGCATAGTTAGAAATGGGCGGGCATAGTTAGAAATGGGCGGGCATGGTTGGAAATGGGCGGGCACAGTTAGAAATGGGCGGGCATAGTTAGAAATGGGCGGGCATAGTTAGAAATGGGCGGGCATAGTTAGAAATGGGCTGGCATAGTTAGAAATGGTCCTTATATTTCCTCATACCCCGCAGTCCAGATGTCCCGACTTGTCCAATGCCGCTAGAATGTGCATTAAATAGTAAAGACATATGATTCGTACAATCTCACGGACTATTAAGCATTCATGAGTATTATTCGCGTTTTATTGACTTGATTATGACGTCATATTCTTGACTAACAGACTGGATTCGCCTATGGGGGGGCCAAAGCTAGGAATGGATCGTTCTATTGTACATCTCCTCCGCCAGTTTTTATTGCAGGTGAACAGGCACATGCCTTGTATCATTCGTATACCTTTGGTAGCTCACGGTATTTTACCCATTATAACCATAGCAGCTATAGAGGTAAATAGCCGTGGGCCGGATGGACGCATACCCAAGCGCGTTGCTCCGAGAGACCGGTGATACGAGCTCAGTAACACGCAACTGGGCATATTTGGGCATCACAGACTGGCTGAAACAGACGATCAGCTGCACTCACTCGCTCACTCACTCACTTACTCACACACCCATGCACGCACCCACGCACGCACGCACGCACGCACGCACGCACGCACGCACGCACGCGCGCGCGCGCACACACACACACACACACACACGCACACCGGCGTTTAGGCTTCGTAATCGACTAAGCCTCTTGGACCAATTAGTTTTGGGTACGTCAGTGATCACGTTGCATTCATCGACTTGTCTATACCAACGAGAAAACGCACTGTCCCTAAGTGTCGCAAAACAGCGTTCACCCACATATACTTATCTACAAAGCATGAAACAGACGATCCACTTCAGGGCGGTGACCCATGGAGGAAAGTAATATCCTTGGCTCGATACTCTGTAGTACTGCTTACATTGCTGCACGCTGCGTCATGGCGAACATAGTCCTTCTGCTGGAAGTTATGTATCAAAGATGCTTTTGACAAAAAGACTACGTCTATACAACACAACATGCGTATCCTTGGCGCTGCATAACAGTAATAGCTGAGCGGCTCCAAAGGTAGCTCTAGACAGACTTGTTGCCTGCCACCACAAACACCTACGCACCATCACTGGACACCAATGATCAAACAACAAAATTTCCAACGACACACTAGACAAGATGTGTGATATATCATCGCTGTCCGTACAAGTTGCCCAGCGAAGATGTTTGGTCATGCGCTAAGGATGCTAGAAGACACACCTGCCTGCACAGAGGTCCTTGGAATTCACCCTACTGGGAGCCAGCATATAAAGCCAGGAGAGGACGCCATTGCATAAATCTGCTAAGCACACTACGAGGTGAACCCAAAAAGTAGGACTCTGTACACTTAAATCAAGAATGGACCCGAGGGAGGTAAAGATTTTTGCTGAGGACAAGACACAGTGGTCAAAAGCGAAGAACGACTGGTTGCAGCTGTATGATGTTTCTACATCTGCAAAATACAGTAATCATACGCGGCAGAACCATTGAATTATAGGCAGTAAACCTAGTCATATTAATTACATTAGGAAATACAATGTTACAGAAAGAGTCGGTCAGCGGGATTCCGGATGAGATATTGTGAATTGAAGCAAATGGTGGACCTAATTTTCCATATTTAATTTTGAATTTGATTTAGGAATACGTATCTATATTTCAACTTCAAAATTAAAATAATTATATTAATTGCTTCCTCGACAGCAGACATAGAACAACCGTACACGCGCTTTCAACAACGCGTGCTATTGTATCTTATATACAGTCTCTTCCCGTGTAGTTTCCTGGTGTTTTCTGGTAGCATCCATACAATGGGTGAGTTCAGTTTTAGTTATATCCCACCCATCTTTAGCTAAGTTCCACCCACGCTTTGTGCGCTTTGCGATCGATTCATACCTGCAATACCTGAATCACGCTTTCCAGAAAACTATACAGGTAAGCTACATATTGTAACTAATTTTACTGGGTGGCAGTAACAGCGTCAGTCAAATTAGTTTCAAAATATTCAACAGAATGTTTATTAAAGAGTAAATACATACAATTCTTACAACTTATCAGACAATTAAGCATTTATGACGGACTATATCGCGTCATTCATGACGTAATTGATTATGATGTCAGCCTACGTGTGGCGTAGTTGATTATGGCGTCATATGATCGACTGAGAAACAGGATTCCTAAATTGGTAAAGAACTTGGTGTGTGTTTGTTTAGGCTATATACCGTTACACCGCCTCATTGTGTCAGGAAGTGTTAATATTTGCATAATTCTACCAACAAATACTGACAACGTAAGACACTTTCATTTATTAGTGTGTGTTACCAGTATTATTTCAGTTTCCTTATTAGGCTTTCATTATGAGAAAGCAGTCCTATCCAATTGTTAGCTAACTGTCCGAATTGTATATCTTTGCCTCTTTGGTGAATGTACAATTTAACTGTATGACAGCAAGTGCTCCCAGAAAAAACTAGTTTCAAGATATTCAACTTCTTGTATAGTTACCTTGAAATTGAAATTCCAGGACTCGGTTGTTCAAAGTTTTAAAACTGATTCAAATGCATATACAAGGTGTTCGGAGCTAAGATAGCCTAAGAGATATATATCCCTCACACATACGCGCACGCAATAACGGATGTACACACGCACGTACGCGCGCGCGCGCGCACAGACTCGAATGCAATACCCTTTTCACCTTATCATAGCCACATAGACATATCTGTCTAATGGGAGCATTGCCGTGGCTCGCTAAGTTTAGAGAGGATTTCAAGGCATTTCATTGTTCTATCATTGTTCTAGGGTTGTATTAATTTATACGGAGTGAGGTCATCATATGTTGGGATTTATTTCGCCCCCTTGCATCTAGGCACATAATTTGAGCCTCTAGGAGTGTACGATTTAGATGGTTGTGTTTTCGGGCATTTGGTGTGGATATGCACCTTTAATGTCGTATTTACTTATTACTTCCCATGTCGGATAGATGTTAGTGCTGCACGCCAGGATTAATGTATTACTTATTACTTCCCATGTCGGATAGATGTTAGTGCTGCACGCCAGGATTAATGTATTACTTATTACTTCCCATGTCGAATAGATGTTAGTGCTGCACACCAGGATTAATGTATTACTTATTACTTCCCATGTCGAATAGATGTTAGTGCTGCACGCCAGGATTAATGTATTACTTATTACTTCCCATGTCGGATAGATGTTAGTGCTGCACGCCAGGATTAATGTATTACTTATTACTTCCCATGTCGAATAGATGTTAGTGCTGCACGCCAGGATTAATGTATTACTTATTACTTCCCATGTCGAATAGATGTTAGTGCTGCACGCCAGGATTAATGTATTACTTATTACTTCCCATGTCGAATAGATGTTAGTGCTGCACGCCAGGATTAATGTATTACTTATTACTTCCCATGTCGAATAGATGTTAGTGCTGTCCGCCAGGATTAATGTATTACTTATTACTTCCAATGTCGTATAGATGTTAGTGCTGCACGCCAGGATTAATGTATTACTTATTACTTCCCATGTCGAATAGATGTTAGTGCTGCACACCAGGATTAATGTATTACTTATTACTTCCCATGTCGTATAGATGTTAGTGCTGCACGCCAGGATTAATGTATTACTTATTACTTCCCATGTCATATAGATGTTAGTCCTGCACGCCAGGATTAATGTATTAACCGATTTCTCGCCAAAGAACGGTTAATGAACCTTTCAAGCTTTGGCTATGCCCCGCCTATCTCTAGCTAAGCCGCAACCACACCTCGTTCATGTTGGAATCGATCGACCACTGAACTCCCTGATTATCAATTTCCAGAAGACTTTACGTGTAAGCTATTGAATCTTTGAAACTATGGCAGCAACAGCGTCCAGTCAATTTAATTTCAAAATATTCAGCAGCATCTTTATTAAATAGTAAAGACATATATTTCGTACAACAACGCTTGGCCCGACACGATTCATACGCTCTTGACGCACTTATCTACATCATTTACGACGCCATGATTATGATGTCCCATCGTGTACGTCACGTGATAAATGGATAAACGGGAACGGTACATAGCCGAGTGACACATGGCTTGCTTCATATCTACTTAGAGCTTACTCAAATTACTGTCTTAAATACTGCGTTAAATTTATGACATAATGTAGTCCTGTCCAAGCCCATATAAATACGACATGCATGGTCGCCACCACGTAGCTGTATAATTATAATGCATGCAACGAACGAATATGGAACGTTATCAAACTACAATTGGAGGAGACCATTCCCCGCTTGATTGTGCGATATGAGTATAGGAACTAATGAAACGCATGTATAATGTAATATACCGCCAGTTGTCGCAGATCTATATTGCCTTCATCCATGGACTTGGATAAGATAGCTATCAGTGGATATGGCGGTCTTCGCATATGGATATAATAATCGTAAATAATAACGATAATGTACAATTGTTACTCTGTCTACTGTAAGATGTACTATCTGTTTTCCCCATATGCCATGTATGTATGACCTGGGTGTAATAAAATTCAGTTCAGCACACACCGCTGCTGCTGCTGCTACTACTACTGCTGCTGCTACTGCTGCTGCTGCTGCTGCTACTACTGCTGCTGCTGCTGCTGCTGCTGCTGCTGCTGCTGCTGCTGCTCTTTTAACCGACCAGATCAAATACAATAAATTCGGTATGTATATGGAGAGAGGTGTAACGCTTTTAACAATTTCTGTCTATCTGGCCGACCGACCAACCGGCCGACAGACAGACGGACCGACCAATAGGGGACGGATGACACTGACGAATTGCCCGAGTGAACGATCGGATGACTGCATGAGTGACAGATCGGATGACTGTATGAGTGACAGATCGGTTGACTGCATGGGTGAAAGACTGCATGAGTGACATATCGGATGACTGCATGAGCGACAGATCGGATGTCTGCATCAGTGACAGATCGGATGTCCGCATGAGTGACAGATCGGATTACTGCATGGATGACATATCGAATGACTGCATGAGTGACAGATCGGACGACTGTATGTGTGACGGACTGCACGGTTGACAGACTGACAGACAATATGAGTTACGGACTGACGAACTGTATGATTGATAGACTGACGGATTGCATGGGTGACAGATCGTTAACTGCATGCGTGACATATTGTATGACCGCATGAGTGATGGACTGGCGGAGGAAGTGAGTGACAGATCAGATAACTGCATAGGTAACGGAGTGATGGGCAGGCTGACAGACTGAACCAACTCACTGATCAACCGACCAACTGATTGTGTGGCTGACTGACTTAGAGACCATTGTAAAGAAGAGGATATGGAACTGGCGTAGGTATGTACAATGTCACGTAATCGCTGAAATCACCTGCACTTAAAAATAAGCGCATTTCAATTGTACCATAAAAGCGGTCCAATATGGCGAACTGGAACTGGGGCGAACGCTCTTGACTTGACGGGATTGTTTTCCGCTCCCAATCGCCTAAATATTGTTGAATTTTCTTATTTTAGCGCACAAATATCTTGATACCATTCAATATTAAGCTGTCACCAAGAAGTTGATACATAAGAACAAGCTAAAACACGCGAGTATGAGGAGGAAATATGTAGCGTAGCGCTCACAAGTCACAACCTCGTCGCTGTTCGTATACAAAAAATTCAAAACGATTTTATTAATTTACTTCTCTACATGCTGTGACATATAAATTACGGTAGCTTTATACCACAATTTTGATAAAATTAGCGTATTTATGACCAAAATCCTACCAAAAATGGTTAAATATCGATGTTTCCAAGCAGTAACTGTTTTATTCATGTTAGATATTCTTTCTTCCCAAATATGCACCTCATCTCCTGCGCGACTAAATTGGATGCCTAGGATCTTAATGGATTCTGCTGCCGATACTGCTGCCGATACTGCTGCTGCTGCTGCTGCTGCTACTATCGCATTCTCGAAACACCATCGGACCGTAATAATTACGTCGTAATTCATCGTACTGAAGCTTTTCCGGCCCGGATGCCACCAATTGGAGCACTAATCTCATCCACACCCGTGTCTGCCGCATGCACTAGAGCGCAGCCATGTTTGACACCAGCCAAAGTTGGTGTTCCCACTGACTGGTAATGTCCTGTAAGTGGCTTCGAAGCATGGCTAGTTTCAAGCTCCGGTAGTGTGGCATTATTACTGACAGGATCTGGCTTTATTTTAACATCCATCCAAATAGCATTTGCAATATTTAATCTATCAGTGCTAGCTTGGTTTTGTGATGCTGTTGCATCTGTATATCCAGCTAGCAACTGCGCCATTGCGGCCATTGTTGCCTCAACCCCTAAGGCAGTGATACTGGCTTCTAGACCTTCTCTTGCCTGTTCCTGTGAGTCGGCCATAGGTGGACTGCAAGGCCTGCCATGTGCATTGACTGGTAGTGTGTTTTGCTCATGATTACATAGGCCAAATCGTCTCAGGCTTGGTAGAAAAGAGCTCTGTTCGTGGGCCCTGTATGTAGGGGTGTTCAGACCCAAACCATCATTACTACTGCCCATAAAACGTTCATGATCTATTGAAAATGATTCATTGACGCTCATGCCTGGCTGTGGATATGCCAGAATATTTGTCTGCTCCATGGCAGTCGGTGGTGCCTCAAAATTATTTATCGTGGGACCAATACACGTCTCATTGGTGTCGCAAATGCTTCCCACCTCATGCTGCTTTTCAGCCTTTGGCTGAGGTGTTATTCCATACACAGGCACAGTGTTCCTGTGAGGCTCCAGATTCAAATTCGTACTACTAGCGTTGGTAGTACTCACTGGGTGTACATCACTGGTAAGCTGGCGAATGTTAAGCCTTGATGCAAGCTGTTGTACTTTCCGTGACAACGCATGTAGTGGATTAACTGGCCTTCCATAGTGTAAGTAATCATTCTCGTACACACACACGTACAGCGCCAAAATTCAAACAGAATCTGGTGTTTCTGTAGCCTCTGAGATGTACAAAACACTGTTCAAACGGCGTCACTCTGCGTGGTAATGGGTTGTTCGAGATACGAGTTGTCTCCCTTGTATCGTCACACAGATTTGATATTATTTCAACAGACGCTAGTGTAATATCATGAATAGTTGCAGTAACTATTGAGCAAGACTACGTTATTAGCAATGTTGCGGTGATGCTAATATTCTTGCAAAATTCACATACAGACAAATATACTTGTGTGTATCTTGACAACAACTGGTTAACTTTTGTATGCTGTCAATGGGGTCTCTTGGTGATTTCAGGTCCTAGTGACTCTGTAATTTTGTTGAAATCACCCCAGGACGAACGATAATCCGTTTCGTCTGGTCTAAGCAAAAATATGCATGACCATGTAGTTTTTAGACAGAAATATTCGAGTTGTAGATGGTGTGTTTTGTATGCTAGAATTGAATGTTTGTTCATATGTTTGTGTGTGTAATGTGTATGTGTGATCATGTCCTACTGTGTACGGTTTCTCTCTTCTACTACTATGATCATGAGTATAATGCTGTCTTGAGGAGCGTGAGCTATGATAGCTAAACCAATGTATAAAACAAACCGAATTTGTGTAGATGATGTTCTATCGTCAAAAATATTAACATGTGTTTTAACAGCTAAAAGGAAACAGAACAGCAAACGTTAGTTCGTTGGTATTGTACTATGTAGGATATTGTGGAATCTAGCGGTCTGTAAACAGACACACTATTGCACACTGTTGCTTTGCAAACAGTCTACAATGGTGGTGGTCCTACCATATCCACGTCAGTCTTACGAAAGAACTACTCTCTTCTCATTGCTGTATTCACACATCAGATCATGTACACCGTAACGATGTCCACATGGTCTGCCTGTTGAACACATTCGAGGTAGGCCAACGCACGGGGAATGCCAGGGTATTGCGGACCAGACCTGAATCGCCACAACTTTGAGTTAGATCTGTGTTAGCTGTTACAGACTCACTACATGCAGAAGCTTTCGGATGATTGCCTGTAACATTCCCCTGTGGAGGCTATCACTACGAGTCTTTCAACTCTACAGGCAAGCTACAAACACAGAGAGAATTTGCTAACACCTCACCAGATCTTTCTACATCAATGTCTGTCTGTCTGAGCTGCTATGTATCGGCTGAGCTGTTGATTTTAGCAGCAACGTTAGAGCAGAATTTTGCGTTCATCTACAACAAATTTCGACGCACCGTGCTCCTAAAAATGCATCTAACATCAGTCTAACGTGCACACACTTTGGCAGTATATAGACATACTTAAGCATAGGTAGAGCGCGCACGAGGAATGCCAGGGTATTGCACTCTGAAAGGTTAATATGCCAGGGTGCTAATGTCTATTAGACACATTCGGCCCAATCAGCATAGGGTTAGTGGTTAGATAGTGAGAGAGAGAGAGAGAGAGAGAGAGAGAGAGGTGTTATGGCTCACTTCCAGAGAGCACGTCTGCTGTTTTTACATCAACTTTTGATTGGCCAGAAGCGTAATGACGTAGTATTATTTGGGAAAACTCTCTCTAATTTGACATGTCTATAAATCACATGTATAACCTAATTGCTAATTCCATCAATATATGGCTACGAATATTTGTTTGGACGACTGTCTGTGTTATAAATTCGTTCAGAATTAAGTTTTCATTGCTGCATAAAGTTGTGAACACCCCAAGAAATCTAATAATGCTTGAACAAGATGATAGGCCGTGACCTCTCTAACCCGGGGCGTGGCTAGTCAAGAGGGCGCAACAAAATTCCCACGGTTGAATTATGTTAAGGCTGTTCTCTTGAATATTTCGTGTATTTACATCAAATATATACTATTTTTCGGCATCAAAATATACCGTTCTTATTCTCATACAGCCTGAAATGAGCTTTGATAAATACAAAAGGTGCCGTGTTTCCCTCTAGCATGTTATTCTGACATCTTAAATGGCCGACCCCCCCGATAAATGACGTCATGGGTGTGGTTTACTATACGCATTTCCGTGTTTTAAAATCGGCTCTTTCCTTGCTCAAGCATTATTTTAAGGGCTTTTAAGTGAATGGGTATGTCAAATATACATGTGTTTCTTTCCATCAATGTATCCCCGCAACAGTGCGAAGCTGATTAAGTTTGTATTTGACTGTGAAAGGCAACATTACGCAAGTATTTCCTCTTCTTGTTCGGAAAGGTATGTTGGGAGTCCCTCCCCTATGTAGAATAGGTGAACCAACAACTTCGCATCGTACAGTGAAAACCGCTGGTACTTGCATAATACGAGTATCAAACTATTACATTTGATCAGGATTGTTGCTAAATCATTCCACAATATCAGAATACATGTAAACATCCACCGCAAAGTATTACAGTACGTTACCTCTGGTTATTTTCTCTCAGAAAAGTCCGCGCGCAGTCGTGGAAAGTAGTTTTCACTCAGCCAATGAAAATGCGTGTTACGGTTTTCGGTGACATCTGTCACTAACGTAAACCTCCATACGTAAATCAAATAGCTTCGAGACAGTTAGCTGTAAAGAGTATCAGAAGCAGCAGCTGGTTTATGAGATGTCAACACCTACTCTCTAAGTATGACCTTCCAAGTATCTACCAGCTGATTGACAGCATCCCTTCAAAACCTCAGTGGAAAGCAGCAGTAGACACACAGGTTAATAAAGTTGTTCATGAAGCCTGGAAGAATGACGCCAGCACAAAATCCACCCTCAAGTATCTTAACGTTCTCGACTGCTCAGTGAACCGTGTCCACCATGTCTGGAGCTCTACTGATAATACAACAAGAGATGTAAGACGTGCCACGATAAAAGCGAAACTCCTGGTTGATACATACATTCTACAAGCTAATCGTAGTCGCTTTAATCAGTTTGCTGCACCTGACACATGCCAGCTTTGTCGGCTAACAAAAGAAGACAGAACTCACTTCCTCGTAACTTGTCCAATGCTGATGGAATCCAGAAAACCGTATCTGGAAGATATCCGCTCTGTTGTACTCCAGGAGATCGACCCAGTAGCATATGATAGGCTGATTGCTGACCCAGAAAACGTGGCTCAACTAATCTTGGACCACTCCAAACTTTTCACCTGCTCCGATATCAACCTGTCTGCAGAGAACTATCAAAAAGTATCCAGAATCACACGCGCTCTCTAATATGCCCTTCATTTGAAGCGAACTGACCTGGAAAGCCATCTGTATATAACTAAATCTCCGTGAATTTGTACTTTGTGCACATACACCTTTTGCCGCACTGACTTTTGTCAAGTTGCCACACACGAACTATGTACAGTATGCACACACTTCTCAACACGATTCGAATTGCTTGCCTGAGCTACGGTTCCTGGGAAAGTAATATAACCTGGATACTCTCCCAGGAGCGTCAGTGTCGCAACGGATTCAATCCAGCTTGTACGCGTGTGCTAGGCAACATCCGTTGCTTCTTCGTGTATTCCGAACATTAGTTAAATTAATAAAAACTTTAATAATAAACTATTGCAACTATTCGTTACCCTGCTCGTGCCAGGGGTGAGCCCATCGAGGCTGGCGTTCCGAGTACAGATTACAGATTACGTGGCGGCTATCAGCGCTTCAAAAATTTGCTCGAATTTTAAATGTTTTTTCTTCGTCTAATTAACTTTGATCGCACTGTAACAACATATATGTTGGAGGATTTTATGGCTCTTGTTCCACTACGCGTTCGTTTGTGTACATCCTGATTGAATAATCGCTTAAGACTACAAGACACCAATTTTCGTACTGCAGCTGATGCGGTAATTTGGAATAGTATTTCTCTCAACGCTTTCACCACTGAAATCCTAGTACGTTCATGTGAAAGCCCCAACATAATTAAAGGTAACGTCTTTAGTACTTTGGTAACTGGTTTGACTTGAACTGTTTGGTTTAATTATAGGTAGCAACACACATTCCAGTCAAATTAGTTTCAAATCACTCAACATAATATGTAACTCGATCAAACATCATAAATGATCTGTTGTATCTGGTATGTATTGGTGAGATTGTTAAAATTATTTCTTTTTATTAAGATCTAAAACATTGGAGTGTGGATTGCGTAAGTTTAATATTATCAACCAATCATCATATCGAAACACGTACCCATGTATTGAATGGAGATTACTCCTTTAATCATTGAAACCCACAAAGTGACAACTATATATGTCTAGTCTCGGACGTGGTGGAATGTTTTGGAGGTAGTCCGACTGCAAGCTGTTATTGTCATAGATAGCACCCCACCCCACACTTGCAGACCAAGGAGAATATTTTTTTGAAAATTTACCACAAATCATGTCAGTGGTAAAAATTTCAAAAACAGTACTCTTGGTCTGCAAATTGACATTTTCTTTGAGAAAATTGAAATTTTCTTGAACAAATCTAAGGGTTAAGGGGTTAAAAACATTCAAGAAAATGTTGCCTACACCAGAGGGGAATGTTGCCTACACCAGAGGGGAATGTTGCCTACACCAGAGGGGAATGTTGCCTACACCAGAGGAGAATGTTGCCTACACCAGAGGGGAATGTTGCCTACACCAGAGGAGAATGTTGCCTACACCAGAGGAGAATGTTGCCTACACCAGAGGAGAATGTTGCCTGCACCAGAGGAGAATGTTGCCTACACCAGAGGAGAATGTTGCCTACACCAGAGGAGAATGTTGCCTACACCAGAGGGGAATGTTGCCTACACCAGAGGAGAATGTTGCCTGCACCAGAGGAGAATGTTGCCTACACCAGAGGAGAATGTTGCCTACACCAGAGGAGAATGTTGCCTACACCAGAGGAGAATGTTGCCTACACCAGAGGAGAATGTTGCCTACACCAGAGGAGAATGTTGCCTACACCAGAGGAGAATGTTGCCTACACCAGAGGAGAATGTTGCCTACACCAGAGGAGAATGTTGCCTACACCAGAGGAGAATGTTGCCTACACCAGAGGAGAATGTCGCCTGCACCAGAGGAGAATGTTGCCTACACCAGAGGAGAATGTTGCCTACACCAGAGGAGAATGTTGCCTACACCAGAGGAGAATGTTGCCTACACCAGAGGAGAATGTTGCCTACACCAGAGGAGAATGTTGCCTACACCAGAGGAGAATGTTGCCTACACCAGAGGAGAATGTTGCCTACACCAGAGGAGAATGTTGCCTACACCAGAGGAGAATGTTGCCTACACCAGAGGAGAATGTTGCCTACACCAGAGGAGAATGTCGCCTGCACCAGAGGAGAATGTCGCCTGCACCAGAGGAGAATGTCGCCTACACCAGAGGAGAATGTCGCCTGCACCAGAGGAGAATGTCGCCTACACCAGAGGAGAATGTCGCCTACACCAGAGGAGAATGTCGCCTACACCAGAGGAGAATGTCGCCTACACCAGAGGAGAATGTTTCCTACACCAGAGGAGAATGTCGCCTACACCAGAGGAGAATGTCGCCTACACCAGAGGAGAATGTCGCCTACACCAGAGGAGAATGTTGCCTACACCAGAGGAGAATGTTGCCTACACCAGAGGAGAATGTTGCCTACACCAGAGGAGAATGTTGCCTACACCAGAGGAGAATGTTGCCTACACCAGAGGAGAATGTTGCCTACACCAGAGGAGAATGTTGCCTACACCAGAGGAGAATGTTGCCTACACCAGAGGAGAATGTTGCCTACACCAGAGGAGAATGTTGCCTACACCAGAGGAGAATGTTGCCTACACCAGAGGAGAATGTTGCCTACACCAGAGGAGAATGTTGCCTACACCAGAGGAGAATGTTGCCTACACCAGAGGAGAATGTTGCCTACACCAGAGGAGAATGTTGCCTACACCAGAGGAGAATGTTGCCTGCACCAGAGGAGAATGTTGCCTGCACCAGAGGAGAATGTTGCCTGCACCAGAGGAGAATGTTGCCTGCACCAGAGGAGAATGTTGCCTACACCAGAGGAGAATGTCGCCTACACCAGAGGAGAATGTCGCCTACACCAGAGGAGAATGTCGCCTACACCAGAGGAGAATGTCGCCTACACCAGAGGAGAATGTCGCCTGCACCAGAGGAGAATGTCGCCTACACCAGAGGAGAATGTCGCCTGCACCAGAGGAGAATGTCGCCTACACCAGAGGAGAATGTCGCCTACACCAGAGGAGAATGTCGCCTACACCAGAGGAGAATGTCGCCTACACCAGAGGAGAATGTTTCCTACACCAGAGGAGAATGTCGCCTACACCAGAGGAGAATGTCGCCTACACCAGAGGAGAATGTCGCCTACACCAGAGGAGAATGTTGCCTACACCAGAGGAGAATGTTGCCTACACCAGAGGAGAATGTTGCCTACACCAGAGGAGAATGTTGCCTACACCAGAGGAGAATGTTGCCTACACCAGAGGAGAATGTTGCCTACACCAGAGGAGAATGTTGCCTACACCAGAGGAGAATGTTGCCTACACCAGAGGAGAATGTTGCCTACACCAGAGGAGAATGTTGCCTACACCAGAGGAGAATGTCGCCTACACCAGAGGAGAATGTCGCCTGCACCAGAGGAGAATGTCGCCTACACCAGAGGAGAATGTCGCCTGCACCAGAGGAGAATGTCGCCTACACCAGAGGAGAATGTCGCCTACACCAGAGGAGAATGTTTCCTACACCAGAGGAGAATGTCGCCTACACCAGAGGAGAATGTTTCCTACACCAGAGGAGAATGTCGCCTACACCAGAGGAGAATGTCGCCTACACCAGAGGAGAATGTTGCCTGCACCAGAGGAGAATGTCGCCTACACCAGAGGAGAATGTCGCCTGCACCAGAGGAGAATGTTGCCTACACCAGAGGAGAATGTTGCCTACACCAGAGGAGAATGTTGCCTACACCAGAGGAGAATGTTGCCTACACCAGAGGAGAATGTTGCCTACACCAGAGGAGAATGTTGCCTACACCAGAGGAGAATGTTGCCTACACCAGAGGAGAATGTTGCCTACACCAGAGGAGAATGTTGCCTACACCAGAGGAGAATGTTGCCTACACCAGAGGAGAATGTTGCCTACACCAGAGGAGAATGTTGCCTACACCAGAGGAGAATGTTGCCTACACCAGAGGAGAATGTTGCCTACACCAGAGGAGAATGTTGCCTACACCAGAGGAGAATGTTGCCTACACCAGAGGAGAATGTTGCCTGCACCAGAGGAGAATGTTGCCTGCACCAGAGGAGAATGTTGCCTACACCAGAGGAGAATGTTGCCTACACCAGAGGAGAATGTTGCCTACACCAGAGGAGAATGTTGCCTACACCAGAGGAGAATGTTGCCTACACCAGAGGAGAATGTTGCCTACACCAGAGGAGAATGTTGCCTACACCAGAGGAGAATGTTGCCTACACCAGAGGAGAATGTTGCCTGCACCAGAGGAGAATGTTGCCTGCACCAGAGGAGAATGTTGCCTGCACCAGAGGAGAATGTTGCCTACACCAGAGGAGAATGTTGCCTACACCAGAGGAGAATGTTGCCTACACCAGAGGAGAATGTTGCCTACACCAGAGGAGAATGTTGCCTACACCAGAGGAGAATGTTGCCTACACCAGAGGAGAATGTTGCCTACACCAGAGGAGAATGTTGCCTACACCAGAGGAGAATGTTGCCTACACCAGAGGAGAATGTTGCCTACACCAGAGGAGAATGTTGCCTACACCAGAGGAGAATGTTGCCTACACCAGAGGAGAATGTTGCCTACACCAGAGGAGAATGTTGCCTACACCAGAGGAGAATGTTGCCTACACCAGAGGAGAATGTTGCCTACACCAGAGGAGAATGTTGCCTACACCAGAGGAGAATGAGATTGATCCTTTAACCCTTGAAACCCCAAACCATATCCTGAGCTTTATCTAATAAATGTGATCTGCAGAAATTCGGCAGTAAGATAGCACATACAGGGTTCATGGTCAGGTTTGTAGCTTGAGACTAAGCCTAATTCTAACCCCAGAGACCCCTGAAAACCAGAGTGCTAATTATATGTCTAGTTAAATACTAGCCATACTAATTGTTATTATTGTATTAATCTATACTTACTTCACCTGCATTATTATCATTTATGTATTCCTTCAAAGTAGCCAGTGCAGCTTTCTGGGCTAGTGTTACTCACTATAAATGTGTGTCTATTATCCAACACCCAATTATATATAGTGTTAGCTATAATACCAATTATATTTAGTGTCAACTATATGTTTATGCTCTGACATGTTTCAATGTTTTGGAACTAGTTTGACTGGAAGCTGTTGTTGTCATGGAAAGCATCCGGACATCAGCCCTACTTTAAACTGTCTTAAAACATTCAACAAAATGTTCGCTACACCATGGGGGAATGAGATTGATCCTTTAACCCTTGAAATCCCAGTGTCAGCAATATTAAGCTAGCTTCACGATAGCCAGTGTGGGCTTCTATGCTAGAGCAACTCCATATAAATGTTGTGTTCTCCAATACCCATGTAACTAAGTATGCAGTGGACTAACATTAATCCTTTATCCCTTGAAATCACAAAGTGTCAACTTTATGTCAAGCTTCTGACACGGTGAATGTGTTTGAGGCTAGTTTAACTGGAACCTGTTGTTGTTCATGGCCTATAAATGGACATCCACTAAAGACAAACTAAAATGTTCTTGACAAATCTTGACAATTAAAGCTTAAAAGGGTTAAACGTTGTGTATGTTGACTGTTAAGTCTGATCTGTGTGGTAGTTGATCTGAATTTTGATTAAAGATGGCTCTTTAGGTGATATATAATATAATTTATAAATAAAGTTGAGTTTCTGTTTATTAACCTTTTAATGCCCAAGCCGGCCAAAACCAGCTTCTACAGGTGTGTCAATGTCAATTTGCCGGCCAAAATAAGATTATGTTTTGGAAATCTACCCCTGGAATGACTGGCTCGATAACCGAAATCAGTGATCACAGTGGTAAATTCCCAAAAGTAGCCTCAGAATCTTGCCTTGCAAATGGACTTCAATAAGCAGATTTGAATTTTCTTGAAAAATCCTGACCATTTATAGGTTAAGAATATAATATGTCGTTTAAATTTCAGCCAATAAACCAGCTATATGAAAAATACATCATACCCCACAGACATCGTACATACATGTATATTTATCACTCATCATCTCATTTGACAGGGTGTTTTTCCACAACACAATCATGTTGACAATAGCAGTGTGCATTTCAGCCTGGATTTTCAGTACTGGGTGCATTCTGTATGCTAGTCAGTTGAATTTGTTTAATTAACCCTTTAATGGTATAGATTGGTTAAGAAAATTGTCATTTTTACTTAGTGAATATCCGTTTGTAGGCCAAGAATGGAAAATTTATCCCTGGAATCCCTGGCTCAGTTATTGAGTCAGGCATTCCAGAGATAAATTCTTGAAAATATTCTCAATACCAGCGCAGAGGGTGGTTTTTGCCGGCTTTACCATTAAAGGGTTCTGTTAGTTGATGAATTTTGAGAGTGAGCATGTCAACAATATAGGGTTTGGAGCTGTTGAATAGGAATTTGACATTATTGGTCAGTGGTTATCATTTTATAACCAAGTTTTTCCATTTTGGGCCTAAATTCTTTCATTCTTTACCTAAAATGTTCATGTTTCCTGTTAAAATATTCATATTTGGAACTTAGATATCAATTCTTCAAATAGGAATGTTTGTATTTCCAGCCTAAATTCTCATACTCTTGCATTTTGCATCCATATTTTTTGTTACTGAACAAAGCAGTTACTTTTTAGTCCAGATTTTCTTGTTCCCATCAAGGTTTTGTATGTTTCTGACCAGAATCTTAACATTTCCAGCTAAAATTTTCACATTACTATTCATTTGAAATTCTTGTTACCATTTTGAACCCAGATATATGCATATTAACTATCAAAAGTTATATATTTCTGGGTAAACACTTGCTTATAATCCCAAATTCACAGATTTCAGTAACACATTTTTGCATTTTCACACATAGTTTTCAGATTTCCAACTTAAAATTTAAACAATAGCCTATATTTAGAAAAATAATCATATTTCCATTGAAAAATTTTATATTTTGAGCCCATATATGCATATTAACTGTCAAACTTTATATATTTCTTGGTAAACATTTGCTTTTAATCACAAAGTCACAGATTTCAGTACCAAATCATGGAATTTTCACACATATTCTTTCATTTTATGTCCACATCTTGTTTCCTGTTACATTTTAAACACTGGTTGATATTTGATGAAATGTTCCATTACAAATTTAGAATTTTGAGCCCAGGTACTCATATTAACAGTCAAAATTTATATATTTCTCTGTAAATCTGCTTTTGACACAAAATTCACAAATTTCAGTACAAAGTTTGTGTTGCATTTCAACATTAATTTCTGCATTTAAGTACAAATTTCCATGATTCTTGCCAGAATGCAACCTAATTTTAAATGTTTCTGATTTAAATACTGATATCACAGGCTTATTATTCTATATGTATAAGTTTTACTACCAAAGGTAGATGATGGTTACCAATCAGCGTGATTGATGCCGATTGGGTCCATACAATGTAGTTGATGGATCCAGAATTTTTCACGGTCCTTGCGGAAAGCTGTGGCTTCCGTGCTGTCAGGATCGTGACGTAACACTTCGATGATTCTGTGGTTGATATCTGTGGGTCCGTGGTTGGGGAGATTAAAATGTTGTGCTACAGGCGTGTCTTTGTTGTTTTTGATATCCCTCATGTGTTCTTTGATGCGAACTTGGAATTCTCGTTTAGTTTCACCTACATATTGTTTGCGACATTCGTATAATGAAATTGTAGACTGACATGCAATCTTGACATCTCACTGAGGCCATCCTTAAATTATTGTCTGTTTGTATTAATTATATAATATAATATAATTTGGATATATAAGCATTCGATAAAATTTAAGAATTGGAAAACAATTGTACTTTTATGAGCTAAGTCTTTCAAAAATGTATGCAAAATTTCTGATTGAATACCTATTTTGCTGGACATTTGAAATGAAATTGATAGGAAGTCATGGTTTCATTCAGCAATTTGTTCAAGGGGATGGCAACTTAATTGAATACAGATACAGCGCCTATACAATTTCCATTAAATCACAAAAAGTGTGTAAATGGTTAATGAATAGCTACATCTCCTTAAGGGTTAAAAGTATATGGATGTCTAGGATTCATCACATACATGTACCTGCAACAATGAATACAGTTTACCTGCTCCCAAAAATACTGCAATATTTATATTTCTACATAAAAAGACTCGACTATTTGTAAAATTTATTGAATTTTCATATTTTTATTATTTTCCTAGCTTTATTTTGCTGTGCTTAGCAAAAACATAGTAAAAGAAACCCTAACCTTCACCATGAAAGATAATTCTCTACATTTACCTACCTCAATTGCTAGGGGCATGTGATTGGTAAATTATTTTATTGGGCCTCAAGACATGATACCAACTGCTATTGCATAAATTATGTGTATGTAGTTAAAATAACAAAACCACCCATGTAGATCCTCACTTCCACTTCAAATTCTGCATTAACAATCCACAGTCCATTACAGTCTGATTACGTTATTTTCCTAGTTGTAGTTAGTTTGCGTCAATAAAGAAGATGGGGCGGTAATCTACCCTTCAAATTAGTTTCAAAATACTCAAGAGAAACTTTATTAATTAGTAGCTATACAATTCGTACAACGTCTCGTTTAAGACGGATTAAATCGAGTCATCTACAGGCCACGTAGTTAATTATGACGTCATATGATGGATGGATAAACTGGAAAGGTCCATTTCTATGACGTAGAGATACGGTGGACTCTCAAATATTTTATACAATGCTATAGAAAATAGCGATCTATTTATATACATTTAGGAAGCTTTCTGGCATGTTTCCAATATTCCGATTTTATAAAGCTTCCAATAGCCAGACTCCTTCATAGAAAAGCACTGCGAGATTGATCTACCTTTCAAATTTAGCTAATAGATAGACCATTGACTAAGTTTCACATGTAGGCCTATATAAAATATAATTTCCTGAAGGACAAAAAATATTTGACTTATATGAAGATGATATGAGGATTAAAAGCATTATCTAAGAAGGCGTATTCTTTACATGTACTAAAGGGAAGGAAGCAAACACTGCGCAATGTTGTAAATAATTTTATTGAATTTAATTAAAGATGCATATTCACACAAGAAAGCTGAAAATAAAATTATTGAAATTATATACTTTTAGAGGCTTAAATTGTGTACCTCGATGTAATGAAACGAAATAAATCTTAACATATGATGATTTCATTCCATATAAATAAATTTCGTAGGTTTAGTTGTGAATTTGAATTAGTGACTCGTGCTTCTAATTCAAATTGACAACTTAAAAAATTATATTAATTTATACGTAATGAAATCATCATATGCTAAGATTTATTTCGTTTCATTACATCTAGGCACGCAATTTAAGCCTCTAAAAGTATATAATTTTAACAATTTTATTTTGAACCACTCTGGTGTGAATATGCCCCTTTAAATGTGTAAAACCTGATTAAATATTAATTAAAATTGAATTTGAAACAGTTGATTTAAATGAATGAATAAAAAAAAATCTTTGATTTAAATCGCGATTTAAACCAATGGTTTAAATCAAATTGATTTAAATCAGCCAATCCTGCGTGTCCCGCTCATTATTTTTTTTAATCCACACACATGTATATCTATTGCTTGGAAAAAATGATTTATACTATAATATGATTTTGTCCTATTAGTTCCCCGGATAACCCAGCTTATACCGGGCTCAATTTTCCACGTCTTTACCAGCTGGAATTAAACCTAATCAAAGGTGACTGTATGTACATAGTTGATTATCTATATTAAAGGTGCATATTCACTCCAGAATGACGAGGTCCGTGCCTCTATTTCAATTTCGCAACTTAAAAAGTTATATTAATTTATATGGAATGGAATCATCATATGTTAAGATTTATTTCGTTTCATTACATATAGGCTCGCAGTTTAAGCCTCTAAAAGTGTATAATTTAAACAATTCTATTTTCAGAAATTTTACTGTGGATATACACCTTTAATAATTAGAAAAATAATGAAACCTTTATTTGAATTTGAGCATCATTACATCTACAGTACAGCTCCGAAATAAGTTAACATGTTAAAAAACCAGAAACATGTTAATTAGTACAATTTTCAACACGCCAGAGTGTAAAGAATGTTCATTCAACAATAGGCCAGTGTTTTATTATGTTTTACAAACATGTTAAGTTATTTCTGAGTTGTACTGTATGCAATGTATTATGGCTGAACGATGCACTTACTCGTAACGCATCTGCAAATCCTTTTCCAAATTCGCGTCTGCCATTATAATATCTCTGAATAAACACGTCTGTCAGTAATAAGAGTCACATATAGATAACGTTACTAAGCAACGATCACCTTTTAATGACGTCATTTAAATTATTACGTCATCATAATTGTCCTGGGTTTCTAAAAAGCACTAATTTCAATATTTCTGTGAATCTATGACGGTTACAAGAATCTAACTCGGCAACGTCCCTCGATTCCCTCCCCAATTCATATTTCTTCCCCATATGGGGCGCATATGGAAACTGCGCCGATAGCCTACTAGGCGCGGTTTTGGCTGATGTAGGCCTACAGCACGAATTCCAATGAAAGTCGGCTAATTTTTTCAATTGGTCTACATGTTCATTTTATAATCAATAAAAACGAAAATAAATAATAACAACGAGGAGAATAATTGTTCTTAAGTTTTCATACACCATGACACCATGTCATCGTCTCTTTAAAGGGATGCTAATTTTGTCTCAACTGTTTTATTGCACCGATAGATTATGTTTTAAAGATTCTTCTTCTTCTTCTTCTTACAATTATTATTATTATTGTTATCATTATTATTGTTATTGTTGTTATTACTGTTGTGACAGTTGGCAATATTATTATTCGCCTCTTGATTTATTTAATGTAATATATTTGTATGTAAGTTGGAGACACGCTCATAAGACATGTCTTAATGTGCTCCCACATAGACTAAATAACCTTGTTTAAATCAAAGATTCCATATTATTCATATTCTGGCACATTCCCTTATCTGTATCATAATTATCTGTTTTGTAATATCGCATAAATGTTGAACAGTGAGTGCCACCATGTTGTCTCCTCACGCGATAATGTGTGACGTCATGTAAGTGCCAATGCATAACATTCTTTGTTATGTAATACTGATCCCGTTGAATATTTTGAAACTAATTTGACTGGAAGTTGTTGCTGCCTATGGCAGCAGCAACATCCAGTCAAATTAGTTTCAAAATATTCGGCAGCTTACCTGTATGATTACTTTTATACTACAGCGCCAAACTGTTGCTGGCACCTCTATGACTGAGTGTATATACCGAGGTAGACAGGCTAGTTTTTTTCTGATTGGTTGAAAAGTACACCATGACAGCCGTCATGGGCTGTAGAAATTTATCAACATTTAGCTATTAAACCGTGAATATCTTTCCTTGTCGGCACAATATAAAGCTCATATGTCAGGGATGGATTATATATAACAAATCATATCGCTTGAATGGTTAGGAAACGATAAGTTGAGTTTTCCTTTAAGCAATAAATCAGAAATGAACCAACAGGTTTCCAAAAGCAAAATAAAACGTGCTATCAAATATTTTGCACATAATTGAGGAATCAAGTTTTAGCTACGATCCGCCCACCTCTAGCTAAGCTCCAACCACGCTTTAACGGTGCTGGGATCGATCGATCCTTGAACCCCATAACTATCAATTTCCAAAAAAACGATACAAGTAGGCCTAAGCTGTTGAATATTTTGAAACTAATTTGACTGGGCTCTGTTGCTGCCTATTTATTAAATAGTAAAGATATACAATTCGTACAACAAAGCTCAGTCCGTCATCAACTACGCGTTCGTGACGAACTTAGCTATGTGTTTACACCGTATTGGCAAACTATAAAATGTACTTATATTACTACGCATATGGACTGAAGTAAACAAACTATGCTTCTTCTTACTTTACCTTGAGACTGTAGTCATCACTGAGGCTTCGTGACCTCATCTGCAAATCTCCAGGTATCTTTTTCATAAAGAGAGCAGTCCTGCGAGACGCATTTGCACCCCCACCCAACCCACTCCATCCCTAGCTCTTTTCATGTCCAGTTCTTGATGTTACCGAGCCACTATTTCTTTTGTCATTTCCTTTGTCATCTCTCTCCTACACCACAACCACCACGCCTCCCCCCCTCTCTCTCTCTCTCTCCCCCTCCCTCACGCCGTCTCTCTCTTTCTCTCTCCCCCTCCCTCCCTCCCTCTCTCTCTCGCCCCACGTCTACTAATTACTAATGCTACTGTTAGCCCGTGTAGAATTAGAACCACTAAGACGTGAACCAGTGACACCAATTTCGACTATTAGGAAACTGCGCCAGGCTGACTTCCCGTAACCTATACCATTCCCAACTCGTTATTTGTAGAATACATTAATGTGTTCCCACCCCGACGCCAGCCAGTCTGACTGTGAGGCAGACCTAGCTACGCTTCAGCTTGGCGAAGACATGGCAGAAGAAGAAGCATCACAACAGAAGAAAACATTAGACAATGTGTCACTGAGAGGCGCTCGAATCCACATAAAATTATATTAGAAGGACAGACAGATACCTCAACAGCCGGCAGACCAGTAGAATCCTGTTCTACAGGCCAGGTGAGTCCTATTAGTCTCACAAGTTACACCACAAAGAAAACTGCTATCCCAAGTGCACTGATAAGGTTCATCTATCCTACTAGTTCTTAGCGGGTATATATATATATATATATATATATATATATGGAACAGCATGGGCAATCTCGGCTGTTATGGTTGACCAACCTGGTCAGTACGTTATTTTTGTGACACTTTGACTGTATAAATCATGGATTGGTATGACCGACCCACCTTATCGATTTACTAAGTAGCTATAAGATGTTTATATATATATATATATATATATATATATATATATATATATATATATATATATATATATATATATATATATATATATATATATATATATATATAAAACATCATATAGCTACTTAGTAAATCATTGACTGTATAAATCATGGATTGGTATGGATTTACTAAGTAGCTATAAGATGTTTATATATATATATATATATATATATATATATATATATATATATATATATATATATATATATATATATATATATAAAACTTAGTAAATCCATAGCTACTTAGTAAATCCATACCAATCCATGATTTATACAGTCAAAGTGTCACAAAAATAACGTACTGACCAGGTTGGTCGACCATAACAGCCGAGATTGCCCATGCTGTTCCAGGCATGCATTCTATTACTAATGCGTGTCCAATGTACATGAAATACTCCTCATTTGCAAGCAGCCAGATCAGGTTGGCTTGTCCTACCAGCCCTACACATGGCTATGAGCAAACACATGGGTTAACTCGTAAGCATATTCTCTGCCCATTCTAATAAGCTGTAGCTGAAGCTGTAACCGAACAAGATATCATGCTACAATAGGTATCTTGTATCAAATCAAAGAAAGGACAACGACAAACAAGCAAATTAATCAAGAGGATCATAACTAGGAAAAGTATCTAGAGAGTGAAAATATCATGTTCGACAGCAACCCTTGAGCCGTACCAGAGAAAGCCCAAAATGGGCACATGCTATTATGAAACCAATGATGTTGACGACCGGCCTGATAATCGGAAGCAAAGTCTAGGCTAGGATCTGGTATAGATGATATATCATGGATATCAGATGGTAAACACTGCACTGTGGGTAGCATCCAATGCTTTGCTATGTCCAGACACAACTCCAGAACAGAATTCCATGTATATGAAAAACGTTATGTCTTGATCAACGTGATAATATCACTTGATATTATACAAGATCCCGTAATCTCCAAGCAGATATGTGTACAAGCATGTTATCCTTGATATGGTGCTTTAACATGTGACCCATAGCTTAGCTAAACCAGTCATGTGGTCCCCAGGCTCTCCATGGTTTTCATCATGAAAAGAAATGGTATTCGGCAAAGCTATGAGGAATCTGATCTTTGCATTGGGTGGGTCAGAAATGCTGAAAGACTTAGATGTTCTAAATGCTGGATCCCTGTCAAATGGATTATGTGTGGCAAGTAGGCCTACATTAACATATGCTAACGGTTGAACCAGATATTGGGCTTGGCATTTAAACTGCTCAGATTACAAGCATTCTTGGAGCTATTTGAAGGCAAATGTCAGTTGTATGTTTGCCTTCGATGTTACACGCACAACCAGCTGAGGAGACGTGGACACGCGTTGAATCATTTTCTGTGTTCACAAGGTGTGTCACATCGAACAATGAGTATGTTCTGGATGATTTACATCAACGTTACCTACAACTTTCATCTTCTGAAGTGAGTAATTCGAACAATGTGAATCTGATCATGCATACACTAACACTGATTATTCACATGTTCCTCACTACAAACCATGTCAAATACTCACAGTCGCTCAAGAAGTTTCAGTTGAGTTTGGTGAACATGGTCGATCCTCGCCCAGGAGGCCTCTCTATCTTGAAAGGTTGTGCCTTTATAGTTAAATGTACTGAGAAGAAATTCAATAGATACGCTGTAGATTTTCCACTGGAAGAGAAAGCAAATTCAGATTCTGCATCCAGATGCACTGGCATGTCATCTGTGATAAACAACTCCAGCACGAATCTTTGCTGCATGTTAACCAGGGCCCGGTTTCACGAAACTTCTTAAGTTTTATAACTTAAGCAAAACAAATTTGCTAAGCTGGGCAAAAAATCTTAAGGTGTTTCTCGAAACGCGCTAAGCTCAAAACGTGATTTGTTTAAACTCTTAAGCAAGGAATCGCAAGAGAAAGGACGGGGAGTCGGGTACAAGCCTATACTATGACGCAAATCCGAGTTTTAACACGGCTCTGATAAACAAGCGCTTTCAGTCAGGGGACGCTTTTTCTATAGGTTTTACGGAATTCCCTTATGACGTCATTTTCACGCGTGCGCAGATAACTGGCCGTCAAGCGTCAAATTAGTTTCAAAATATTCAACGGGATCAGTATTACATAACAAAGAATGTTATGCATTGGCACTTACATGACGTCACACATTATCGCGTGAGGAGACAACATGGTGGCACTCACTGTTCAACATTTATGCGATATTACAAAACAGATAATTATGATACAGATAAGGGAATGTGCCAGAATATGAATAATATGGAATCTTTGATTTAAACAAGGTTATTTAGTCTATGTGGGAGCACAATAAGACATGTCTTATGAGCGTGTCTCCAACTTACATACAAATATATTACATTAAATAAATCAAGAGGCGAATAATAATATTGCCAACTGTCACAACAGTAATAACAACAATAACAATAATAATGATAACAATAATAATAATAATTGTAAGAAGAAGAAGAAGAAGAATCTTTAAAACATAATCTATCGGTGCAATACAACAGTTGAGACAAAATTAGCATCCCTTTAAAGAGACGATGACATGGTGTCATGGTGTATGAAAACTTAAGAACAATTATTCTCCTCGTTGTTATTATTTATTTTCGTTTTTATTGATTATAAAATGAACATGTAGACCAATTGAAAAAATTAGCCGACTTTCATTGGAATTCGTGCTGTAGGCCTACATCAGCCAAAACCGCGCCTAGTAGGCTATCGGCGCAGTTTCCATATGCGCCCCATATGGGGAAGAAATATGAATTGGGGAGGGAATCGAGGGACGTTGCCGAGTTAGATTCTTGTAACCGTCATAGATTCACAGAAATATTGAAATTAGTGCTTTTTAGAAACCCAGGACAATTATGATGACGTAATAATTTAAATGACGTCATTAAAAGGTGATCGTTGCTTAGTAACGTTATCTATATGTGACTCTTATTACTGACAGACGTGTTTATTCAGAGATATTATAATGGCAGACGCGAATTTGGAAAAGGATTTGCAGATGCGTTACGAGTAAGTGCATCGTTCAGCCATAATACATTGCATACAGTACAACTCAGAAATAACTTAACATGTTTGTAAAACATAATAAAACACTGGCCTATTGTTGAATGAACATTCTTTACACTCTGGCGTGTTGAAAATTGTACTAATTAACATGTTTCTGGTTTTTTAACATGTTAACTTATTTCGGAGCTGTACTGTAGATGTAATGATGCTCAAATTCAAATAAAGGTTTCATTATTTTTCTAATTATTAAAGGTGTATATCCACAGTAAAATTTCTGAAAATAGAATTGTTTAAATTATACACTTTTAGAGGCTTAAACTGCGAGCCTATATGTAATGAAACGAAATAAATCTTAACATATGATGATTCCATTCCATATAAATTAATATAACTTTTTAAGTTGCGAAATTGAAATAGAGGCACGGACCTCGTCATTCTGGAGTGAATATGCACCTTTAATATAGATAATCAACTATGTACATACAGTCACCTTTGATTAGGTTTAATTCCAGCTGGTAAAGACGTGGAAAATTGAGCCCGGTATAAGCTGGGTTATCCGGGGAACTAATAGGACAAAATCATATTATAGTATAAATCATTTTTTCCAAGCAATAGATATACATGTGTGTGGATTAAAAAAAATAATGAGCGGGACACGCAGGATTGGCTGATTTAAATCAATTTGATTTAAACCATTGGTTTAAATCGCGATTTAAATCAAAGATTTTTTTTTATTCATTCATTTAAATCAACTGTTTCAAATTCAATTTTAATTAATATTTAATCAGGTTTTACACATTTAAAGGGGCATATTCACACCAGAGTGGTTCAAAATAAAATTGTTAAAATTATATACTTTTAGAGGCTTAAATTGCGTGCCTAGATGTAATGAAACGAAATAAATCTTAGCATATGATGATTTCATTACGTATAAATTAATATAATTTTTTAAGTTGTCAATTTGAATTAGAAGCACGAGTCACTAATTCAAATTCACAACTAAACCTACGAAATTTATTTATATGGAATGAAATCATCATATGTTAAGATTTATTTCGTTTCATTACATCGAGGTACACAATTTAAGCCTCTAAAAGTATATAATTTCAATAATTTTATTTTCAGCTTTCTTGTGTGAATATGCATCTTTAATTAAATTCAATACAATTATTTACAACATTGCGCAGTGTTTGCTTCCTTCTCTTTAGTACATGTAAAGAATACGCCTTCTTAGATAATGCTTTTAATCCTCATATCATCTTCATATAAGTCAAATATTTTTTGTCCTTCAGGAAATTATATTTTATATAGGCCTACATGTGAAACTTAGTCAATGGTCTATCTATTAGCTAAATTTGAAAGGTAGATCAATCTCGCAGTGCTTTTCTATGAAGGAGTCTGGCTATTGGAAGCTTTATAAAATCGGAATATTGGAAACATGCCAGAAAGCTTCCTAAATGTATATAAATAGATCGCTATTTTCTATAGCATTGTATAAAATATTTGAGAGTCCACCGTATCTCTACGTCATAGAAATGGACCTTTCCAGTTTATCCATCCATCATATGACGTCATAATTAACTACGTGGCCTGTAGATGACTCGATTTAATCCGTCTTAAACGAGACGTTGTACGAATTGTATAGCTACTATTTAATAAAGTTTCTCTTGAGTATTTTGAAACTAATTTGAAGGGTAGATTACCGCCCCATCTTCTTTATTGACGCAAACTAACTACAACTAGGAAAATAACGTAATCAGACTGTAATGAAATTCCAAGCCCCTTTGCTGAATGGCGCTGTGTTCGTCAGCAACACAGAATTGGTTACCAACCAAAATGGCGAAACAAATGAAGACCTATTCAGGGATCATATCCAGACATAGAAATTACGTACTGTAGGCGCGCATACTCGGGTCTCAGAACTTGGGTCATATTGAAATTTTAATTAATTATGATGTTTCGTTATTTCATAACAGAGTGAAACCAAACCTGGTTAAATGTTTCTACTGGTATTTAATATCATGCTTGTGAAAATGAAGCGTATTCATTGTTAGATGCCAGAGTTATGGTCCTTGGAAATTTTCTGAAGTATTGGAACCAGTGTGAACAACTGATCCTTTGGTGGACTATTTCGTCATATTTAGAGCATTTGACCTCATCTTATTTTCTAGTAGGTACCTTGGGACATACCCTATCCATCACATAAAAACAAGGTCAGTCTGACCTACTTTCTGGAGAATAGAGGTTAAATGACCATTTTTCCACTGGAACCTAGAGTAAAATATTCAGCGATCAGATTTTGTCTTACTTTGAGGTATTTGCACCAAATCATGTCAAAATGTTCCTATAAACATTTTATATCAGCATAAATATGAAATAGAAGTTGATACTACGTCAAATCCCTGAGATATGCCCTTTTGAATTTGTCAAAAGTATTGAAGTCATTTGGGAATGATAATATTTCGATAGTGCCTTTCATTATATTTAGAGCTGTCAAACCATTATATAATAGCCACCTAAGAGACTACCAATATACATTCACTAAGGATACATTCGCGGCACAAATCCACAATTTACCAGTCTAAATGGCTTTTGTGGTCACAATATGGTGGTTCTTAAAGACAAGTGGGATTACGACTACTCACCCTTTAGAACCGCCATCTCGTGGCCGCAAAACAGATGGCTGTTATAGACACATTTTACTGTATGTTGCTAATTCTGACACACTTTTTACTCCTTATCAAAAAACATACTTTACGGTGTCTATGATGGAACCAGTGGGGGGGGGGGGGGGGGTGGTAAACGATACATCGGTGGACTATTGCATACTATTTCCTCAGGCCTGGCTAGTGTGTAGCTTGGGACATCCCCTACCGACCACATAAAACTGGACTGTTTGACCTACTTTCTAGAGAATATATGTCAAAGGTCAATCCTTATATTGGAATATTAAGACATGATATGTTGTCCCATATTGCGGCATTTGCAGCAAGTCATGTCCAAAAGTTCCTATAAGCGCATTTTTCTATCAACACTGAAAATGAGATTTACTCTATGTGACTATATCAAATTCCAGCGTTATGGTCCATAGAGCTTTTTCTAATGTGTTGAAGTCATTTGAGAAATATAAATACTTTCGTTACATTTAGAAATGTGAATTTTTTCTTGACCAGTGACAGGCATAATAATTAAAGGCACTACAGAAATGGTATCTTTGCCAAATTACTTTAATAGTTTTGAAAAGTTTTAAGGGCCATAAGTCAGGGATTTGACGTAGTATCAACTTCTATTTCACACTGCTGATATGAGGTGTTTATAGGAACATTTTGACATGACTTGGTGCAAATAGATCAAAGTAGATGGCTGAATATTTTATATTTGGTTCCAATGGAAAATTGCCCTTTGACATATAATCTCCAGAAAATAGATCAGACTGATCTAGTTTTTATGTGGTTAGTAGGGGATGAATAAATGAATATAATATGACAAACCAGTCCACCAAAGTATCATTTATCCCCATTGGTTCCAATACTTCGGAGAATTCCCAAGGGACATAACGCTGTCATTTGAGATCGAGTAACCTTTATTTGGACAAGATTGATATTAGATGGCAGTAGGTGCATTGGCCAGGTTTGATTTCAATCCGTCAAGAAATAACGAAATAGCATCAGAATTAAGTAAAACTACAATAGGATCCCAGTTCTGAGACCCGAGTACAAGCACCTACAGTCCTTAGTTTAATGGGTCTATGTATCCACCCCAAGTCAGCCAGCCAGCCACAAAAGCTTATTCCAGGCTGTCGTTTCAAGAGCTTTTCGTATGTAGTAATCATGCATGGTGTAGGCATGCATTGTAGGCTTAAGGTACGTAGCGTCGCAAAAGTCGGCCAGTGTGAGCTGAGTGTGGCCTACTTTTCACGTGCAACCCGCGGATACCAAGATTCTATCGACCATGTTTAGGTGCAGGTATACTCTGGAGAAGCATTGCCCGCATTATCAAGTTTTTATTTGCCTTGAACACATCTGATCCCTCGCTAAAAGCTAATATGGATGATAGCTATCATGTCTATAACGACAAAACTATTTATAGAAATTATGATGCCAGTAGTGTAAATAATAATACTGAGTATGGTGATACTGGCTGCGATGATGAAGATGGCGATGGTGATAATGATAATGAAATTAATGACACTGATGATAAATAATAACTTATATAATGTCCATTATATAGATGATGACAATCTTCCATTTCCACACACATTTCACTTAAACAGTGATCACTGATCTGTAGGGAATAGTTGTAGCACTAACCAAAAGCATTACTGTACCACATAACATGGTGCATAATAATAGACCCCGTCATTTGCATTTCTGCAAAATAAAAGCAAGCGCAATCTCGAACCTTCGCCCTCTCGTGTTTGTCACATTGTATATTTTTTCGGATTTTTTGGACTATTTCGGATTATCAGAAATTCTTCAGATTTCCAGATTCTTTCGGATCATGATCAATGATGAGAACTCCTAGAGATATGACAAGTTCTGATGCTGTTTCTTCATTCAGTATTACTGACATAGGTTTCATGCACTAGGCAGTGACATTTCCACTGCTATTAATGCACAGTACCCGGCAGACCATTAACTTCACATTTATACTTATTATTAATGGTATATAGTTACTGTTCATATGTTAATGTAAACTTTCAACTTGATAACAGAACCATCAACCTTAATTCGTGGATGTCATCTCGTGCGTGCGTGAGTGCGTGCGTGCGTACATAATATATGTAGGAAACGCAACGAATCATAAAAGATATGGCTATTCAACAAGCCTCCCTATTAAATAAAGTTACTGTCACGGATGACTGTTACAAAATGTTTCTGGCAGCACGAACCTTAAGAGCTACTACACACCACCACTCACTGCACACAAATCTGAAGGACACTTTATCAGGACTCGAGAATATATTAAGGAACAGTTAACTGGCCACGATGATGAGTCCTTGCACCAGTTGTCAGGTGACGCCATGCCATTAATAACACCAACTAAAACAGCATAAGTTGAGAAGGCTCTCAAAGCCCTGAAAAGAGGCGTGCATCCTGGCCGGACGGCATGAGCAATGAACAACTCAAATACGCAAGTTACGTTATCTCAAATCCGATCATGCATCTAATCAATTCAGCTTTTATGCACTACTTTCCCATGTATGCTGTAGGCCATATGCCTGTACATAATGATATTATTTGTCAAGTAACACTACATATGTCTCAGGATACAGTAATTTTAGGAACTGTTTCCGAGTATAGTGGAAGTATGTGGCCAAAATTTAGGCGAGGGCCCTGAGTGGCTGTCTCGCCAGAAAACAACGTATCAAATTATATCTGTAAGCCATTAAAGGAGATTCCTGTGAGAGATACGCTTCACGCGAGCCGAGTGCATGCACACTAGTTTAATATAAACCAATTAAGTGCCTCAATCGGGCCGAAAACGACTAGCGAGAGGTAATGCCTCGCCCGGGCCTCCATCACTAGACGTTCCTACCACGCTATAGCGGAGGAAGAGGGAACAGTATAACTGTTCTTCCTAACATGTAAACAATGTAAGTCTGATTTGTATATATAAACTTATTTTAGTGTGTGTACACTGTTTTTACGTGGAAACGGCAAGCAGGTTACAACAGAAATCGTCTTGGCTGAATCCTTATAGTCGGTTTAGTCATTGCCGCATTATTTTAGCGGGCCTTCTTGAAGGATCTAGCCTATCGTTTTGTCCAGACACAGAAGTTGTATGCTGCCAACAGCTTAAATCTACTTAACTTTGCCTTCCTAGTGCACTCGCTCAAGCCCCCATCTCGGGTCTAACTTATTGAGCTCCTACCAGGGCAAAAGGCGATGCAGCTGAAAAGCACCCCGTTTCCTTGTATCTGACGCAACCGCACAAAAGAAGAACAAAGCCAGAACAATGCAAAGCATTAGATAAGCACCGTATCCACTTAAGACGGGGCCGAAGAAGGGATAACGAGCAATATTGGCCTTTGATTTGAAGGCATGGAGGACCCACTCAGTCCATTCCAGTCGCTAGAGAGTTAGTTTATTACGCGCGTCTTTTGCCGTAGTCGGTGTTTTCGAGAACAAGCCGTTTTAGACTTGGTCCCTGGAGCTAATGATTATCTGCACTAGGTTTGATATCAAAGCCCAAGATTCACTGCTAGCCTAGTTACAATTATATTATTAATTTGCAGTGAATTCCTACTTTGGCTAAAAGATTATATCCTAAGGTATCATCGAAGCTACTGGGTGGTGTGAACTCTTCGTTTAGATTGGACCCGTCGAGAAACCTCTATGATTTCATGAGTCGGGCAAACAAACTGAAGGATGGAAGTACAGTGGACCTTTCCGGTTTTAGATATGCCCCCGCCCATCCCTAGATACGCTCCACCCACACCTCACTCGTGTTGGGATCGATCGATCTCTGAACACTGACTATCAATTTCCAAAAAATTACACAGGTAAGCTGTTGAATATTTTGAAGCTAATTTATTAGCAAATTAGTTTCAAAATATTAAATAGCAAAAAATTAAAATTCATACAACGTGTCGGACCATTTGAGATTTGGTGACGGTCTATATGGACCCCTTTGTGACGTAAAGATTATGAGGTCATCATACACGCGCTGAACTGATTATGACGTCATACGCGGTCTGATGATGGATGGATACTCGGGAAAGGTGAATTAAGTTGTGGCGGGGTCGGTGGCACTTAAGCACAATGGAAGCAAGCTGCCGTGTCGACTGGTCGGTCTGATCCTTTGGTGTAATTGTATATTATTACAGTAGTAAACAATGTTTGGCACTACTTTTTCTAACGGCAGCAGCTTCTAGTTGCTATTAACTAACTGGATTATCTGAGCTTATGATTAATTAGGTTTAGAGCTGAATGACATGTTTAGCGTAAGCATGAAAACGGTTATTTAGTGAAACGTGTTGCCATTACGAACTACTTAGGTCTATGCCCTATTTAGTGTCTGTAATATTAATTAGCGAGTGTATATTTATTTGAACATGAGCAACAAAAGAGCAATGCTAATTACAGCGAGTAGCTTAAAACGAAGGATGTAGGGCTAGCTGACCTATGCATGCCTATTAGTTATCGACGGGTAGAAAATAGAGTTATAACGAAGGAACGCCTTTTAATCATCAGCGTGTAGTGATTAAGAAAATTAAATGCGCCTATTAGTTATGGGCGGCTAAAAAGAAACGGGTGCCGGCTTGACACTGTAACTTATAGGCCTACAATAGTTAAAATTCAACTTCTTATGAAAAGGTCTGATGTGATGATGCCAAGTATCTGTAGAAATGTCTATTGTTGCCGAAAACGATACCGAGTTGATTTACCGACACGAAAAGTATAATTGGTATATTGCTTCTAGTTTATAAGTATCTGACACAAGCCGATCAGTGAAGCTGGCTTAGATGCTGCGCTGGAAGCAATGTCTCAAGAACAGTGAAAATCTACTGATCAGTTTATACAGAAGTTCAGCTCGTTAAGGTGAGCACCAGTAAGGTGCTAGTTAGGAACCACTTGTTAGGCTTGGCTTGGACAGGAGTTGGTGAGATACACAACGGCCGGAAAGGCCCACAGTTCAGTTTGGTGATGTTAATACGTTTCAAAAGCGAGCGCTGTTTAGGTTGTAGAATGTAGCTTAATTCTGTGTCATCGGTTTGTTCAGACGCACCGTTAAGAGCTATTTCTTAGGTTTGAGTCGAAAAATTAGAATTACACTGCTCGACGAGACAGGCCCCCCATCACGGATTCAGGTGTTAAATGCTTACACCACTTCACCACCGCTTTTATCAAATGACAACCGTATCAAACCACCCCCGAGTCCCGAATTGTGAATTCTTTGGTTTGGTTGGCGTATAGTTCGGTTCCTGTTAAACAACTCCCATTCACTGATGAACTGTGAAGAAGTCCAGGTCCCATTCTCGCCATATCTAGGCTGGTTTTATTTCAGTCTATTATTAGTGGCTTCCCCAGCTTTATACTGGTACCCATTTATACACCTGGGTGGGGAGAGGCGACGAGGAGTGAAATCTGCAGAGTTTGAGACATCAATCTGCTTCCCACCTGGAGACAGTCTATCCCCTGTTCTTTTGACCTGTTACCTCGTTGCTGCATTGAAATATGTCCGCGCGACCAAACCTTAGTGTCCACACTGTGTATGCATCTAGAGATGGAATATACCGACGATGTGGACTTTAAAGACGAGGAAAAGAATCCACTTGACGAACTGCAAGAAAACTATAAAATTTAGAATCTCTTTCTAAATAAATCTTAAACGGAATTCAAGTAAAAGACTACGTTTATACAACGCAAGCTGTGTATCCTAGACGCTGTCTAACTGTAACAGCTAGGCAGCTCCAAACACACCTCTATGCCTTCCAATAATTTCCGCGGATGCACTATATGCCCCTGTCTCTAAAAGTCGTCCAGCAAAGATGGTCCATACTTGGCCATGTGGTAAGAATTCCAGAAGGAATACCAGCAGCCTTGGAATTCGCCATACTGGGAGCCGGCAAATTTATAAATCCTGGAGAGGACGTCATTGCATAAATATGTTGAGCATGCTGCGAGGTGATCTCAAGAGAGCGAAGAAGGACTGGTTGCAATAGTATGTTACTACTACTACTACTACTACTACTACTACTACTACTACTACTACTACTACTACTACTACTAATACTACTACTACCCGCATAGTGCATACATATAATATGTAATATCTATGTATGGCTAAATCTATGTAGATTGTGTATTAATAAATAATCTGAATCTGTATTAGCGTGATGCCCGACGAAAGATGAAATCGGAAGACTGACTCTATTTAATTCGCTCAACTCATTTGTAGATATCTCTAATTTTAGCCTAGGTGAAATTTTTTTATTCTTAATGTCGTATAATAAGGGGGGGGGGCACTGAGGTTTGTAAAGCGGTATTAACTATGTTTCAAAATGCACCATTAAAAGACAAACTGCCTTAAAAAATGCGCTAAGCGTCGGTCCATCAGTAACAAATGTCTTAGCATAATATATTAGTCCGTCAAGCAAACCGCAGACTACATATAATTATTTAATATATTAGCATTTTCTTTTTATATCATGTTTGGCTATATCTTCATGTAAAAGATTTTGCGCCAATAAATAATCTGAATCTGGATCATAATAAGCAATTCAGAAATAGTGAGGAAAGCCCCCAAAACTGATGACGTGTATTGGCGTAATTTCTGACGTCATAATAAACAATTATAAAACAGTCCGGAAAACCCCCAAAACTGATGACGTAATCTATGATGTCATAATGAATAATCGCCATATTAATATAAGAGGGTTGCTTAGGAACCGCATTTATTAGAAGTTGAGAATGTTAGCACAAGTGTAGTTGGTTTAATTGCTAAATTACAAAATACTTTCACAAGAAAATCATGACTGAGAAGGTCGATCTGGATGAGATTAAGAAGCGTTATGAGTAAGTATTTATCAAAATAATAAACAACTTCAGAGTAAATGTAATGTAAAATTGTATTTATATTAGATGAATAGTTTGCAGACATCACATTGGACCAGACATGCGGCAATTACTTATTCACTGAGATACAATCACAGATCAGTGGCGGATCCAATATGGGTCCTCCACCCCCCCCCCCCCACCCTAACTTGTCCAAGCCTATGTTATTTTTGGTGACTAATAAGAATAAGATTTTTGATCACTCAGAATGCAGGAGATGGCTTCTCAAAGCATCTAATTAAAAAAAAAATTCGGGGGAGGACCCCGGACCCCCCCTCCCCCCCCACATCCACCCCAACACAAATTCCTGGATCCGCCCCTGCAGATTATTGAAATCACTCAGGATCTCTTCTTCTTTCTTTCTTTTTCTTCCTCAAAAACGTTGGACCGCATCTCCTACAGTTTTCATCCGATCAACACCAAATTGCTACTCATCCTGGAATCGTGTAGTATTGTTTGCAAATACTCAATTACATTTACAATTACTTCAATTTATTAAAGGATATAATTACAAGTACAATTACATTTGAATGTAATTGACTACAATTACTTTTTTTAATAAAAGAGAGTTGGGTATAACAAGCATACATGTTATGAGTGTGAAAATAATAAGTAATCATATGTTTAGTATACAATGTGTTTATGCTCAACGGATGTGAAAAGTTAACACGTCTATGCAATCTTTGAAACAATACGGGCAATTTCGAGGCAGAGGCACCACCCTTAACAATGATTGGATAGCCCATCAAAGGCAGTACTAGGTATGTGACGATGCCCCCCCCCCCCCCTGAATAATAGGGCATAAACACTGTGATTATCCTTTTGCCAAATTAAAATGGTAAATACAAACACATACTCAAGGGATGAAATCATTCTCAGTTTCTCAAAAGTGCTAACAACAATTTTTAAAGCTTTACGTCACCAAATAATGTTTCCATTTTCCATTATAATGTTAGTGTATGCTCTCCTTTAAGTATGTTTTACAGTAGGCTACCATGGAATATGTAATCGAATATATCCTAGTTTTGGCTAGAATGTAGCTTGGGGCCGCCAATAATGAGGGACGAAATCACGAGAGATTTCACTACCATGGTGGGTCGCTTGAGGGTTTAACTCCAGGAAAATACAGAGCTACTGATTTAGAGATGGCTAGCCTATATCAAAATCGTGTTTGTATTAATTTGCGTTAAAGCACAATAGAATCAAGTGCTAAATCTTTCTTTCACTGCCATATTATGTAAGTAATAAGAGCTCCGCTAAACGGCCCATAAAACCCAGCCCTAATGGCAAACCAATGAATAATGGCGATCAGAAAAATAGCGATTTTTTTTTGCCTCCGACGTAGACTGGTTATCCTATGAAGTTTGAAAGATGACCGCCGGTAGCTAGCCGCCATATTGGATTTAGGATCATCGTCGATTTCGATAAATTTATTTCTCAGACCTAGTCCAGTCATACTATGGAGATTTAAAGCAATCCGATAAACGGTAATGGAGTTATCATCCGGAGAGAAACTTTCAACCTAATCACCCTTAACCGGCGGACATCTTGAAATTCCGATTATCAATTTCAATAGGTTTCTTCTGCAGACCTAGTTCAAGAACTCTATGAAGTTTCAAAGCGATCAAATAAACTGGAACTGTAACGGCGCCCTCGTGCAGAAACCAAATTTCAAGATGGCCTCCGGTGGGTGGCGGTCATCTTGTATTTCGGATCATCGTCTATTTCAATGTTTCTTCCTCAGTCCAGTCACCAGATGAAGTTTCAAAGCAATCCGATAAATGTAAACAGAGTTATCATCCGGAACCAATTTTCAAGATAAATGTAAACATAGTTATCACCCGGAACCAATTTTCAAGACAGTATTAGACTATTATTTAGACTGAACCATTAACTGCTGAGCTGCCTGAGCCGCATAAAAGATCAAGTATTCGGATTTTTCATTTTTCGGATTTTCTGGATTTCTTCGGATCGCGCCCCTACTGTATGGTCGTACCCTTTCTTGTGTTAACATTTCAGCAACATCGGACTTGTATTTTTCGGGATATCAATAGACCCAGAATTTGATCCGATCACAACTCGGGTTCTTTAATCAGGATCACAGAAATCACTTGACACGGTAACTTCCGTCCTTGTGGTAATATTTTAGCCAAATCAGATCAGCCGTTTTTAGATACAGACATGGACGGACACACAGACAGACGGACCCGATCACAATACATTATTCCCCTTACCCGGTGATGATAATGATTCGCCTGTCGATGTGTAGCTGAATATATGGCGTTTGTTGCAGGTTTCTTGGAGAAATCAAACGCACCTTGGAGAATCTTACGCCCTCCATGTACGGGTTTAGAGAGAGAATGGAAACGCTGCACAAGAATATATGCATTAGTAAGTATTATCTACCAATAATTATATTAAATAATCGTATTCATTTCATTTTTAGATATGTTATTAGCATTATGCATGCGTAAGTGCGATTTGTTAATGAAGTGTATACAGTATACATCACCCCACCCTCCTCCTGCTCCACACCTCCATCCTGGAGCCCACCCCCACACCCACACCACCACCCCTTGGAGTTGCCACTGACCATATATATATATATATATATATATATATATATATATATATATATATATATATATATATATATATTTTTTTTTATATATATATATATATATATAAATATATATATATATATATATATATATATATATATATATATATATATATATATATATATATATATATATATATATATATATATATATATATATCATCGAGCAATATTTGTTGTTTGTCGGAGTAGAACGACACATACGTGGCATGTAATTACTTAATTTATGTAATATTGTCGGAGTAGATGATAATAGCCTACACTGACGCTCTGTACCTTGAGTTTCAACAATCTCAAGTTCAGTGTAACTACTATATAGGTAAGCTGTTGCATATTTTGAAAGTAATTTGATAGGATCCTGTTGCTGCCAACAGCTCGCAGTCTAATTAGTTTCAAAATATTCAACTGTATATTTATTAAATTGTAAATAAGTTTACAAATTCGACATTTCGGAGGAATATATAGCGGGATTTTCCACTCACATCTCTTGCCATATATTAATATTATGTCGAATAATGAAACCATGCTTGTGTATGAAGATGACGTAATAGAGGGATCAATTTCTGGCTGTGCCACGCCCATTTCTGGCTAAGCTTGCCTACTTTACACGCGTTGCGATCGATCTGAAACTTTGAAATCTGAGTTATCAAAATCTTAATTTCAAGGTAAAGGTAGCTATGCAGATTGCAGCTGTCGAATATTTTGAACTTAAGCGACCGGTGGGCCATGGGTTGAGGGTGGGGTGGGTGGGTGGAGTGGGCGGGGGCGTTAGGTGGGCGGGTGGGTGAGTGTGGGAGTTTCAGCCAATGGCGGGCACGGCTCTCAGTCAAGGAAGTTTCAAAATATTCAACATAATTTTTATTACATTGTAAATTAATCAAAGACATAGAATTCAGACACTTTCGTAACGGAACTATATCGTGTTGATTGTGACGTCAGCCAACAGGTAATATAATATAAATTAGCTATTTGTTTTGTTCTATTTAATTCATGCTCGTCATATTTCAGCTGAAAGTGAACGTTTTCCACGATTGCCTGCCTATGTGGACAGGGCGCTAATTAATTCTAAAATTATTGACTACAACGGCGATAACGAGTACGTCAATGGATTTGTAAACACAGTAACCCACTGGCATATGCATAAGATTGAAAGGCGAGTGTTTAAATTTTTGTACATAATATGTAAGTTTTTAAGATGAGATACTAACACATACACAACATACGATCTGATTGCCAGCAGTTGTGGAGAACCTAATCATGGATTGCTACACAATAGTTATGCGCCTTGACTTAAGTTAAATACACTGAAATTCGGCCACGAAAGAGTCCCTGGTTGCCCACCCGTCCGCCTGTCTGTCTGTCTGCCTGTCTTCCCACCGCCCGCCCGTCCGTCCGTCCGTGTGTCTGTCTGTATGCCTGCCACCCTTGACTATCCATCTATCTACCCATCCATTCAACCCGCCTGCCCGTCCACACGACGGTATGTCTGCCCGTCCGTCCGTCAATCAGTCTGTCAGCCTGCCCGCCCGTCCACCCATCCATCTGCCTGTCTTCCCACCCGTCCGTCTGGCCCGCCAGTCTGACCGTCTCTCCATCCATCCGTCCATCTGGCCATCCGTCCATCTGTTCGTGCATCCACCAGGCCATCCATCTGCCCCTCCATCTATCTATGTGTCCCTCCATCTGCATGCCTGCCTGTCTGCCTGCCTGCCTGCCTGCATATCTATCTATTTATCTATCTATCTATCTATCTATCTATATATATATATATCTATCTGTAAATGAATGAATGAATGCATAATAATACATAATACTCTCTCACCTCTTATATTAACAGCCATTTCACTCCCAAATACTCAGAATTGTTGTCAAAGCTCCAGAAGACCTATAAAGATGTCCTGGAGAGGAAGCAACATTATGGCGCCAAGCTGTTTGTCATGTACCACGTAAGTCACGCATTTAGCCTACAGATAACACGTTTAATCTAAACATTAATATCACTTTCATCATAGGGGGTTACAGTTTAAAGTAACACACACTTTTTTAATGACCCCTTATTAGAACACAACGGGAAATTAAATAGATTGTGTGAAAATAAGTAGTATGTCGCGCGGCATGGAGATGGTGAAGGTGGAGATGACAACGCTTGGTTACCAAATGAATCCGCTCGTCCAATTAGGTCTGCAATGCGCTACGCTTTGAGTTAGTCCTCATATATATCTGCCTGTCCGTTGTCTCGGCGGGTCCATTGTGCCACTCATGAATCTCTGTCATGATATATGCAGCATGGTGCAAGACTTACTAACAGAAACGGCGTTAACCACATATACTGGGCACGCGTGTCCACAGTTACCCCATCAGCATTTCTCAATCTCTCAATGGTGATGTCTAAAAGGCCTCCTCCAATCAACACCATCTTGAATATATGCAGTCTTATCCTTTATAGGCTGTCACGTACCTTGTTCTCTCAGGTTTGGACAATTTTTGGATCTTTTTCATTCCGGAATTTCTGTTAACTAATCTTTTTAGATCTCTAGTTATCCAGCTATCCTTAGTTAGTTGATTATTTTCTTCAGGATATTTCTGTATCTTGACGTTTATGCAAAATCTATTGTCTAATCTAAAATTTGTTCCTTGTCGATCCTGTATCTTTAGATTTTCGTACTTCTTGTCTGTTTGCTAACTTCCGGCTCATCTCTTCCCTGGCAATGCTACCGTCGCAGCTAAATTCTTAACATGTACTACTTCCAATCCGATCTTTCTGTGGTACCGTGCTTGTGTGTCAAACTCGCTTGAGAAATGAAAGGTATGTCTCACTTACTATATCTGATACGTTGTCTCAAGGGATGCTTAACTTGTTCTTATCTAGCGTTCTTTCTCCCATTCTTGGATGCAGCGGAAACTACATTCCCATAATTTCTGCAATGCCTTCCGGCTGTCTTCTCATGGATATCCCATCTTCATATTTCTTCTCTTCTCTTCCAGAGCATCAATTCATGAATCCATTTCCTCATTCAATCACATGACACCATAATCAACTACGCCACATGTATGCTGACGTCATAATCATTACGTCATGAATGTTTTGATTAAACCCGTCTTTGACGCTTAATAGTCCGACACATTGTACGAATTGTACACATGTATGTTTTTGATATTTTAGAAACATGCTGTTGAATAATTTGAAACTAATTAGACTGGGCGCTGGGCACCCAGTCAAATTAGTTTCACAATAGTCAACAGCTTACCTGTATAGTTTTCTGGAAATTGATAGTCAGGAAGTTCAGAGATCGATGGATTCCAACACGAGTGAGGTGTGGGTGGAGCTTGGCAAGAGGTGGAAAGGTCCATTGATGGGCATATGTCAACTAAGTGGAGTGGTTCGATGAAACAGCTGGATTGGAAGGTTGCCAATCCTCTGGACTCTAAATTACTTGTGTCGGTCTGTCTCTTCTTTATCACCTCTCTATGCCCCAGTATTGCTGATACTGCGTTGCGTTATGTTATAAACTAGTACACAAGCAAGAATAGACAGTATCTTGTAACTCATTTCTGTCCTTTGTAATGTCGATGAAAGGCTCAGATTGGTTGCGGCATGAACCATGATACGGCCCATAATTTACAACGTATCCCTAATGTCTGCTTCTAATTTGTAAACCATTTCTATCACCTCTGCCAGATTAATGTGTTCCGGATTATTGACAGCAATGGTGCGCTGATAACCTGGGTTCTTTTCTACCAGTTTAAAGCTCAGTGAATGGAGAGTATTCTATGGCTTTTCTGCGATAATGCCTAAAGGTTCTATTTCACAAAGGACATGCATCAGTTCTGGTCAAATGAAGAGGATGGAAGATGAGTCGTACTGTTTTCTCTTACTGTACTCCTTTATACAGAGGGATCCGTTCTTGAGCCGTCCAGCTGGAAATTGCTCGTGTGTCTAGCAGGGTTCTAAGCGGGTCTCTAAATGGCTACAATGGTTCTGGATTATGGATCTCGTGTTGATGGACAAGTTCCTAATATCTTTTCTGTGATATCAGGTTTTACCTCTTTTGCTCGGATGGTTAACGTATGAATGCCAGGATTTTTCGTCTGTTCAATCATATTTGTTCCTGCAGTTTAGTTTAGTATGAATCTGATAATCAATATTACACACCACTGATAAAATGTATCCTGAAAATGAAAAATCGACAAAATTATATTCATATAAAAGTCACCTTAAAACTAATCGATAGAGTCAGACCAATCTGAAATATTCTGGAAACCAGCGCTCCAGATTCAATTGGTTCTGAGTTTAAAAAAATCATATATGTGTCACATCTTGTAGCTTAACAATCGAGTCTTTGTCGTCGCCACAAGTATAAATGAGTAATCCAATCAGTACAACTAATGGACCTTTCCAGTTTATCCATGCATCATATGATGTCATAGTCAACTACGTGACGTGTAGGATGACGTCATAGTCAATTACAGCATGAATGACTTGTTTTAGTCTGTCTTAAAAGCTTAATAGTCCGTCAAGTTGTACGAAGTGTATGTCTTTTCTATTTAATAAATATGCTATCGAATAATTTTGCAACAGCAACCAGCTAAATTAGTTTCAAAGTATTCATCAACTTACCTGTATAATTTTCTGGAAATTGATAGTCAGAGAGTGCAGGGATTGATCGATCTCAAGATGGGCAAATCGTGGGTGTCGCTTAGCTAGAGATGGGCGGGGCATAGAGATCGGCGGCCAAAACTGGAAAGGTCCACAGAGTGATCAATTTCTAACTATGCCGCATCTATTTCTATCTAAGCTCCGCCGACTTTCTTGCGCGTTGGAATCGATTTGAAACATTGAAACCAGAATTCCCAGAATCTCTCAGAATAACTATACAGGAAACTCCGTGACTGATATAAGCATAATTTGCCTGGTAGACGTTGCTGTTATGACAGTAACAACTATTAGTCAAATTAGTGTTGAAAGTATTGAACAGAAAATTTATTAAATTGTAAATTCACATATAATATACAGACATTTCAACCATCGTGATGCCATTTTGATTGTGACGCCATATAATTAAGTGATATCGCTGATGATCAGATTTTGGTGGCTAAGAACATGATAGTTTGGTTGAATATGCTATAGATTTCATCGGCGTTCAATTTCATAATTTGCGATCTGTAAAATATTTTTACTAAAGAATATGCTTTGCAATGTATAGAAGTTGTATATTTGTTTTGTGAAGTTTTATTTATCTCCATATCTGATATTTTTCCTAGTCTTATAAACGAAGTCTGGAGCTAATTATACAGCATTATGAGCAGCTCCACTACATGGACAAAGACAAAGTCAACACGAGTCTTGCTCGCTGGCTTCAAAAGGATTTGCACCGCGCTCAGGCTGCAGTAGAAATTCAGCAGAATAAGTTGATAAAGTACATGGAACACAAACAAAGTGACCGGAGCAAATTCTGTCAACAAATGCAACGTCTTGATGGTCAGCTTTGCCATCTTGAACAGATGTGTGGTGAAGAGGTTCAGACAATTATGACCGAAACCATCAGGAACTATACAGACATATTGAAATATGGGTAAGTACTATGTTTATCAACATCTAATGATAGTATACTATTATTTACTTACTATTTAGCATCTATTATTTTCTAGTTATTTAAGTTTCAATACTTCTGATTTTTGTAATACTCAAACTCTAGCAATGGGATTTCAGAAATACGTGTTTAACAATATCATAGCTTGCTGAGTATATTTTATTTTTCCATTATTTGTGTGTCGGTGGGAGTATCAAAAGGTCAAGATTCAAAACCAATGCCACCGTAGCTAAAAATGGAATGGTCATTGATACTTAATAATTATTCAAATGAGATTTCTATATTATTTTGGTTATGCCTACCTCTTGATCAGATGATGAATGCTATTGGTTTAGCGGCTAAAATGCCATGGCCAATGCTGCGAAATATAATGTTCAGTTCCACACAACCTCTCTATCAAAATTATTTCAAGCATACTTGATATTTGGTATTCCTGGTTATTATGATTATATATTGTTTCAATATAATTTAATTAACTTGAAATTTCTGAAGAACTTTATATTATGAAACATTAGAATAAATAAGGAATAAAACTCATTCTTCTTGATTTGTTCAAACCAGGCGTCCACAAAAACAGCAATTGGCCTCAGATTCTCTTCACAAGAAACTCCATAACATAGACCCTGATGGCAAAGCTGAGAAATGGCTCCAGTCGATGATCGACGTGCTTTATATTGTGCCTGATGTAAATCTCGAGGTTAGTTAATAATAATAGTGACTGGGCATTAAGGATTATTGTACGGTCTCTTCTAATATGACCATTGGTCATGTCTGGTGCTGATCCAGCAAAATCCCTAGGTGTGGTTGCAATTCAAAGATCCATACTCGAGATTCCCATTGCTTTACTATGGGGGCACAGGCCATTGAGACGCAAATTTCTTGAAAACTATTGGAAGGAGCCGCTTAAAAATTGAGATGAAGTCAAGTCGCTATAGGACCCATAAGATCACCAAATTCGAAGTCAATCGGAGCAAAACTCCGAACTATCATTTTGACCCCAAGAGGTGCGATTGGTCGTTATTTTTCAACAAAAAAAAATCTTCCCAAATTTTTTTTTTTAGATTTTCAATCTGAGTTCATTTCTACAAAAAACGAAAACTGGTATTTTTGCCCAAAATTTTTACATGGCGACCATTTTGAAAAAAGATTTTTTCAAAAATAATCATCAGTGGTAACATCTTACCCACGTATGGTAGTTATCCGATCAAAAAAAAACCTAGGTGTAGTAGTACTTCAAACATCCATCTGAAATCCCCATACATTTCCTATGGGACTTTTTCCATGCATTGTGGGGTCAAAGGTCTGGCGGCCATTTTGGGACTTTTTTGCCCACTCAAAGCTGGGTAGCTTTTAAAACTATTGGAAGGATCCAAAATAAAAGTAATAGCACACGATTCCAGGCTGAGTAGCAGAAGATGCCCGACTTTTGAGTCGATCGGATGAAAACTGTAGGAGGAGATAGGGTCCAAAGTTTTTGACGAAGAATAAAGAAAGAAAGAAAGAAAGAAGAAAGATCCTGAGTGATTTCAATAATCTGGGATTTTCATCTCAGATTAATAATAATGGAATTATGCTCTAGGCTATTAATTACAAATGTTTATTGATATTTACTCCTATGAATTTTAAGAGTTATAACCAGTTTTCTATCTAAAGAATAAAATGTACAGACTTCGAAACCTAGAATTTGGTAATCACGACCGATGTATAGAGAATGGAACTTTCCAGTTTATCTATCAATCATATGACGTCATAATCAACTACGAGACGTTTAAGGTTGACATAAACAATGAAGTTCGTCACGAACGCTTAATTAATGACGGACTAAGCCTTGTACGAATTGTATGTCTTTACTAATTAATAAACACACTGTTGAATACATTGAAACTAATTTGACTGGACGCTGTTGCTACAATAGGCACCAACAACACCCAGCCAAATTAGTTTCAAAATATTCAGCAGCTTACCTGTAGTTTTCTAGAAATTAATAGTAGAACAGTTCAGGGATCGATCGATCCCAACACAAGTGCTGGTGGAGCCTTAGCTAAAGCTCGATATGGGCGGGGAATAGCTAAAACTAGATTACACCGTTTTCCCATATTCAAATACTAGTGTACAAACATTTTAGCCTATCTCAGCTAACATTTTACACGTATTGGAATCGATTTGAAATTTTGAAACCTAACTTCCCAGAATCTAATGTAAACGGTAGCATGTAGAATTTTCTGAAACTAATTAGACTAACAGCTCCGAGTCGAATTTGTTGCAAAACATTCAACAGAATGGCTTGTAAATTTATCAAAGTTACACAATTCACATTTCCGGAGTATCCGCCCATCATATGACTTCATAATCAACTACACGCCCGTGTAGAATGACATCATGATGAATGACGTCATGAATGACGTAGATAAGTACGCCACGAACACATATTTGAAGACGGACTATGCGTTGTTGAACGGATTGTATGTCTTTACTACTTAATAAATATTCTGTTGACTATTTTGAAACTAATTTGACTGGCGCTGCTGTATGACAAATTAGTTACACAATATTCAAAAACTTTCCTGTATAATTTTCAGGAAATTGATAGTTAAGGCACTCTGGGATCGAAGTGTGGGTGGAGCTTAGCTAGAGATGGGCGGGGCATAGCTAAAATGGAAAGGTTCATTGGTGAAGTAGTGGCAGACCTTTCGATTTTCGTGGCGTAGCTATACCTCATTATGATTGTGACGTTAGCTAACACGTGATGTATTTGATTATGAAACCACATACCTGAGTGCCAGATCGGATCTTTCCATTACACACATGAAATGACTTTATGTTGCAGTAACATATTGCATGTGAAAATGTTAATATGTTTTTCAGGAGATATATTGATATTAATTAATTTTATTTCAGAATGCCTAATTTCGGAGATGATGTGTAAGATTTCGCCTTTTCATTTCTTACCCACACTAACGTTTTAATCAAGCTAATCAAGCTACTGGGGTGTGGGTTGGGTGGGGGTGTGGGTGGGGGTTACCCTGAATAGGCTGAATATTTTGAAAATAATTTGATTGAAAGTTGTTGGTGGAAGGCCACCGACAACTTTCAGTCAAATTGTTTTCAAAATATTCAGCATGCCCAGCGGTATTGCTCATTGAAATTATTGTCTGGTTGCGTGCAGCTGTCAGACGGTTACGAGTTTTAATCATTTAACACATAATGAAATATAGCTCCCTGCAGAAAAAAAATTAAGACAATGCGACTTTTAGTTACTCATGCTCAAGCGACTTTTAGTTAATCATGCACAAACAAACGATAGATCCTGACGTATTCCATGCCTGTGATACTAATATGGCCAACACTTTGTCCTTGTTTTATGAATATTTAATATTGTATGTATAGTAGCAGTAGTTGTAGTATAGTTCTTTAACCATTTAACTGTCATATCAGCAAAACAGCTTCTGCAGTGGTCTTGAGAAATATCAATTTGCAGACCAAGAGAAGACTATTTTTGAAAATTTACCCCTGGAATGACTGGTTCGATAGTCGAACCAGTTATTCAAGTGGTAAATTCTCAAAAATAGTCTTCTCTTGGCTGCAAATTGGCATTTTTATCAGAATTTTGAAATTCTCTTGAACAAATTTGAGTGTTAATGAAAACAACGGCAATGCGACTTTTAACTAGTCTGCTGTACATCTAAATGCTAGACGCTGACGTATTCCATGCATGTGATACTAATATGGCCAACACGTTGTCATTGTTTTATGAATATCTAATACTATATGTATAGTAACAGTAATTGTAGTATTGTTCTTTAATAAATTGATGTTACTTTGTAGTTAACATTAAAGGGCCACATTTGTACCAGAATGCTTGGTATTAAAACGGTTAAAATTGTATATTTTTAGACCTTCATATTGTGTACTGCGATGTAATGAAACAAAATAAACCTTGCCATTCATTTGGTTTTTGATATCCTCGTGGAGCTTGTAAAGACAAACACGAAGGAATTTCGGAAATCAAGCCGATGATTTCATTCCATATAAATACACGTTTTTATTTCTGTAGTTGATTTAAAGATGCAGGATCCCTAATTCAAGTTCACAACTAAAAATACAGAATGAAATTATCATGTGATAAGATTTATTTCATTTCATTAACGTGAGGTACGCAAATTAATTTAAAAAAATTACAAATTCATTTTCAAACATTCTGGTAAATTTTGACGTTTCAAGTTTGTATGTACTACTTTGCAAAAAGTTAATCCGTTTTGCTTGCATGTAATATTTATTAGCCATGTCGTATAAGGCACTTCCATTGTTGGTACTCGCCATGAAATTTGGAAAATCTGCGTAACCAAATAATAGGTTACGGGTATTTCTTTCACGTAACCAATAGTTCAGAAAGGTGACAGTCATTTGCATAAACTCATTGGTTGGCTACTTAATATTTACTTTCAGAGACTTATATATACAGCAAAATGATTTTCCAGATTATTATATGCCTTGTTAGTCTATGATTACACCCCTCTCAACCCCCACCACCCACCCCACCCCCACCCAACCCCCACATCCCCCCGCCGCCACCACCACCACCACCACACCCCAGCACACACACAAACAGGCACGCACGAACATACAGTCCACATTATATATATATATATATATATATATATATATATATATATATATATATATATATATATATATATATATATATATAGAGAGAGAGAGAGAGAGAGAGAGACAGCATTTTGACTGTGAAGTCAGGTATCACGTGACGTATTTAATTATGACGTCATATACTTGAGTGACATATCAGATCCCTATATTTGAATAGAATATACTATGCCGAGTTATTTTCACAATATGAACTCCACTCATGGCTAATTAATCTTTAAAATTATCACATGTCACTACATTTCGGTAAAATTAAAATGCTTTATAAAATGTTATGTAATTTCTTATTTCAGTTAATGACATTCGATGATGATGAAAACAGCAATGTTGATATCGACACTGAAGTTGAAAGTAGGATTCAGATCGACAAGGATTCACGAGCCGTTATACACACATTGTAAGCAAAGTTCCTTAGCATAAAAAATATTTCTGGCTTATAAAAATGTCCAACAAAATAACATTACCAGTAATCAATAGCGACGAAACAATGCTCTCTCGCCATAGCTAATGAGGATCGGGATCAGGACCATTTCTAGCTACGCCCCGCCCATTTATATCTAATCTCCGCCAACTTCTGCATGTGTTGGAATCGATAGGAAGCTCTGAGACTTGAATTCCCAGAATCTTAATTTCAAAGGTAACTTATACAGGTAAGCTATTGAATATTTTGAAACTAGTTTAAATTGTTGCTGCATACCCTCCCAGTCAAATTAGTTTCAAAATATTCAACATAATTATTAAAAACGTCTCGTGACATACCTTTCTAGTTGCATGATGGCCATACATCATCTCAACAGTGATGTCAACTAACATGTGACTTATTTGATTATGACATCAGATATCTGAGTGACATTTCGGATGTTTCCATTAAATCTAATACTTATTTGTTACTGAACAGATTTCCAACTTCTACACCAACTTTCAAAGGGTTTTTTTCCCAAAATTTAACCATATGTCGACTGATGATTGGTTTACATATTTTTAACTCAGATTGACCTAGCTACTTTCAAACTGAAATTCATAAGATGTACTTTCGATATAAGATTAATCCTTTCACGACGAAGCCGGCCAAAGCCGTAGTCTGCAGTGGTTTTGAGGAATGTCCATTTGCAGGCCAATAGAAGGCTATTTTTGAATTTTACCACTAGAATGACTGGCTCTGTAACAGTGCCAGCCATTCTAGTGATAAATTTCCAAAAAATATTCTCTTACCTGCAAATAAACAATTAATAAGCAAATATTTCGATTTTCTTGACCAAATCTTGCCAAATTAATCTCAAAATATTCAAGAATATTTATTAAATTGTAAATTCAATGATGAAAACAATTCAGAAACGTTAATGACGGACTATTGCCACTTTCGTGACGGACCCACATCATTTTGATTGTGACATCAGAAAAAACAAATGATGTATTTTTAATTATGACGTCAGATACCCCCGAGTGACATGTTCTGTTTTCTTGGTTCCCAAAGAAGCTCCGACAACTGGCATTCCATTGATTTGCATATGTAATATATAAGAATTCAAATTAAACCCCTTCATAGACAAGCTGCCACCACCCCCACCCACCCCCACACACACACACACCCACCACCACCCCCACCACCCCCACAAACACACACCCTTATAATGCATTCTTTGTTTTACGCTGACAATAGAGGATCTGAGCTGTCACTCAAGTATCTGACGTCATAATCAAATTCGCCACATGTTATGTGATATCCCAATAAAAATGACCTAGGTCTGTTTCGAAAGTCTGGCAGGAAAGTGGATGAAAATAGTTACCCACGTACCTCTATAGGTCGAGTTCTCTGACTCCACCCTATGCCGATTCTGTCACCCGGCATATCAGAATCGGCATAGGGTGGAGTCGGAGAACTTGGTCTATTACCTCCATAATTAAATTGGAATTTAGATTTTGCGAATTCAGGGTTAAACATTTCAAATCGAGTTCACCACGTATTAAAAATGGGCGGAGCTTAGCTAGAAACGGATCCCTCTATTGACAACCGTTCACTATTTCTATTTAGGGATACCTCAGATGAGAGTGACTTGGTGTCTGGTGACCTTGGCGATCATAATGAGCCACTCAACAAGATAGGCATTTCTGGTAAGATACATTATGTTAAGATTCACTTACTGCATAATGTTTTCGTGAATCACCAACATCATGCAGTGCCATTATGTGATGTTGTTTATTGTCTATAGCTATACGAGTATGTGGGAAGACAATAAAGGTATGGCGTGTATGGTCCTATTGGCATGACGTGTCATATGATCATTGGTCTGTGCATTGGAGAAAGCATGTCGAAATAGAGGAATCCAATCTGTCAGTCAAATGTATCACGTCATTATGAATTACGTCACATGTAGGTTGACGTTGCAATCGATCGATCGCAAGATGGGAAAATCGTGGGCGGGACTTAGATAGAAAGGGGCGGGGCATACCTAAAATTGGATTCATACATTGATCATGTTTGCCACCTGATATTTCAACAAACATTTGATTGGTTTACCATTATAATAGTGTGTTGAAGCGAAACGTATCATATAGTGAAATAATTAATTACATTGTACTATGCTATTTACACTGTATGTATGCTAAATTTCCTTAGAGTAGTTCTTTGTATTCTTAGGCAGATCTGCATATTTTAACTCTCTATCATAAACAATAGGCAGTTAAATAATTGTTGTTTGTTTTTCGCTCTTTTTGTTAGATGTTGTAAAGGAGCCCGGTGCAATCAGTGGCTGCTCTACTACCTGGGTCCGCTTTGATGAAACCCAACCCTCGCCCAGATATCCACCTATGAGCAGCATTAGTTGGCCGGAAATACAGAACCAAAATGATGAACAAATTGGTAAGTTTATTAAATGAATGTAAATGTAGTCATGTACAGCAGTTTTGACAATTAGGAGAGGAAGTGTAGAAACACCATGGGGTGGATTGACGACATGTATGGCAAATAGAGGCATGCAGGGCTGAGTGAGTTATCGCCTGATCTGCATCTCAGGGAGTCAACCATCAGTTGATGAAGTGATGCCATTAGATGTAGAATATTTATTAAATTGTATATTCATAAATGAAATACAATTTGTATGCTTTAGTGAGACTTCGATTTTCGTGACGAAGGTGCATAATTTTGACTGTGACGTCAGCTAGCATGTGACCTATGTGATTGTGACTGATCAGATTCCTCTATTGTGCTCACGAGAGCTAACATTTAAGCAATCAGTCTCTCAACCCTACACGAGATCTAACATATTAGCAACCAGTCTCTCAACCCTACACGAGAGCTAACATATTAGCAATTAGTCTCTCACCCATAGACTAAAGCTAATATATTAGCAATCAGTCTCTCATCCTACACAAGAGCTAACATATTAGCAATCAGTCTCTCATCACTAAACGGGAGCTAACATATTAGCAATGAGTCTCTAATCCATATTTGCTCACCTCATGGCTCTTATGTTCGCCCAGATTAAAAAGTCAAAGCGCAGAGGCAATCGATGATTTCACTTTCAGCTATTCCCCACCCATAACTAGCGACGCCCCGCCACTGCTCTACGCTTGTCGGGATTGATTTATGTACCTTGAGTACTGACTTCCCATAATTCCAATATCAAAGTAATTATAAAGGTAAGCTCTTGAATATTTTGAAAGTACTTTGACTGGGCGCTGTTTCAGCGCCCAGTGAAACTAGTCTCAAAATATTACACAGAATGCTTATTAAGTAGTAAAGACATTTAATTCGTACAACTGACAGACTTTTAAAAGTTCGTAACGGACGTAATTCATTACGATTGATTGTGTCGGCAGCCTATATGTTGCAATATTCATTATGACATCATATACTTGAATGGTAGATTGGATTTACCCATTGTGCTTCAAAAATTTTAATAGTTCCCACAGAATAACTTTACATACGTTCCATAGATTCTTTCAACTGCTAAATTTGCTTGCTGTTTGTGATACTTGTTTCACACCTATGTTATTGCTATTCTGTATTCACAGCCTCTACCGCGAATTGTGTTATTAGTTTCGATGATGATTTTGCGCCTTGTAATGCGGCAAACCTGTCACATTTAAAAGTTAGAGCTACAGTATCTTATGAGAAGTGTGACAAATCACAGATCTCACGCAGGCCTGGTAAGTGCGTCATACGTCACACATATCATAAAAGGTGGCATTTTGTTTTAATGCGCTATAAGTCATACACTAACATTTCTATATTCGATTCAAGCATTGTTAGGATAATAATGCTAAGCATTACACTCTGGTTCCTACAACAGGTAAGGGCTTACTGGATAGAAACAACCCTGACATCTACGTATGACACAGCCACAAACACATCACCAATTCAAGAGAAATTAATACTATATCGTGATTGATAATGTGATAGGATGGTTGAGCGTCATAATAAATTACATCACTAATTATCTAACGTCACAATCAAAATGCTCTGTCACATGACTGGAAAGTTCCATCAGGTAGTGTACAAATTGTTAGTCTTTGGTAATTTTACAATTTAATAAACAAGCTGTTGAATATCTTAACTGATTACACTGGGAGTTGTTGCTGCCATGCAGCAGCTCACAGTCAAATTAGTTTCAAAATATTCAGTATGTTACATGTATAATAACATATACCTTGAAATTGGTATTCTTGGGATTCAGGGTTCAAAGCATAGAAATATATTCAAACACGTGTAGCTTAGATAGATATGAATGGCTCCAGTAGGCGTTCTGTTAAGATTTCATCAATACAGCATAATATTGCAGAGAAAACTGGTGACAATGGAGCACTCTGTTTATATTGGCGTCATTATATCAAATATCAAGCTAATCATTCGTAATTATAGAATCCCAAAACAGCCTTCTGTTTGAACCGAGAGCCATAAAATTGTTTCAAAACATATAGGCACGTTCTGTTGAGTTTGGACAAACATGTTTTAAAAAGTGATTTCCGTGCCAGCAGCCTTTGCGTGATATTCTTATGATGCTATAAGCATGTGACATATGACGTTTCCTAACACGTATTGCTTGGAAAGGAATGGACGTTTAACATATACATAGCACATATAAAAAAAACCCATTGATTAAATATGTTTTATTTCCATGAGTCAACTTCAAAGTTCAAACATGTTTCTCGAAGACCTCTAATTAAAACTGTTGTCCAAAAAGATGTTTTCTTTTGAGAAATGCTTATGATAAGACGATTCAGTTAAGTCATTCTCAAAATATCCAACATTTTCTATTTAGTGTTCGTGACAACATTGTGATCTCGATGCTAATTTGAGTTATTTACATTTGTTTACATTTGCAGGTATGACACTAAAACGGAAATGGTCTGTGAATGCAGATGACCCATACTATGGATACAAACACATCAAATTTGGCCTCAGATGCTATGGCTATCATTGTATCGAGCAGATACAGACTGACCAATAATCAATACTTTATATCAGTTTGCTTTACCATGCAGTGGAAAATGAGTTTTTAGACCAATTTAGGCAACTTTTGCTCTGGGACATATTAGATGGTATATTATGTTTTGTTTGTTTGTTTATCCACGTATCTTAGTTAGTTAGTTAGTCAGTCAGTCAGTCAGTCAGTCAGTCAGTCAGTCAGTCAGTCAGTCAGTCAGTCAGTCAGTCAGTCAGTCAGTCAGTCAGTCAGTCAATTAGTTAGTTAGTTAGTTAGTTAGTTAGTTCGTCATTCGTTCGTTCATTCATCCGTTCAATAGCTAGCTAGTTAGTTAGTTAGTTAGTTAGTTTTGTGTATTGTGCAAAGTAGTGGAGTTTTGATTATGTTTCAAAATTTCCTTAAATCTAGTTGCAGTTATGATTGTGTAAAGTAATTTGATCATTAAAATAACTGATGTTATTTTTTGGTCATCTTGACATAATTTATACAACATCCGCATGATTGAGTGGTTAATTAGACCCAGAATACCGTTTGTCTTCTTGTATGCGACCACCTGTTAGACTATTCTAATGGTCAACATCCCCGTTGTTATGCCCATTCACAATTCGATACCCATTCTTCCCAACTGACTTACTATGAATTAATCGATTCTTTTAACAATCACAGTGAGGATTATATCAGCAAGAGATAGAGAAGAAGCTTCCATACTGATACACATTATCATGTCAAAAAGATACATTGTGGCAGCTGTGGTCAATGAGATAAGCCAGCATCACATAATTCTAAATATATATGTGGTGTTTGGGATGTGCAAAGTGTTGTATAACCAGTTATATAGCCATTAATACCAACAACTTCTTTGTATCTAGACTCTGAATTCAATCATTCTATATCTATTGGGTTCGTTCTAACTTGGACAAGAATAACACTGCAAAATTCTATGTTGCTCTCTGTTACCACACATTCCCTACCATTTACCGAACATTTCCATACTTGTTACTATCTTAATAACTAATATATATTGTAAATGGATAATAGGTAAAGATTCTCACACCTATATGCAACGGCTGTGAAAAGCTACCGTGATATTTTAAGCATGGTCTTTATCTTAATTTGAACAGATTTGGCAAAACGAATAAACCATTCTAATAAAGATTAGAGTCAGCTCATATGCGCAGACCTCCAGTTATGCTTTCCTACTGAGCAACTGTATATATTAATATTTCTGATTATAAAGAAACCGCTTAATATTGTCTCAGCGTTAGGTGTTAGAAAGGTAATAGCTTAGACCCCGAGTTATGCATATCCAATATACAGCTATTTAGACCAATGTTCCTGAGAACTACACCATGGCCTCTCATTTTAAACATGATTGCTTAACAATGTTATTTTCATTAGGTGTATAGTAGGAGGAGTATACCTAAGACCCTGGGTAATTCCTCTTCTACTTACAACTTTAATAAATTATAAGTCAGTTCATGATGGTTTCTTAGTTTAAATTAATCCACTTTTTTATTTTATATCACCAGTTGCTTAATACGAGGGCAATGACTAAGACCCCGAGCTATTGCCTTTATATTAAGCATCTGTTCCTCATTCCAGCCATGTTCAAGGATAACATTGTATCTCTCGGATTTTCATGTTAATATTAAATCTCAGTAAACATTCAGGACTAGTCTCTAAATTCCACTCCATTCAGAAATTAGCTAGGAGTTCCTTAAATAATTGCATACCTTCAGAGTAGCTTACAAGAAGATCTAATTTTTCAAGATCGACACTGTGCATGATATGCTAAGATTGTTGTATGTCCAACTAAGATTAATTTATTTAATTTAGGAATGTAACAAAACAAATATAGCATGAATTACATCTTACATTCATTGAACAACATCAATTATAACCAGGTTCCATTGAACAGTTTCATTCGATATCCATGCGCTCAATTACAAGTTCGTTCTATTGATCATCAATTACAACTTAGATCAGTTTACAAATTTACTACCATTTTCAGCCTCGTTCCATTGGTCAGCGATACCATCAGTTAGAACCAAGTCCGAGTGATCAACGTTGTGATCCATTACACGCTAGTTTCATTGAACAGTAAAACATGTTTGGTAAATGGTATAGATGTGTGGTAACAAGAGTAGTATATAATTACATGATGGAAGGATGGTATCATTAAATACAACATAGTTTGATTGACCCACCATTCGTGAATTACACCCTAGATTCATTGACCATTTATATTCAATTAAAGTTTCGCTATGCAAATTTCTCCAATGACACCATATTTTCTAGTGTCATATGAAATAATTTTACGATAAAATTGCATTTAACATCGCGTAAGGAATTTGGCAGTCATCTGCTGATGTACAATGAACTTAGAGTCATGTCAATTTTGGTGATGATTATTGGAAAGTGATGATTCAAGCTAACACATAAACAAAGTAACAAATGGTCAGGAAATTATAGCAATATTGTGTTTGTTTTCTGTGTGTTTTGTTTGCTTGTGCGTTTACGTTCTAATTTATTCATCTAATATGTCCCAGACACACCTTTGTATTTGCTCATTTTCAGTTTAAAAAATGCTACTTCGAAAATTATTTCTAAATTTGAAGAATTATCAGTTCATTCATAAATACAGAACTTATTATAACAGCCTACACATTTATGCAATATATAGAATATTTACATTTGTATAAGTTTTAATCGATCACCTGTTTACCTATCGCAATATTTCATTGTTAGTAAACTGTCTAATTAATCATATCTGCGATTTTGTCATAATTTTCTTACTGAAATTCCTCTATTGCCATCTTTTATAATGTTCTTCCTATACACTTTCAGAAAACTCATTTCTAGAGATCTCATTTTGAAACAGGCTGTTGTTGGCCACTGTCAGTAGAATGCTTTTCAAGATTTTGCCGAAGGTGCTTTGTGACTAAAGGATGTCAAATAAGTTCCTTTTGGAAATCAGAATTGTCAACAGAGTTCAATAAAATTCATTTTGATCAACGTTTACAGTACAAAATTATATTTACTAACCAAGGTTTAAAATTTAGATTTTGAACAGGGATGACCTTGAGATTATTTTAGCATAAGCATGTTTTACCACTACAGTAGAGCATAAGAACAGAACAATTTCCTACATATATGAATCTGCCATTATCTCTGGGATTCCCAAATATGGCTAATCATAGTATAATATAGCATAGACACATGATAGAGTTAAGTCAGTAACATCTATATTGCGGGAGAAGACTGTTGCCCTGCATCTGTTTAAATTATTAATACTCAGACTCTTACCAGCTTTACCAGAAACGCAAATTAATTGGTAATCCTGTTATCAGTGTTGGGGTTAACCGTGACTATATTAGCGTGGCCGATGAGCCTTAAGAAGTAGCTGGTAAATGTTGAGAACTTCCACTATGACGTAGCCAGAGTATTCATCCCTCCTGTCTGCAAGCAATATAGTATGGATGAATCCAGTTCATCTGTGACCACGATCTGCCTGTGTTTGGATCGATCGAACTGTGACCTACCTGAATCTCAATTTCCAGAAAACTATACATGTAAGCTATTGCATAATTTAAAATTAATTTCATTGGGTGCTGTGACTGCCTATAGTAGCAATGGCGCCCAGTCAAATTAGTCTCAAAATATTTAATTTGAATGACTTGGCGGACTATTACAGCATTTATAACGGACTTAGATATGTCATTTATGACGCATTTAATTATGATGTCTACTTACCTATGATGTAATTAGTCCCCCGACATCGTCAACGGGGACTATAGAAACTGACCCCATCCGTGCGTGCGTCTGTCTGTCCGTCCATGCGTCCATCTGCATTTAGTTTCCGCTCGATAACTTCAGTTGGCTTTAATGGATTCATTTCAAATTTAGTATGTCAACTCCTTATGACAAGACCGCAGTGAGGATTGCATATGAGTGAAATGTATCCAGACCAACCGGAGTTATTCCCCCTTATTTCTTGAAAAATCGTAAACTATGGGGTTTCCTCTCGCTAACTTCAGTTAGCTTGAATGGATTCATTTCAAATTTGGAATGTCAACTCCTTGTGAGAAGACCTCGTTGAGGATTGCATATCGGCCAAATGTGTCCAGACCCACCAGAGTTATCCCCTTTATTTCTTGAAAAATCGTAAAATATGTGGTTTCCGATCCATAACTTCAGTTAGCTTGAATGGATTAATTAAAAATTTGGAATGACAACTTCTTATGACAAGACCTCGGTGGGGATTGCATATCGGCGAAATGTGTCTAGACCCAACGGAGTAATCCACAATTATTTCTTGAAAAATCGTAAAATATGTGGTTTCCGCTCCATAACTTCAGTTACCTTGCATGGATTCATTTCAAATTTGGAATATCAACTCCTTATGACAATACCTCGGTGGGGATTGCATATTGGCGAAATGTGTCCACACCAACCAGAGTTATCCTTTGATTTCTTGAAAAATCGTAAAACATGTGGTTTCCGTTTGATAACTTCAGTTAGCCTAAATGGATTCAGACCTTGACTGGGATTGTATTTGGCTGAAATCTGTCTGTAATGACCAGAGTAATCCCCTTAAATTCTTGAAAGAGTACAATATTTGGATTAAAAAATGGGGGGGGGGGTTGTACTAAAAACCTGGTCTGGGGACGTGTGACCAGAACCGGTCTTTTATTCATTATGGCGTCATGTCCTTGATTGACAGATTGGATTCCTCTATTGGCTGGATAGGGATGCTATAAGGATTGACTATCAAAGACGATGCCATTTTGTTTGAGAATTCCCATCCACTGCAATAATAACTATGGTTCAAACAATGTGGTGGCAATGAACATTGTGAGTTGTTTAAAATGAACATAAACCATGAAATATCTCCATGAAGGACGTTTTACATGTATGCGTATGTGACATGCATATGCGTGAAGCGTGTACGTATGCGTATATATTCCATGCAAGCTTAATTATATGTGATATTTCCACGAGTTCATCACACATGATGCTTATTTCTGTGTGTGTGCGGTCCCACTAAAAATTGCTTTGGGAATCAAATTCCCACATATGACATCACAGTGGGGGTGGGGTGAGGGTGGGGTGTACTTTTCAGCTACTTTTAAAGATTTATTACAAAATGCCTGCTATACGCAAAGCTTATGCACATCATATACATGTACATAGAAAATTACAATACGTATAGGGCCTACATATCACGCTTACGTTTCATGCATACGCAACATGTGTATATGGAAAGCAGCCCTTTGTTCGTGTCTGGCAGAGTAGCGCAGATTATTATGATGACATTACTGGAAATATGCAGCTTTGGTGATAAAAGTACCAAATTTCGTGGGAACATCGCAATCTCATGAAAGAAATTGGATACAATTTACCTTCAAGACCACATCCAGAATGGCCACACCAGATGTGGTAACATAATACAATTTACTGTTATCCTCATAATCTGAGACACACCTCTCCATTATTATGCTAGACCATTTACCCAATAGAGAGCACACAGAAAACTGAAATACAGCACTTGAAAGCAAATTCGTTTTAAAATGGTTGTGGTAGTTATGGAAAAAGACAGTGGAATCAGACATTTATTAAACACACTTTCTGTAAGATTTTATGTTGTGTCTACAGAAATAAAAGACTAGAATTTATAATTCGTTAATTCGCTAATTATTAGCTCGAAGCTACCAGACATCATTTCAATAGCCAATTTACTGAGGACTTGTTGAATATTTCGAAAACAAATTGACTGAATGTTGTTGGTGCTAACTAACCCATGGAGCTGGTCCATCAACTGGCTCGATAATATCAGCATCTAAGAGTTCTTTTATTTTCGCTTCTGCAGCATCTCGAAGATTGAATGATATTCGTCTTGTTGGTTGCGCTATAGACTCGACGTCAGGATTACTGAGAATACTAACTTGTTTTGTATCTAACTTACCAACTCCACTGAATACGTTGGAGTACTGATTTTGTAACATAATTTTAAGGTCGTTCACCGCTGCAACATCTACTCCAATTTTGAACACAGAGAGTGCAACCGCAGAGTGTAGCCGCTGTTCCCTTTCCAAGAAGTAGTGTTCAGTTTCCTCTGATTAAGAGATTCCACATTTGTAGTCAGATTACTGATTGTATTTTTGTATGTGAAGGATCCTTTAACTGATAATGGTTTATTAGACGCATATGAATAGAGTACTGCCCGGGAGACAATTTTATCCGATTTGCGACATTCCATCTACATGTTTGAGGGTGTATCATATCAGATCAATGTTGAATGCCATATTTTGCAAAGGACGGTAGATAAAGTACTGCATTGTTATAACATATATTACTATTGCCCCACAATTGCTGTTCTAGTACTTCCTTCCAGCACGTAGGTAGAGGCATGTATCTGTCAAATATTTCTAACTCCTTAACTTGATCTTTAAACACATCTGGTATCATTTGGCTATTCTGAGGTGGCTTCTTTGAGGTAAAAACATGCTCCGCCAGAAATGGTTCTACTATTCTCTCCATGAGAGCTCGTGAAACACATGCCCATGTCTCATCTGATGTAATAAGATCATCCACAAATTTTAACCTTAAAGAAACACATTTCACTTTAATATCAATTAAATCAAGCCCTCCTTCTAACTTAGCATTATTGAGACCACGATGGGAAACTAAATGATTCTTTTCTTCCCATATGAATGCCAATATCAACTCATTAACCTCCTTTTCTACATGTTTTGGCATGTGTACAACAGATGCTGTATACCATGGCCCAGATAATACCAAGTTGTTGACAACAAACACTCCACCAAAAATTGAAAGACGACGACGCTTCCAATTTGCTAATATTCTCTTAAGCTTAGATACTCGTTCATTCCAATTTTGTGTTGTATTCAGTTTCCTGCTAAAATAATGCCTAAAATCTTAATGGTATCATTAGACCAATTGATTCCAAGTGGCTGGTCATTCCGCTCTTTCCATGGCCCCAAAAATAATCCTTTGGATTTTCCTTTATTGATTTTCAAATCGGATGCATTTTGGAACTTTTCTAGTATGTGGTTTAAAACTGCAAAATCGTTGTTTGAACTAGCAAACACAGTTGTGTCATCAAATTGTGACAGCTTAAGTGGTCTTTCTATGCCACGAATACATATGCCTTGAAAGTTATTATTTTGCCTCAATGCTATGCCAAGGGATTCCATCACAATAACAAATAATAATAGCGATAGGGAACACCCCTGTCTAACACCACGTTCTAAGACAATTTCTCTGGATAATTGATTGTTCACTAAATAGCTACTCTTGATATCCGTATATAAAATCTTAACCCATTTAATAAAGTTTGAGCCTAACCCAAACGATTGCAAAGAATTAAAAAGAAAATCCCATTCCACATGGTCAAATGCCTTTTCGTTGTCCAAGGCAATCATAGCTGAAGGGATGCTATCCTTCTCAACCAATTATATAAGGTCTCTTATTAACATGGTATTGGTTAAACTTGTCCTCCTAGGTACAGCACATGTCTGCTCCGTTCCAATGATTTTTCCTAAAACACTACTTAGTTTCAATTTTTGTGCTCTGGATATTATTTTGTAGTCTACACATAGTAGAGAAATTGGTCTGTAATTCTGAATTAGACGTCTGTCATTTCGTTTATATATTAGCCTTACGTATGCCCTAGCCATAGTTGGTGGTAAATGGCCTTTCTAAAAAAATTCAGTGGCTAATTCTTCCATTATTGGACCTACAAGGTGCCAACACGTTTGGTAAAATTCAACTGGGAGGCCATCACACCCCAGTTTCTAGTTTCATACCTTTAAGGGATTTAGTTAAATCTTCTAGTGTTAAGGGTTGATCACAAAATTCACTGCCTGTGTCTGACACCTTTTTGCCTATATTTGCTAACAAATCTAATTTTGCATCTTCATCAATTCCCTCTCTGACTTGTACAATGACTCATAGTAAGTGCATACAATAGTACTCATTTCATTGTTGGTAAAGACGGTTGAACCATCTGGCATGTTTAATGATCACATCACCTTATCTATTGCCCGTGCTTTTTCTAATATGTAAAAATATCGGGTTGGCTTTTCCCTTTCTGCGTGCATCTGGGCTGTTGCTCTAATTTTTGCACCCTCAAACTCATATCTCTTATTTTCCTTTTAATTTTAACCAGTAATTCATAATAATTATCTTCACCATTATTTACTTTAGCATTAATTTTCATCAGTGATCGATGAAGTGTTTTCTTGCGTTTGCATATTTCCTGTGCTTTTCTAATAGCATACTTTCGGGAAACATACTTTAAATCCAGTTTTACATCCTCCCACCATTGCAATGTGCTCTTATATGATGCTTTCCTATTAATCCAATGTTGCCAACAACTCTATATTAGTCTTATAAAATTCTTCTCCCAACAGTGTTGTGTTTAATTTCCAAAGCGCAACCCCTTTTGTTACCCAATCAGCATTGGCAAAGGTTACACAAACCATGTTATGGTCTGAGAATGCGACTGGCTTAATATTAACATTTCTCCAGTACCCTATCAACAAACTATTCACATAAATTCTGTCGATCCTTGAACCAACTTTACCATCTGCCGAAGAACATGTAAGATCTTTACCATGAGGTTTTGATATTCTATAGGTGTCAACTAAATTTTCATTATCACATATTTCTTTAAAGAGTCTATGTGATGTATCAGTATAAGTTGAAGTTGCATTCCTGTCATTTTCTTTGGCTACGACACAATTAAAGTCACCACCCATTACTAAGTTTTCAGTGATGTTATCTAGTGCTGTTGTAGACAGCTCATTAAAAAAATTACGACGTAGTTGATGAAACGCAGGTGCATATATACTCTGTGTTTGAATGGATATATCGGATTCAGCGACTGACATATTATCGTCTTCTATATCACTTTCCTCTATTTCTGATTCAGAACTCTCTCCATCTTTCTGTCGCTTTGTTCCACTCAATCGATCCAAGACACCAATTACTTTCTCTATATTATTTAAATCGTCTAGATTGAGTGTACTCAGTAGAAAATCAAAGTTAGTTTCAGTATCTTGCGACCTGAATTTTACTTGTCCTAAACTAAAACTCTCTTCCAGAGGGTATTGATCATCATCTTCAACTTGTATGGAATTAGCCTCTCTGACATCAGACTTGGATTGATTTGTTACTGGAGTAAGACTTAGCCCCTCATCTAGAACCTCTATTTCATCGCCTGAAATTACAGCGATTGGATTCTTAGTTTTTTCACCATGCTTCTCATTAACATGGACTTCAGCTACAATCTCAGCAGCTACCGGTTCTAAGACATTCTCTTTAGAGACAACTTGCTCTGCACCTTTATCAGCACCCTTTTTGACATATTTGTTCTGCGGGCATCGCCACTTAAAATGATCAGATGGTCCACAAACTAGACATTTGTTTTTGTTAGGGCAATCTGTTGCAAGATGATCTGTACTTAGGCAGATTCTACACTCTTTGATTTGCCCCCTGTACCATAATGGTAAGATAAATCGACCATCTATCGTGACCTTACTTGGGAGAGGTTGTTCTACCTCTTCGAACCAAATTCTTCTGATGCCATTTTCCAAGGTTCGATTAAATGGATAGATCTCGTGTTCTACTTTGTCCACTTTGCCATACTTGATCAATTCATTGATAACCCGTTCATCTGGGATCTCCAACGGAATCTTCATCTTGACTAATAGACGATCAGAATCTATTTCCTCCACATTACACACCTCACCCTTCACGACAAGGACCTCGTCGAGCAACTTTTCCTTCACACTTTCATTAACTACGGTGACATTCCATACAGATTTGGAAACGTTAATGAGACATTGAAGGACCCGTGGCCCTGCCCCAACTACATCCTTCAACCCATGATACACCTCAATTGCCGAAACCCCCAGGTCTTTGTCGTGATTTTAAGACTCAGGTTACGCTTATAGGAGGTTGCCATGGTGTTTTAATAAAAGAGGAAACCCATACTACTACAATATATAAGGGGTAATACAAATATATAATACCAGTACGTCAGGGAAAGAGCTAAACACTAAATAAATAGTGTCCCCTTTTGAAACCCTCACACCTACCAACAAATATACGAATAGATAGTACAGTCGTATGTTTGTTAGTTTGAACCACTTTCTAAGTGGTTCACTAACACCTAACCGATTACAGTGGTTTCCTAATGCATACTAACATATTACAGTCATATATTTGTTAGTCTGTTCGAGTTGACCGGGAACAGCCAACTGACTATAAAGATTTATAAAATCAAAGTACTAGGCTTGCGCTTACAAATGACAAAGGAATTAAATCCACTCACTCAAACGATCTTGCCAAATATAATGCGTTAGTCAACGAACTATAGAAATAGCATACTGGCGTGGGGAGAAAGGTATTGCATTGGCCACAGTAAGAGGAGACCTATTAAATGGCTGAAACCGCCAGCTAAGAGGAGTGCCTTTAGAAAACGGAGACACAAAATGCGCTCCAACCAAGACAAGAATTTACAAATTAAACATAAAGTTTTAAAGGAAATACTAATACGAAATATATGTATAAAATTTATCTACAAAATCGTGCTAGAAACTAGCAAATTCGGGCAGCAATTGCAGAGCTAAATAAACGCGTGCGTTCACTTCAATTACTACTACTTCTACTACTACTACTACTACTACTACTACTACTACTACTACTACTATTACTGTTGTTGCTCCTCCTCCTCCTCCTACTACTACTCCTACTACTCCTACTACTACTACTGTTGCTCCTCCTCCTCCTCCTACTACTACTACTACTACTACTACTACTACTACTACTCCTACTACTACTACTACTACTCCTACTACTACTACTACTACTACTACTCTTGCTCCTCCTCCTCCTACTACTACTACTACTACTACTACTACTACTACTACTACCAATACTACTACTACTACTACTACTACTACTACTACTACTACTACTACTACTACTACTACCACCACCACCACCACCACCACCACCACCACGACCACTAACACTACCACTACTTCTACTACTACTACTACTGCTGCTGCTGCTGCTGCTGCTGCTGCTGCTGCTGCTACTACTACTACTAGTAGAACTGCTGATGCTGCTGCTGCTACTACTACTACTACTACTACTACTACTACTACTACTACTACTACTACTACTACTACTACTACTACTACTACTACATCATCATAATGTGTTTTCTCACGGGGGTAAAAAGGTGTACCATATTCCATTTTGCCCTAGGTGTACTAATTTTGCATTTTTTGCCAAAAGTATGTCTTCTAAATCGTTTTTAGCTCCTCCTGCACCTAATCTGGACTCTGATTAACCATAATTTTGACAGAGCATAAGTTGGAATCATTAAGAAATTGAACAGTTCGTTCTTAGGTAGTCTTTTTGCCGCGCCTTCCTCTAGCTTTAAATCATATATAACCCAGCACGTATGGAAAATAATTTTCTTTAGGATGACATCAGGCACACCCTGGTTGAAGGTTTTAATTAGAAGTTAACTCCAAAATAATATATGTTTGTCAAAATTGCGGCCAGTTTGGACACCATCTTGGATGTAGAGGTGACCCAAATTTTACGGGCTCACCAAAATCAACGGAACTTTCTGGATATTTTTTAAACTAATGTGACAACAACACCCCGTCAAATTCGTTTCAAAATATTCTGTAACCTGTATAGCTTTCTGGAAATTGAGATTAAAATAGTGCAGCAATCGATTGATCCCAACACGAGCGGGATGTGGGTGGATCCTAGCTAGAGATGGGCAGGGCATAGCTAAAACCGGTGGTGGGAGTGGAGCCGTCTTGGGGGTTTGGTGGCCATCTTGAATTTTACTTATTTTCGGATAGAAATATTTATATCTATGATTCTATTTTTACACTTTGCAATGATTCAAAAATCCGCTTGTTTTGTTCTACTTGGGGAATTCATTGAAAGTACTATTTTTTACGTTGGATCCATTTGTCTCTCAAGCATGTCATAAATAAATATGTCAAGGGACCTTTCTAGGGTAATGCCGTCACATGACGTCATGATCGTCTAAGCGGCGTGTAGGATGACATCATAATTATTACGTCATAAATGATTCTATACGGACCATCTTTAACTCTTAAAAATCCGACACGTTGTAAGAATTGTATGTCTCTACTATTTAATAAACACGCTGCTGAATATATTGAAACTAATTTGACTGGGCGCTGTTGCAACAGCTTACCTGTATAGTTTTCTGGAAATCGATAGTCGGGGAGTTCAGAGATCGATCGATCCCAACACGAGCAAGCTGTGGGTTGAGCTTAGCTAGAGATGGGCGGGGAATAGCTAAAAATGGAAAGGTCAATTGTTCACTGACATCATACAAAACCAGAATAGCATATTTCCACCATGAAAGTGGATGGGTCTGTCATGATAGTCTCTGAATTTGACGGGCGGTAGGCAGCAACAGCTCCCACAAAAAGTTGTTTAAAATTTCCAATAGCTTACACCGATGCTGCAATAGGAGTTAATTTAAATTTCCGAATATACACGTACTGTCACCACCCAGTGAGATTTCTAAACGTAGTGTCTCTAAATTCTGATATTATTCAATAAAAGTGCCTTTAACTTTCTCAACGTTAACCACTGAAGGAACACCACACTTTATCATAAACACGTACTTCGCTTTCCACACAGTTACACACTATTCTGTATGTAAATTAATATTAAGTCTGCATATGTATATAAACAATACGTAATAACATCATATTGTGTACTAAAGTACAGGCCAGAAATAACTAAACATGTTTAAAAAAAGAAATACAACGTACTGTTGAGTATTTTGAAAATAATTGGATTATCTAAGGCAGCACTGTCTTCCAATCCAATTATGTTCACACTAAGCAACAGAACATTTCGTGCATCGTGTTCAAAATTGTTCTAACTAACATGTTCATGTTTTTTATTTTGAAAACATTCTAGCTTATATCTGAGCTGTACTGTACATATTGATGCTTCTGTTTCAGTGGTCATTCGGTGTGACAATATGGGAGGTGGTGTCGCTTGGCATGGTTCCCTATGCAGATCTGAACAATGCTGATGTACATAGGCATGTGCGGTCAGGCACCAGGCTGGAGAAACCTGACAACTGTCCTAATCAAATGTCAGTAAACCATATCAGCGATATCAAAATATTTTAATAAGAGGAATTAAATAAGCCAGGAGCTATGATCACGGGATGATATTATAAGTATTTTTGGTCAGTTGGTCAGTCATTCCGGTCAATGTATCTAAAAAACTACTGAGGCAATTTTGCTCAAATTGTAACACAGCTAAAGACACCTGTACAAGACGATTTTCAGACGTTTGCCATGATCCGGATAAGAGAAACCAGATCTACATTCAATCAAATTCTAGATCTATGGATATGTTGGGAAGTCCTGGTCGGATTAAGGTCAAATTTTAACTGAAGAAACGGTGTGTGTAGCTCGCCGGGCGGTGTCGGGCCATTCCGATGTCTCATGTTGACTCGCCGCGCCGTAAGTGCACGACGAGTGACGCCGCTGGTTAGCATCCGGTCTCGGGGTGACGGAACTTGAACGAGACTGCCCTGCAGGAAACAAAAACCGAAAAATATGCCAGATAAAACTACAATAAGAGCATACGAAAATACAAGACAGGTAGATGAACTTTTAAACATGGGGCTCCCGAAGGTACCACACAGACTCGTAGGTCCACAGAGGTATCCCCGCAAGGGAGGCGCCCGTACACGAGACATAGCTTTTTAACTTAATATACGTCATTATACCTCTAAGCTGAAAGGAAGAAGGCTATCTCAGACGAAAAAGTGATGTGCCTCATGCGGGCACTACTCCTAGTGCTCACTTTGGGTGAGGAGTATTATCCTGGCGTGGACCGTCGTCGCTGAATTCTTGTGAGAGGCAAGTGCCTCGCGTGGCCCTCCGTCTCGGGAAGGTGTCGCCACAGCTTAAAGCGGTAGAAGAATAGTAGGCAAAAATGGGCCCACTAATATTTCAAACAAAAATGCTGTAGTAAGAAAAGACCATAACTAGTGAGATTATGACTATAGGGGTGCGTACTGTTTTACGTGAAGATGGAACGGAAGCTTCCCGATGGATTCCTTCGTCACCGTCTTATGTGATTCCTAATATGCTGAGTTAGTGGTTGCCGCTTTATTTCTGCGGGCCTTCTGCTCTGCTTAATTCCTTTTTGTTGTTGTCAAAACAAGAATTAGTTTAGGCCGCAACTGGCTGATGTCTACCTAGCTACGACTGTCATGGAGAACAGATGCCCGAAGACATCAATACTGTAGACAGCACTCATACATGTTACTTAGTGGGATCTCCGAACTGGGTGAGAATCCGGACATTCCGCCTTGCAACCGCATGAAACATTACAGGACATGGGTTACATTTCACGGAAGCATTATTAGGCCATATTTCCTATCGTTATGGTGGAGGTAAGAGAGACGAATGCACACCGTAGATGTCCTTCCCGTAAGGGCGTGGCGGATTTGAATATCATGCCCAGACATCCGAAGATACACAGTAATGTGTATGTGATACCGCACCCTAGCCATCACTGCTCAGAAACTTTTAATAGTTTCCCCGAGTCGGATCAGCCCATGGTGCGGATAGGGACGTCCAAACAATTAAGAAACCACAAGGCTAAGAGGAATATGAAGAGAGACAAAATCTTGGAGTTACGAGTCTTACCGGAGTGCGGGGCTAGATTATCGCACTGCCGGATGAGAAGAATATATTACAGTACGTAATGAAGAAAGTGTCTCTAATCATTTTGAACCTATCCTATCGAGCTGAATAGAAAAGGTTTAGCTGGTAGCATGCCGGGTTAAACAGAGTTATAGCACGGACAGCGACCTCAGTGAAAAATTGTTGGTGGCGGGAGAAAATGCTGCATATATAAATGTTGCTGTATAGTGTTTCCTACGTGCACTTCATTCCTATATTGTCTATACTTAAGCAAAACAATTTAACTGATGGCCACTGGCCATATACATACGTAATCTAACCAGAACAAACAATACGGTGGCAATGATTAAGATATATATAGTAATACAGGTTGACGAACCTACTATAGTGTGGTTAGCAACACATTGAGGAAAATGAAAATAACTATTTAACAAATACAGAAATTATAACTATTGGTCCTAAGACCGTTATTGTTCCTTTTAGTCATCGGAACCGTTAGTACGGATACAAGATAATTAACAAAACCTATATAGAGAAATAATTAAATGGTGAAGTATAGTTACTTGAATACTTGGTAGTCATTCCCCAGTTAGGCTACCGTGTCACTGAAATTGACACGTAGATCTGTAGTCGACATGAGATGATGCGCTCTCCGGAAGCTGGAAAGTTCCCGCAGGGTGGTTCCCGCAAGCTGTTTTCCGCAAACAAGATTTCTGCAAGAACACTCATGGAGGGAGTACATTGCTTAGTGCTGTAGGCCTAATAGAATGTCTAATGAGATGTCAATAAAAGATACGATAGCACTATGTAGTGAAGAAAGTTCCCATACACCGATGGCACGGATGGAAGGTGTAAACAACCCGTCACAAGCGGGGGTTGTCAGAGGCAAATGAAGATACAAAACAAAGCTTCACGGTGCTGAGTACGTCAACCAGCTCTGAAGATGCACCGGCAGAGTTTACTTGCTGCGGTCGAATGTTAAAAGAACATACATGATTGGTGCGGCGTCATTTGAAATACCACTTTTAGGCATGGCCGGCAGATCCGGCAAGTCATCCATCAAAGAACATCCTGCCTCTACATCTGTAGACTCACATATTCAGGCCACAAAGGCCTCACTGGAAGTTCCGAATGTAGATGTAGTATTCGTGATCGCCTATCGAAAGTTCCAAATTACTCCCGCAGAAGGGGAGTTACAAAATTGTGTTAGTGCGGTGGGTTGGAAACTGCACGCTACGGGATAAAAACCCGACTCATAGCAAAGAAAGACACGTGTCGCGCTTGATAATAGTTGGTACAGCTCCAACCTGTTCAGCCCTTGGCCGAGGATGCTCTCGATCACTGGATCGCTTCTCCTTTTATACTCTCCATGACGTCACCGGCGCAGGCTTCATCCAATCATCTTTGTAGCAACACCCAATCAGCGCACAGCTAATGATAGCGTCGTCGAACGTTCTAGAACATTCTAGAAGCTATACGTCCACGTGGTTATGACGTCAGGGCAATATTTTGAAGATAATCAAGAAGAGTTTTTCCTGGATAACTCAGCCATTTCTCAACCGATTTTGAAATGGTTTACAGATTTAGAAAGCCTGTCGAATTACGGTCGGGAATAGACATTCAATAACAATTACAGAGTACCAGCTCGGTACACTATAAGTGCCATCCTATCTTGGTCACAACTACGCGCTCCATAGAAACAGCGTCCTGGCGCGCATATGCGCATAATGCGTTTTAACGAACTTAGACGTTTTTCGACACGCTCTATCTCCCATAGGCCTATATACGCTTAAAGCTCTACCCAGAGGGTCGTGTTCAGGAAACGAATCCTAGATGGGTGTCGCGTACCAAGCTTAGCTGGTACGGCCGGTACCCAACCAGTCGATCCGAACTACATGTGTTCATACATTGGGATTCCACAACATTGGGTGTAATCAGCAAAAAGAAAACTGGAAAAATAAAAAAAACCTAGGACAATCCTAAATCTTTAAACAATGTTACAAAAAAAACCTGGAGGGCGAGGATGTACAGTCTATGGCCACTCTTATTGTCAATATGACAGATATATCATGGAATTGTCCTCAGAAAGAAATTTTGCTATTGTTTTTGTTGTTATCCATTACTGCTTTTCCAGCTATATATGGTGTTTGCTAAATGACGTGAATCTTACTTTAGCCTGGTAAATTCCATGTAAATCTGTGTTTCCTTACAGGTATTCATTAACGTTCAGCTGTTGGAATGAGAAACCGGAAGAGCGACCTAGATTCCCAGAAACCTGCCAGATTATAGGGGACTATCTAGTTAATATATGCGGATACCTGGATATGGATGAGGTCAAGGTCTGTGAGGTAGAGGTCAAGGGTCACGATGATTTGGATGATAGTGAACCCATGAACGTATTGAGTTCAGATTATACTGATGTCTCAGCAAGCTCTAATAGGACGTTTGATCTGCATCATATTGACATGGAAATGGGTGAACAAGGCACGGAACTTGCTAAAGATGCATCCATTATACAAACGAAGGCTACTAACATCGTCACTATGCACAAGGAACTAAATGCTATTCCGTTATGAATTATCTACAGTAGTGTTTACATTAGATAGAGTAATGGGTGAACATGGCACGGAATTTGCTAGAGTTCTAGCCATGGTGCAAAATTGTGAAACTAACATTGATATACATAAGAAACTAACGATTACACAGTGAGAAATCAATGTAGTAGTACTTTACCAATCTACTCTATCTGTATAATGGATACTCAAGTACAGGGTGTCATAACCTACTACATCACGTGTTAGCTTACATGTAAATCAAAATGGCATAGAGTCCGTCAGGCATATCAAAAAGTCTGTCACGATGTCTATGAATTGTTGGTCAGGGAGCCAAACTCTGTAGCATGCAAAAATGGGGTCGAACCTTACAGCCCCTGATATACATTTTTTGCATGACGCCATCATAGAGGACATAACCAAAGTATAAGAAACTCAATTTTGGATGTCATATACTCTTGCACTGGTAAAACAATCTGATTTTATCAGGATGGGAAATACAGAAGTGATTATATTAAGGGGTGTGGGTAACAAAAATTGAGATAATTTTCTCTAAAATAATAGTAGACCACTCAAGCTGTCGCTACTATGGCTTCCTACCATTTCCTATATGTTATATGTAATCAGTTAACTAATCATGTCAGCAGAGGTCAACAGGTAATCAGTCTTGACCGCTGCATTAAATCAGGCAACTGAGCACTGTTGTGACAGACAATGTGCTAATAAAACAATAGTTTGATGTAAACATCTTCATAAGTGAGTAGTAGACAGTCTGACAAATCACAGGGGCCAATCGTCATTTATTTCATGAAATCGTGTTACTATGACAACTGACAGAATGTCCATTCTTTGCAAATAACGGAGAAATGCCATTATGGGCTACTGAAAAATAAAACGAGGATAACATCACATCTAAATAACCGAGTGTAATGTTTAAACACATAAAATGCCCTTGTAGTGGCCTCTATTACTTGATAATGCTATAAATAAATCCGTTGAATAATCAGGTTGTCAGAGTCAAAAGTTCACACATTTAACCCAAGTCGCTTAAAAATCTGTTTAAATCTGCCAAATTTACTTTGTTGTAACAGACACTGCATTAATAAATGAACATTTTGAAGTTAATGTAATTTTGGCTTACTGAAAAATTAAATGAGCAAAACATCACAACTACATGACCTGCAACAATGACTGAAATGTCCCCTGCTTGAGTCATACATGTTACACGCAAATCATTGAATAATTAGACCACAAGAGGTCAAAAGTAACAAATCTTACCCCCTTTTTACAATCTGGTAACTGTACATTATTGTGATGGACAAATGTTAAGAAAGCAAAATATTGGTGTTCACAACTTGAAAAGTGAAAGACCATCTTACAAGTCTAAAGGGTCAATGTTCTTTTATTTTTTGGAAGTGTGGTACTATGTCTACTGTCAGAATGCCAATTTTTGGAAGTAGCAGAAAATGCCATTATATGGTGTAATGAAAATGAAATGAACAAAGCCGTGCGTGTAAATAAATTAGAGTGAAAAATGACCATTCAATGGCTTGGATTTGTGCCCTCGAAATAGAACACGATAAATCTGCTAATTGTATTTGACCATCTCTCAAATAGTCATTAGCAAAATCAGATGCTGATTCGCCACCTTCATTTCTGATATTATCGTCAGTTGAACTGTCTTCCTGTTCATTCTCTACCTTGCTTTGTTCACTCACCAAAATATCTGTCAGCTTATGTGCTAATAACTCACATTCACACCACTTGGGCTCCGATCTTTGTTCATCCTGTACAGTTCGGTCATTATTCCAATTTGGTGCATGGTTAGCTGAATTTTGCACATGGGCTCGCTTCTAACTACATACCTGATAGCTTGCCAGCTTTATAACACAAACAATTATCTGAACACGAGATGATAGTAGAGGAAATTCATATCATTTTAAAGGATATGGGAGAAGCAAGGTCATTTCATGATCTGCGGGGTAGAGAGGGGTTGGGGTGATTGTGGTGCTGATGATTACCATGATGATGATGATGATGATGATGATGATAACATCTAAAGCAAACCATCTATGACATCATGAAATACATTTTCTTCTTGATCTTCCAATTATGGCGAACACCTCTTGAAGAGTATTATTACATATACAAACATTAACAAGGGTATATCAATCTGGCTGGTATAGTTGGTGGTTTTCATTATGTAGGTCGTTTTATGCGCATTATAAGATTTTCCATGAATTATATTGGCATTGAAGGCATATTTGTTGAATGTGATATTGGTAAATGAGCCACTGCAAACAAGGTTATTAGTAGAAACCATTATTATATGTCACTGAGATGTTATTCACATTAGAAGTGAACAATTGTTTGGACCAATGTTGATTTTGTAATACATTTGAAATCTGGTTAGATTATCTAATGGACAAACTAGAACTCAACAGCCATCTGAACAATCCATGTGATGAATTTAGGTATAAGAAATCTGAAATAGCCAGGTCATAGTGCAGACAGATAAACGTAAACCTAGTAGCAACGGTTCCTGTCTGGTACAACTGCAGGTATGACAGCAAAGTTCTGATGAATGTACATTGATATGGTTAATATCTTAAAGTGGTACGTTCATTGAGAGAGGGAGAGAGAGAGAGAGAGAGAGAGAGAGAGGGGGAGAGAGAGAGTATGGGGGTGGAATGAGCATCTTGAAAAAGTGCAAAATATGCCACCATGTATTGAATCAAGACAATACGGTACTATTCCAAGTGCATGGTGTGTTTGCCTCTCTATTTCAAGGACATGCACGAACTGCCTGAAACACATCAAAACAATTCATGAAAACATTATCTAAGGCAATGTTTTGCACATCAATTAGATGGTAAATTAAATGGTGTCTGGGTGGACATTGTGCTGGAACAAACCTACAACAGGGAAGGATAGATATAATTATTCAAGGCGATAACACAGCCTACAGCTGCTAGAGAAAGGTACGTGGAGACCACACTGTTTCTGGCCAAGGTCTCATAATCTATATTGTCAACAACGAAGTTGGAGGAAGAGCAAGCAAGTCAATCAATCAACCAAGCAGGGACTAGATGAGCATAACGAGAAGATCCTAGATCCAGTTTGCTGCAACAACTTTGTTGATCTAATGGGGGAAAGTTGCCACTATTGACTTGGTAGACACCAAATGTAAGGTCATAGAGGCAACAAAAATTGCAGAAGATAAAGCTTATAGAACCACCGAAACTGATTACTTTTGCATCCAAGAAGAAGGGTCACGTAAATCTGTAAAGTGTGCTACGAGGGGAACTCAAGAAAGCGGGACTCGGCATTCTTGACAGGAAACTGTTCATCATAAACCTGAAGAACAAAGCCAATTCGCAAGAGGTTATTAGCAACTCGGTGTGGAAAGATATTAATTCTCTCCTAGATAACATGACTGGTTCTAAGCAGAATAGCCAAAGATGGAAGACACCTTTTCGTTGTTTAGAACATGTCAAGTACTTATTATTATTAAATATATTTTATTGTAACATATATGTACAGTGGGATTGGACACACAGTTTATCAACTTTTAGACACCCTCTCCCTGTCAATGCCCATGTCAAGTAGTGTTATAGATCTGTTGTGCAGCGAGCATAAAGAAGCAAACACAAGGAATAAGGCTCATCTGGCATATTGCGTGAATTATTTTGGACATATGCTGGCTGTTGTTTATGCGACAGATACTGATAGAATCATACTCTGTATGTATTACTTTTGTCATTTAGACTCTCATGATGTCATCAAACTATTTAGTTAGTGGAGCCACGAGAACTGACAGCCAACCTTAAGTGTCCTCATGTGTTAAGTAAGTTATCTGTTTAGACGGGATAAGTAGGGAGCAGCAAACATTGCATTAATAGTAGGAGCGCTGGCTAATTTTGCAGCATTTGGCAATGACAGTACCTTGAATGTGACAGCAACAATAAGAAATGAGGTAAAGGAGTACGTTGCAGTTATTAGTCCCCTACCAGTAAAACCGGGTGGGGGACAATAGATTTGCACTCCGTCTGTCCATCTGTTCATCCATCTGTCTGTCTTGCCGGCCAGCCATCTGCCCATCTGTCCATCTATCGCAGTTGGGTTTCCGCACTTTTTTCGCAGTCCTTCAAGGTAATCGACTGAGAATTGGTACATTGCTTTGTTAGAAGTTACAGACCAAGTTCGAGTTTCAGGTGTATGCATTAATTTTGTATGCAGTTATGCCCCATTTCAACTTAGGGAAATACGAAAAATATCAGCTTTCCACACTTTTTTGCACTCCAAGATATTTAAGGGAAAATGGGTACATTGCTTGTGTATAAGGAGCTACAGAGTAAGTCCGATTTTCAGACATTTTCGTCAATTATTCCCCACTTTCGACGTGAAATATGAAAAATATTAGTTTTCCACCTTTTTTTCCCGCAATGTTTCACGATATTCTACTGAAAATTACTACATTGCTTTGATATGAGAAGTTACAGACCAAGGTCGAATTTCAGGCATACGTGTCAATTTTTTATGGCGTTATGCGCCCCTATCAACTTAAGAAATACGAAAAATATCAGCTTACTACTTTTTCCCCGCAGTCTTTCAAGATATTCAACTGAGAATTGGTACGTTTATTTGTTATGAGAAATTACAGAGCAAGTTCGAGTTTCAGGACGTTGCATCAGTTTTTGATGGAGTTACGTCACCTTTCGACTTATGAACTCGCACTCCTTCAAGGGATTAAACTGAGAATTGGTAGGTTTCTTTGTTATAGGGAGTTACAGACATTTTCATCAATTTTCCATGGAGCTATGTCCCATTTTGTCATATGAAATACAAACATATCAGCTTTCAAAACTTCTTCATTCTCCTTCGCCATATATAACTGAAACTTGGTATATTGCTTTGTTATGGGAAGTTACAGATAAACTTCGAGTTTCAGCTGCTTCTGTCAATTTTTAATGGAATCTTTGACTGTCAATCTCTAAAATTTATATCAGCAGGTAGGGGGCATGTATTGCAAAGAAATACTTACAGAATGCTTGTTTATATGGTCATCGGCCTACCCAGTATTCACATTTTTTAAAACTAATGAGCAACCCTTCAATGGACAACTCGGCCAATAGTGCATCTGCCATGCTCTTGAGAAATGCCAATTTGTAGGCCAAGAGGAAAACTAATTTTGAAAATGTATTGTTGGAATGCATGGCTCCATATCTAGTCAGGTAAATTCTCAAGAATAGCCATCTCTTGACCTGCAAATAGGCATTAACAGAAACTGTGATTGTGCTTGAAGGATTAAAGGATTAGCTACTCATTCGTTTAAAAGTTAGTATTAAAGATAATTGTCTTCTCAGATATTTATTCACAATCTGTATGTAAAGAGCTCATATAAGTGGCTGAATATATTATGTAACAGTATGCATACCTATTATCACGATGTTGGAGTTGTGGCAGTCTTTATGACACTTCGAAAGTGAGGATCGGCTAACAGACATTTTGTATAATCAACCACAGTTGTATATGATAAGATATAATATCATACAATATAATAATATTATATGATATGATAGTAGTAATGTGGTGCCATAAGCATTCTTATTCAGTGGATCACGCATGTCTGATGGTTATTTATCGGGGCCAAGCCGTCATTAAAGTGTACACATTTTATGCTTTAGCTGAACTTACAATTTAATAAATATTATGTTGAACATTTTGATACTAATTTGATACACAGCAACAGCTGTGATTCAAATTAGTCTAAGCATATTCAACAGCTTACCTCTGTCGTTACTCTGACATAAAATTCTAGGAATTCATGATTCAAATTTTCAAATCATTACATTTACAAATGTTATATTAGATTTAACCTGCATGATTGTAAAATAAAAATGTCCAAAAACCACATCAATTTTTGTAACTACTAAAGAGTTATCTAACTTGTTACTTATTACATCATTATGTTTATGGCGTCATATCAGTAGTTAAGCAGGCTTGTCCATAGTTACGTTTTCCCAGATTGCATTATCATTAACGCCATCAGAAGAAAGCTAGATTTGACATGTTTTAGAGGTTATTCAGGTAAGGAATGATGAAGCTCGCCTACAGTAAAAAATTTCATGCCAAAGGTGGCCAAAGCCAATATATGCAGTGGTATTAAGTAATGCCCATTTGCAGGCCAATAGAAGATTATTTTTGAAAATTTACCACTGGAATGCCTGGCTCGATAATAGAGCCAGTCGTTCATGTTGTCAATTTCTAAAAATACTCTTCTCTTAGGCGGCAAATTGACATTCGAAAACAAATAATTGTATTTTCTGGACTTAACTTGTTCATTAAAGGGTGAACTATATAGGGCTATTGATAATTAAAGGCCCACATTCACACCAATGTACTTTAAAATAAACTTGTTAAAATTGTGTACTTTGTGTACCCAGATGCAATGAAACGAAATAAATCTTAATGTATGCTTATTTCTTTGAGTATAAATTAATATACTTTTAGTTGTGACGTTGAATTAGGTATATAATAATTTTTTTAATAAGTTATTTATATGTATCACAAGAGGGTAGTAACAGGCGTCGTGTTGTCTGACCACGATCCCAGACATTATGTCATGCCCCATTTCACAGGTCATTATGCCTACAATGTGACAGCTAACATCCCATAAGTTGACCTACCCAGAATGGCGGTAAAGCTGCACTATCCAAGGCCGACGATATAGGTGCACCTTAGGCCATGCCCCTAGAACTTAAGCCACGCCCTCTTGTTTCATGGGTCATTAGCCCCGGTAATGAGCATAGCTGGCATCACGTGACCCAACCAGGGTGATGATATGGACGTACGCTAGGGCATGCATTTTTCACGGGTTATTAGGCCTACAATGCGACAGCTGGCATCCCATAAGTTGACCTAAGCTAGGTGACATGCATCACGTGACTTGGTCACACTGCTTAACACATTCGTAACTCATTACATTTGCCACTAATCGGCATGTGCCTACACCTCTACATCACCGAAAACAGCGAAGATATAGGCGGCTGCACGCTGCTTGGTCGAGAAGGTGATGATATCATCAATATGTGAATTAGGACACGCCCCCTTTTTCTTCCACACAAAGTACTCGAAATTGATTGATCGAGAGAGAACAAAGGATTTTTCTCTCGACCAATCAAGTTGAGTATTTTTGGCAGGGAAAAGGGTGTGAGCCCTAATTCAAATATTGATGACATCATCACCCTATCGACCAATCAGCGCATCTAACTATGTTGTCGCCCTTCTACTATCAGACCACCATTGCTAAAAACATCTGGGTTAATCGCTGTGTCAGACAGAACGGGGCAATATATAGTCCCTTGCGGGTGATTTTGTTCACTATTCTCGTTATTCTTTTGCTCAATACAATATTATTTCCGTGACATTTCGTTCAAAATTTGAGCAAAGTGTAGCCTCTACAGGTCAGTTGTGAAAAAAAATCCACCATGGTCGCCTAACCAGCGTGAGGGTTACCGGCCACGACTTCGATTACCACTGTGTAATAGCCGAATGTGTTGAATGTGTATCTGATTGACATTCAATAGATTCGGATGTAGCATAAACAATCATGCATTGTTAAACATCTTCGATATAAAAATCTTTGCATGCGTATAGTAGGTCTTTGAGAGCGCTATCGACCTGTCTGGTCTAAAATCTGTGGTAATGGCCGGTTAAGACAGCATGGTGCTGTATATGGCCAAAAAAGGATTTCATTACGATTTACTGTAATCATACCTCCATTGCTAAAGATCTTCGACATAGAACTATCACATTTTTTTGCATGCCGATAGTCATTCGAGACCCCTATCGATTGGTTAGCCTCTACTACTACATGGTATAATCAAAAGAACCACATTGGTGTCAGGAAAAATTTGATGACGCCCATTATTAATTAAATTATAAAAGAAAGGAAAAAGTTGTGGTTCTATTTATCTCTATCTTTTCTCTGCCTTGTAAATTTCCCGCCATCTTGACACGTGATTCTGAAATATTTCTGTATTTTCATTGTTTTATTGACTTTCAAATGTTTCTGCTTTAGTCTTCTTTTTCAATCTTCAGATATTGTGGTGGTAGGAAACTAATATGATGAAACCACGATTTTGTTACTGTTCATAAATATTTGGTTAAATCTTCAAGAAACTCGAATAGCCTTGAGTTTCCAATCAAAAGCTGTCTTGTCAAAATATTTTTAACAAACGATTTCCGCGCTGCAAGTAAGGCCATGAGGCTTATCTAAATGAGCCAATTTCATCAAATTTGAAATCTCAACAAACCTACATCTTTACTGTTGCAATTGCCACGTAATATAATTGGTAATTTATAGAATATATTACTTCCAAAAAAGCACACTGCTTAAAATGTAATATGTTTTCGTGATAGTCAACTGTGTGTTTGCTAAAATTCAAATTCATGTCAACTTATATGTTTCAAATGTAGCATTCATTTCTCACGAAAATGTGACATTGTTGTTGCACGTCGGAAACAAGTGACCATCATTAAATCATTTCCCATTTAGCAAATGTTTCCTATTTATTGTTGGTAATCGTTCAAACTTATTGTAAGATCACCTATATTCCATAGTTATAGTAAGATTAAATTTTGTGATTGTTCCTATAATATTCTGTAGTTGCAGCGATGTCTTGGTGTAGCTTTCTTGCATTAATTTGAAGCGATTGTCAAATTTCCTCGCTTTGTGATTGTTAATGTGTCTAGCTAGACAAATCCATCAACACTATATGAGTATATCTAGTTTACTTTGATACATTTGTTTGTGACATCTGTGATGTGAGAAGGTGACATTGCTCAGTTAGTGTTTTTGCTCAGTTAGTGTTTTCACATACACCTGTATTTTCAGTCGCCTTTCTCTATTGGTTTCAATTTGACTGAATACCTCTGTGCATGTGAATATCAATTGTCTAGTACTCGTGTCCCATTGCTTAGAATGTCTTCTTTCATCCAATGCCATCACAACTGCTTCATTCATTTGATGGAGGGAAGAAGTAGCATTATTGGTGTCCATGCTCAAGATATTTCTACTTAAATGGGTATCATGAAGATCAGTGACTGGTTTGAGGACATGCGGTGTCAACGTCGCATGTTGCAGGTAATAGACCAAGGTGGTTTATCCTTAGTTTAGTTCGCCGACCTGATAGATGACATGACCGTTGATGCCTATCCCATCGCTGCAGATGATGCCCGTGAAAGCATTGATGTTGAGAGTTTTCTGTGGCGTGTGAATAATCGGAAAGCGGCCATGCTAGCCGTGGATCAGGAACCATTGACGCTGCTGATTTCTCTAGATTTGGTAGAATCTGCAGTACATATATGTCAGCAGCATGCAGTAACATAACACAGATCCAAAGCACAACCTTCCACATCATTCTGTGAGCAGGAGCTTTGCACACTCATAGGGATGCCTTCATCAACACCTGCCACTCAAACGTCACACAATATTGGTCCGTTTATATCAGACATATCCAATGAAGATGTTCTTCCTGCCTTGCACCTGATGCATCGATCGCATGACCTTTCGTTTGATCTGCTTCATTCACAATTAGCAGTATTTGGGTCAATAAAGGAAGATCTGCCTGACAATGAACATAGATTTCTGGTATGCCATACAGTCAGTCAGTTTGAGACATGTGTAGGTGAGATGCACATACCTGCAACACCTGTATCAAAAAAATAGCGTCTACCTAACATAGGCTCCATGTGTCACATTAAAAGGCATGCAGAGATTGTCAACACCGAGCTGCAGCTACGTAGTTTGACGTCAACAGCCACACAGTCGGCATCAGTGAAGGAAGAGCCTCCTGATATTGCATCAGTTCCTTATTATGCGCGGTCGGAAATATCTGCTATGTCAGAAAGGTTGGTGGTTGGTGGAAAAGTGGTCCGAGGTCAGCTCTGTCTTCTTGCTACAAACTCCCAACAAATAGGCTCTACCACTGCCGGTCTTAACTTGCTGATACCAGTGAATGACAAGCCACCCGACACGTGTAAATGCCCAGCACACCATGACTAGTCCCCTTTGTCTGAAACATCTCTTAACAGATTTATGACATTGGTTAACATGATGGATGGGCCTACATTCAGGACGTATCGATCCTATGTCCTGCCGTCAGCATTCATAAAGGAGGAACCACCTAAGACAGGCTCAGCGCATCAGTCCTTGACTCAACACAGTGTGTTAGCACCTCAGAGAATGTTTCATAACTATTTCCTGTATTTGTGGTATGTGCGACCGATAAGTTTGAACACACTGCATCTGATTACTGTCTTCTTGTCCACGTGGCTTGGTTCTGCTGGCCCTTGGAAGCCACTCTGCTGAGTGAACAGCAGTGATTCTTGTAAATAGTCCTGTGTAAATATCCGTTGGGCAATGCTTACTCTGTAAACTATGTATATTCTTGTCCATAACTTATCTATAAGTCAATTTAAGTGTCTCTACAAGGCTAGAATAAACTTGTCCTGGCGAGTTGTCACCATTGTTTATGCTAAATTTATTGTATATTCTGTTTGCATCTATTTTCTAATGTCTTCCTCCAGCACTCCGGAGTTCAGGTTACACCATTGTCCTATTTTGTTCATTTCCTTTTACATGTTTACTTTGACTGATACCCATTGGATGCATCACATTAACCAACTGATATCTCAATAGGCTTATAAATTGCCTTCAATGTGTGAGTTACTCTGAGCTGTTTTGGTCACTTGACCCCAAAGTGTTTCCTATTGGGCCTAACTAGCTGAGTTATGACAGTTGCTGAATCCAGTGATCATATTTGTATAACTTACATGTATTCATTCTCATAGTTGCATATTCATCCCGAGGCATGGTCACACAGGGCCTTGAGGATGATGCATACCAGTCTCTTTGTTGAACCTTACTTGCACCTACACATGTTTGAATGGGTGATGTTGTATATATTCTTAGCTTTCGTCTCATCTCCTTCATACATAGTATCCAGACCTGAGAATTGAGATCCTCTCTGAAGCTTGGGCACGCTGGCTCTTAGAGGGTGATTCTCATGGTCTTGTACTACAAATCCTAAACTCATCTTTGAGGTGTAAGTAGATATCAAAATTTGTATGTGTTTACTTTACTGATTCATTCACCTATCTATTTGTATGTATTCTTGCCAATGCTACACGTAGTCAATTATATTACCCAGTAGGTTGTTTAACCCTTTCTTTGTGGATAAAATTGTACTGGCTCTTAGAAATCCTTATCTGAGTTGATTTGGCCTGGTAGTACTTGATGAGGCTTGGTTATTCTTGCCATGTGAGTATTATCTTAATAGCCTAGTAGTTTCCTTTCCTCCTGGTTGCTTGATTGATCTAGACTTGGGAATACTCCCTTAATATTACTTAGATTCTACGGGCATACATGTAGGTAAGAAGCCTTTTTACAACTCATATTTACTCCATGTAGGTAATTCTAGTGTTGAAAGAAACTAGCAAGTCCAACTAGCAAGTGATATCATGCTCAGTATACTATTTCGTTAAGCATAAAATTTATTTATTATTTACATTACCCATACCTACGTGAACATACCTGATTTGTGCATCCATGATTGGACAGCCCAATGCAATCATATGTTCAGTTTAATACATCTGCATTACACGTTAATCTCTTAGACATCAGCCGTGTGCAAACTCCGGAGTGAAAATATGTCTTGGCCATGACTAGCCTGATATAATCTTCACAGACGTATTTATAAAGACTGCCACTCAGGCAATGTTTGATAACATCTACAATAGGTTTCAGCTTTTACATGTATTTTTTAGATGACCTATTCAAATGATACAATAAACATAGCTAGCAGTATGGCCTCAAAGACCAACAAACTGTTGCACATGTCGATAATACGTAATACTCATGAATATTCGCACCCATCATTAAAGGTCTGATTTTTATGAGGTCACATGACGTTGATATGTATATAAATGCCCAATGTAAACACTTATCTGTTTGTACAGTGTCCGTAGTCCGTAGTATTGTTTCTCCCTCACTCGAAGCTTTATGTCACTAACACTCTCTTCTCAAATTTAACTGTGTTCCGAACATCTATGGGTTCAGTTCACTACATGTAGTTAAATTATAAATGGCTTTTAAAGAGAAATATAACAGGGAAAAGTAGTTCCTAATGGATGTTCTTTAGAGTTGTCTCCCCTGTCTGAAGCTTTGTCAAGCTCGTTCTTAGAGTGAGACTCGTAGTTATTTCAATGGTTCTCAATGCAGTATGGTTCAAGACTGATAGGTGTATAGTTAAAGGAATATATATATATATATATATATATATATATATATATATATATATATATATATATATATATATATATATATATCCATAGGTCAGTGTTGTGTTCTATGTGTACTGCACGACGTGAACAGAAATTGTGTTCTTAAAGATGGAAGAATTATCACCATCAGACCGGAGAATCTGTTGTGCTACTCGGCTGATCTTGTATTAATTAAGTGCTGCCTTCATTGGCTTGATTCATATCAGAAACAATTTAGTCTATTTTGTCCACCCCAAAATTATTAGTAGTATCATTTATGTTTTTAGCACTTGCGATAATGGGTTATCTGCAAACCAACTTCTAAATTCACAGCTTTTATTTGTTTTCCATTTGCGTGGGGGTTGCTGCTCCATTATATTTCTTTTTATGTTTGCTGTGTGTTGTTTTCTGTGTGTTCAGTTTGACCGGTTGTATTAGTGAGCGCATAACTAATGTGCAGGGATGTATGTACGTCTGACAGCAGAGGGCAGAATTTATGCACAATAAAATTCTTCATACTCTCTATTAACTTAAAGGACGAAATTGCGTAATCTACGACGCTGCTGTTTTTACATGTAAGTTTTCCTATACCATTGTCCGCCCCTACCCTCCCGTTATAGATGCACAGATTATTGTATTTACAAATGTCTATGAGTTTACGTCCAAAGGCGTTTGCTTTATGTTTGTCTTGTGTTATTGGTAACATCTTGGCAACTGAGGCATATTGATCATCAGTATCCAATTGACAGATATCATTCAAATGATGATCAGTTTCCAATATCTCATTAAAATTGCTAGTCATAGCATTACAGTCTACGGTGAGTATTACTGCTCATCGCCGACCAGACCCAACTGTCTGATGTCGGTGGTAGTCGGACAGACTGGCACCCAGGAAGGGGTTTCGGAAACTGGTTGATCTACCCTAGGTTTACACCACGCGATCATCACTAAACTGTCTGCTGTCAGAGGTAGTCGGTCGGACTCGCACACAGCAGGGGGTTAAGCCAGCTGGCGGTCAAACAACACCGGATCATTACTGACCTAGCCGACTCCCGATTCATTTATTGAATCGGCGCTAGTCGGACGATTAACGCCGATTCTCAGTTGGTGCAATGCCGTACACCACACGATTAAGACCAACTGATCGTCAAATTGCCTGTCGGGCCGACTAAAATCGGTTGGTGTATACTTAGTATAATATCCGAATGTATCTAATGTTTCGAATGTGAATAAGGAAATGTGCACAAATCATTAAACTATTTCAGGATTTTTTCCGGTGATTCAGTCCCACTCAGTGGCGTAGTAAATGCAGATCCGGGTTTATGCAAGGGCTGGCGGAGCTGGAGCCCCGGGGCCCCGACTGTATGGGGGCCCCCATAAAAGTTGTAATGAAAAAGGATAGTAGTAGTAGTAGTAGTAGTAGTAGTAGTAGTAGTAGTAGTAGTAGTAGTAGTAGTAGTAGTATATAAATAATATAATATACCATGGCCAATGCTCTCTGGCCCTCGTTGTGTTGTACCTTTATTCTTTGATCATTGATAGCTAATATGTTAATTTCTTAGCCTACATGATACATATCTAAAGATCCTTCGCTTCATTGAAAATCTATTTAACTCACGATGCAGGATGTTTAACAGTCAAAACAAATAACCATATCATCAGAGTCGGCTGAATCATCTGCCAAAAAGTGGGCAAGCAGATTAACAGAGTCCTTAGACCTATATCTGTGTTGATGTCTGCCGGGATTTATTTCGGACAGAGAATCTGATTGTCTGTGGACTAAATTCAGTTAAACAGGTGACTACGGCGCTGAATGATGTATTGCCATTCTTACATTAGCACACATATACACATAATTCTGTCTCAGCAGAGACTAAACTGCCTCTCCTTGATGTCCATCGAGAACGACTTATTACTGAAAATAGACAGTAACAAAAATAATTGATAATTTTGTCTCAATTAAATGTCGCAGGAAACACATTTGATTACTGTAGGCCTATCGCGATATGCCTATTATATCCTCCAATGTATTCAAGAGAGTGAGAGGCTGACTGTATCTCACTATCTAGGATGTATTGCAGGATATACTGCTAACTTCCTAACTGCTGTCAAACGTTGCAAAATAAGTTAATTGGATTTGTTCTCGGGCTGGATATTTATTTGTTTGCATGGTGTACAGTCCCCCCCCCCCCCCCCCCCGCCCCACACACACACACACACACAACCCACACAGAATACTATAACAATTAGGGGTTGGAATCATGGAATGGAACCAGCATGGAGTGTTGCTCGGTTGCCATTGTCACTATCACTATCAGAATCAGTATCATGTCCCGCCCAACTCTTGTTCCATCGCTGTAATCCATTGGCGCATCTAGAGGGGGTGGGGGCGTTCTGGGGGTCAGAACCCACCAGTTGACTTGAAAAATAGACCAATATTCGCCACCCGAGAGCATCTAGATTTCAAAAGTTTTCGGGGGAAGACCACCCCACCCCGAACACCCTCTTAACACAATCCTACATTGCCAGAAAGTTAATAGCCCTGGGCTCCAAGTGGGCTAAATCCGGCTCTGAGTAAGTGGAGTCGGGTGGGGTTGGGTTAACAACCATATTTAGTTCCGTAAATAAATGTAGGAGAGGCCGACTGACAGCATCCACATTTTATGGGAGAAGACATAATCGCCCACGTGTGTGTGCGTGCGTGCGTGCGTGCGTGCGTGCGTGCGTGCGTGCGTGCGTGCGTGCGTGCGTGCGTGCGTGCGTGCGTGCGTGCGTGCGTGCGTGCGTGCGTGCGTGCGTGCGTGCGTGCGTGCGTGCGTGCGTGCGTGCGTGCGTGCGTGCGTGCGTGCGTGCGTGCGTGCGTGTAATATTACATAGTACACCGGTTTACGTTAAAAATAAGATTCATTTGCAGAAGTTAGAGAGTCGAGGCGATCGTGTTAAACGCTTTATCTACAGTAAAGCTTCCAAATAAATTAACATGATTCCGAAACAAGAACATAAATATGTTGGTCAGTAAGAAATGTTCTTTTGAATATTTTGAACATAATTCATGAATCCATTTCCTCACTCAATCGACGTCATAATCAACTTAGCGACGTGTATGCTGACGTCATAATCATGACACATCGTGAATGATTCGATTAAGCCAGTCTTTAACTCTTAATAGTCCGACGCGTTGTCATCGTACTAGCATACGCCCACTCCCATAGCTACGCCGCTACTCTATACGCGAGAGGAGTGAGAGAGCGAGGACCGAGCAATAGGACGACGATAACACGTTGGTAAGAATTGTTTTTGATATTTAAGAAACATGCTGTTGAATATTTTGATACTGATTTGACTGGGCGCTGTTGCTGGAAATCGTGTTCAATCATGTCATCACATGTAAAATATAAAGCGCAACTGAAAAAATAAACGGGGTGGGGGGGGGGGTATATTACATAGTACACCGGTGATTGGGTCTCGAACGGTTGAATCTAGGTCGGTGTTATTTACGGGCGTAGAGTTTCGCGGAAAAGCTAACGTAATCAATATAGGCCTTTTGACGTTACGTGCTCATATTTTATGTGACTTCTAACTGTTAGGACACTAGATATTACAGGTACGCGCGAGACAGATTATAGCTGTTCAAGAGACACGGTGAGACTGTTTATCTTACATTTGTTCGGAAGTGAATAAAACAGCAACATTTGTTCTGAGCCTGAAGATAGGATTCTGGTGTATTCGTGAATAAAACAGCAACCTAAACCAGCAACACAAGACCTCTAGCACCAAGGTAAGCCACTTTATAATAAGGATAGCCTAAATGTTTTGATTGACAATCGTTCACTCCAATCACATCGTTCACTACAAGGTGAAATGATTAGTTTTGCCCTAGTTACACAGTTAAATAGATTGTACAATTTGTTGTACGACGGGTACAAATGCCTATGGGTCGTATCAATCTAAAAATAGAGGCTTGACTTCTTCGAGAATACACCTCTAATGTATTGACCGGCCATCGTATTACGTCATCACAACGACTAGACTGTTACACAGACTCCACTTCGAAGACCAAACAGATCGGGACCAGCCTATCTCTGTAGCGGACAGTAAAAGCAACTTTTTGTTGAGCTTGTTGATTTTGGTACCATCTTTACTTCCGTATCACTAGCTTGATATAGACATTAAAATCGACTCTATCCATTCAGTGGTTCGTGTGATATCAACATCCACTAACGTCAGCAAATTCTTGACCTCATTTTGTGTGCGACAGATGTGCAACATATTTTAATTTTACGACGAATTCAGAGGAACTACTTTTCTGTTAACTACATGTCATACAGACTACTAAAGACACAAGCCTTTGAATTGTCGTCCATCCATATCACTACCACATATCCCCCTACTACATGATGTATATATACCTACTATATATAATATACACACGGTGTGAAAACAATTTTGACGCCCCGGTTGGATAGGCGACGCTTAAATTCATATTATTTATTGCATCGCTTAATTTTCGATGCCTACGTTTATTAAGGTCTATCATATAAAATTACGAACGAATACACACTCTGGGCGAAATCTGTAGGGACCATTGACAGCCGCTGGCTAGTTTTAGTGAATAACTGTCCCATAGCAAATCGCTGGCGGGGTGCATATAAGAGCTGGAAAGGAACTAAAATCGTGGGATTTACAGGGACATGAACTAACGCCATCGAAAATCGTCAGACATAAATCATAGCGTATCACACACCCATAACTCAGCAGAAACATTCTAATACAAATAACATGTCCCTTCCCCGGTATAGCACAAGTGGATGTATCACAATGGATGGATCCAATCTGTCGCTCAAGAAATGCGATGTTGACACACTGAAAAATGTCGAATGTAGAGCGACGAGGTGTGTGCCTTCATTAAAGGAACTTGACCACACACAGAGGCTAAATATACGGCAGATACCAACAATCAAAATGCAGGCGGATGAGAGGGAATATTATAGAAACAAACAAAATCATTCACGGCATCTATGATAAACGGGTCACACGTCAAATCGTCACATTGCGGGCAACACGGCTGATACCAGAGGACATAACTATAAAATCGACAAGAACTACTCAAAATTGGATATTAGGAAACAGTCCTTTGTTAATCGAGTGACAGACATATGGAATGGACTTCCACACGAGGTCGTTAATGCGGCCAATCTCCAGTGTTTTGATCGTAGATTGGATAGGTTCTGGAAGGATCAGAACATGAATTACGGCCACAGCAAGAACTATTCTGTGATATGAATGATGAGTAGATTGGAATACAGACCAGCCTCGGTATACAATGTGGAGCTGGCGTCTATACATTACAAACTTGATGGATTGGGATGCATTTTAGGATTGTGAGCGGACGGATATGGGTACGGTATCCATGTCAGATCTCCCTGCCTCATATAATATAACCTGTATTATACCTGTAGTATATACCCTGGGTATGTATGTATATCTTATATACTGTACTAGATTGGTTGTATATATATATATATATATATATATACACCTGTGCAAAAGTTAAGCACCACCCTATTTTTACGCACATGCTAGGGTATATTCATGTGCTATGAAGAAAGCAATAGCATAAACACTTATGTACCCATCCATCTTAGTGCAAGAGGTAATAATGCAACTAGAGGAATGCTGATTATGATGGTGGGGAAACACTGTATGTTTTTGTTTGAACTTGAAAACGAGGCCTGAATATGGTTACGTTGACACAACTGACAACTATTGCCCTACAGTTGACACACGTGGCTAGATTGTCATTAATGGTGTCTGAAAACGAAGTTTAACATCTGTGCACGAGTTTGAGACTGTCATTATTAATACCGGGTATATCCACCTTGTGCCTGGATGACGGCCTGGACACGACGTCTCATGCTGGTCACCAACCGACTGATACGCCATTGTGGTATTCGTTGCCATTTAAGATGGAGTGCGTCTGTTAATTCCTGTAGGTTCTGGACAGGAGGATCCCTCCTTCTCACCATGTTTCCCAGAATGTCCCAGATATGCTCAATAGGGTTCATGTCAGGGCTCCTTGCTGGCCATGGTAGGGGTTCGATGGCATTCTGGCGGAGGTATTCATGCACAGCTCTAGCACGATGTGGTCGGGCGTTGTCATCCATGAATATAGGGTGGGTTCCAGGTGCATGATTTACAAAATGAGGGACCACAACTCTATCCAGTATGGAATCTTGATATCTTTGTCCATTTAGTGTTCCAGGTACAGTCAACAGATCCAGCTTACAATCAAATGAGATGCACCCCCATATCATAACGGAACCTCCACCAAATGGAACTTCTTCCATGATGTTACGTTGGTCGTACGCCGTGCGTCTGGACCTCCATACACGAGTTCGACCATCTGTGGCATGAAGCAGGAACCGACTTTCATCGGACCAGTGTACCCGTCTCCAGGATCTCATGTTCCAGTGTCTTCTTTCGTTGCACCACCTCAGACGCTCCTCTTTGTGGTGTGCAGTGAGGAGAGGACGTCTGACAGGTCTCCTAGCTTTCATGCCAGCAGCATACAGTCTCCTTTTGACGGTAGACATTGACACTCTATTGCGCGTTTCCCATTGCTGGCTGAGCACTCTGCTGTTGGTGAATGGAGATCTCCTAACAAGGCGTACTAGGGCTCGATCATCACGGGCAGTAATCTTCTTCGGTCTTCCAGATCTAGGCCTGTCCTTCACCTCGTTAGTTTGCCCATGTTTTGCAATCAAACGACTGATTACAGTATGGTTAATGTTCAGCTGTCTGCCAATCTCTCTGCATGACATACCAGTGGTATGCATGCCTATGATTTGCCATTTCACACGATCACTTAACCTTCGTCTTGCCATAGCGGTTCACAATCAAGAGCTAATTCTCTCTGTACAAATAAACCACGGTCATGAACACAAAATTCCTAATCTTGTCGCCTAAATCTGTATGTAATGTTCTACACCTCAAACTGGACTTTTACATAACTGAACACGTGTGCTGTTTCCCGCCACGCACGGACATCAAGCGGCGTGAAGTCATGCATGCATGTGCATTTCGTACTTGGAATTATGTCAGCTAACGCGGGGACAAAAAGTATGGCAGCCTAGTTGTACCATCATGTTTCTACGTTCTATTGTTAATGCTGGTGCTTAACTTTTGCACAGGTGTATATATATATATATATATATATATATATATATATATAATATGTGTGTGTGTGTGTGTGTGTGTGTGTGTATTTTTATTTTATTGACGCACTGGCAACGTGCGGCTTCAATTTCTATGTGCTAACCAGCCGATGCACCCATTAGTTTAATTTGTTGTTCACCATCTCCCGGTTGGGGGTGGGGGTGGGGATCGAACCGCCATACTGCAACTCCGCATAGCATCAGCAACCAGACATCTTTCCACTGGACCACCGCGCCAAGACTAAGTCTAGGTTTAGCCGACCAGTTTTCACATGTCTGATATACTGACACACTGATGATTCATATGGGACTACGGATGCACCTGCCACGATTCAATCCTAGGCTTTTTAAGCCTATTGTATGTATTCTGCGTATATGTATGTATTCTACATATATGTATATCATAGGTAGCAGTCGATGCAGTATATTTAGACTTCTCAAAAGCATTCGATACAGTGCCACACCAATGACTCCAAACAAAACCTTGAAGCTATTGTATTGGCGACAACTTAGTAAGATGGATAGGAAACTACGAACTCAATGAGCTTGGCTCATGCCCATGCCACACCGGTGAGAAGATGAACCCAGCTACAAACCAGTTCAAGCATCACACAATGCCAACACATTTCTCAAACCGATACTCAGTACTAAGCGAAGAAACTGTAAAGATACACAACAATGAGGCACCCAAATACACTATGAGTTGCAATGAAAACATAATAAGCTACACAACCTTGGACAATGGAAGACATGAAAAATCAAAACACAAACACGTAAGGCATATAAAAACATGTAAAAACTCGAACTGGTGAGAACACAGACACCAACACAGGGCAGATACCAAAACATATTCAAATAAACAATGATAGAAATTCTAAAATAGTAACCAATACATGTATATGCACAAATGCAGATAGTCTGATTAATAAAAAGGCTGAGCTTGAAGCGCTAGTACACAAGATTCGCCCTGCTATCATACTAATAACAGGAGCCATACCAAAAATCACAACCATAAACATTAGTGAACTACAGATTGATGAGTACCATCTCTCGCTGAATAGTAATCCATCAAGAGGAGTCATCATCTATTCCCATGTATCATTAAATGCTAAAATCTGTGAAACCCTAAATGATGACAGCTTTCAGGAATCTGCATGGAGTACATAGACGACACAACAAAAGGAAAACATACTTGTTGGTTGTATCTACAGAAGTCCCAACTCGGACGGCCCAAACAAAAACAAACTCGTAAATCTACTAAACAAGGTTGATACAGCAAATGCAGACCACAGTCTTATAGTAAGGGATTTCAACTTCCCATCGATTAACTGGTGCACTGGAATTTCTTCAAATGAAGACGAAGATGCTTTTCTTAAAACTAGCAGCAATATCTTTCTACAGCAACTAGCTACTAATGCGGCACGACATACTATAAATCAGACTTCAAATATTTTGGATCTAGTTTTAACAAACAACCAAAACATTGTCCACAAAATAACCCACCTACCTCCACTAGGAAAAAACTAGATGTTCTGCAAATATCCATACATCCTGACATCTTAAGCACAAGCAAACACATAGCTAGACCAACGCTACTGTTGAATAAAGGACGGTATACGAAAATGGGAAAAGATTTAGGAACGACTGACTGGAATCATCTGCACGAGCGTAATGCGTCAGAAGCTAGGAACCTCCTACACAAAACATTGATCACAATGAAAGCAGTATATCCCTTCATCAAATAAATGTGGTAAGAGAAAGCACCTCTGGCTTGGCCGTACTACAACAGAATCACTAAATAGCAAAAATCGGGCATACAAAAGATACAGTGAAACAAAGAAAACCACAGATTACGCCCTTTACCAAATTGCTAGAAACAAAACGACACCATGCATCAGAAAATCAAAACAGACGTTTGAACGTAAAGTAGCAAGTGAAAGGTAGAGAAATTCCAAAGCTTTATGGAACTATGTCAAGAGTAAAACAGTTCTACGTAAATCAATTAGCAAGCTACGTAACCTAGCTAACGACACTATCACTACAGATGATAAAGAAAAAGCAAACATTCTTAACAAATTGTTCTCAAGTATGTTCACTTCAGTAGATCTTCATTCTACACCAATCATTAGCCCCAGAAGCAAAGGTATTGTACTAAAAGACATAATAATACCTATTGCCATCAAAAATAAATTGAAAGGACTCAGACCCAATAAAAGCAATGGCCCGGATGAAATACCAGTGAGATTATTAAAGGAAGTGGCTAGAAAAATTAGTACACCACTATGCAAAATCTTTCCTCGGATGCAGCACGGTGTCACAGTGGACAAGATCTTATAGATGCTGGTGAGGAGCACTCTAGGCATATAGGTTTGCTGGTGGACTAGGAGGGTCGTGGGTTTGATCAGGGTAGCTTGGCCAACAGCGTCGAAAGGGAGGTGTTGCATCAAGGCAGAGTTTATTATGTGCGTGAATGGTTTGGAGAAGCTATCGCCTGTATACTTAAAGTTCATTGACGATGCTGTCAGGTCCATTTCTCAGGGACTTAAATGCTTTCTCAACCTCAGTTGTTTCGATCTGTGTTTGTGGCGGGCTACAATCGACTGCAAATGGGTGTAATTGCTTACCGTCTGTATATGTGAACTGGCATCAACTTTCTCCCTGGTCAGTCAAGAAGTTACTGTCAATGTTATGTATGAAAAGCGATGCTGGTGGACCAGCAACCCTCAGAGGCCAGGCCACCCTAGACATTTTACGACAATCAACTGTGGCTGTGATATCATCTACCAAAATGTCTGCTTGTAGATTGGCGAGGCTTTTCAGTTGTTCACTAATCTGACAGAGTATTGCATTGTGTTCTTGGTGTAGCCTTGTGCGGTCTTTGCTCGTTGATAGGCGAGGGGCGGTAGTACCGTATGTTGTTTGGACAGCTTTGCAAGGAGTGGGTCTACATCGTAATGTTCAGCTCTGTTGTTATGCTTGACAACTTCTATTACATTGGTCGCAAATGTTTCAATGCATTTGAGTACTCTGGATAGACCATCATTTGGATTTGAGTCTATGACAATAGTTTGTATCTGTTCCTCATGGACCCTCTTGTATGGCAAATGTGTTGTGGTGTCATTGACGAGCCTCTCTAGATCAAAGCTAGGCTTGCCAAGTTGGTTGATGTGGTGCGTATGTTGCAGGCAGATGTGATCATTTGAAGGTGGTTGGTCATTGGCTTGTGGCCATAGGTGTATGCCTTCATATGATAGTGAATCCTGAACTAGTGGCTTTGCACTGATTTTACCCATCACATCAATTTGGTTGAAGACAGCTGTTGCGGCATTGGAGCCTGTTTCTGTTCTATGGTCTATGATGTATCCTGTCCATGTTGTTCGGTTGGGGCACGGATGTTTGAAGACAGTGTGGCAAAGAGGCCATGAACACTGATAAACAAGGCCACGCTAGAACATCTCCATTGCTGTTACGCTTGCCCATAGCATAAAACACCATGTACGTGTTGAGTCCTGCATCCTTGTCTGCTTTGATGAGACTTTCTAGCTTACAATAAAGTCTTCACGCACAACGAATTGCCATCTGGTTGAAATGGTGATGGTAGAACTCAGTTTGGCATAGAAGGAATCGATCGAGAAAGGATTCTTCTTGTTTTTTCGGTAGGGGTGGGGGTGTGTGTGCATATGCATAACTATGCGGCACTTGGTCGTGGCACCATTTCGCAGTGGCAAATCCAGGTCAATGAATGCAACATGATCATCACCGCATCCGAAAGTTAAGATGTGATCCAAGAGCCTCGGTCCAATTACAAAGACCAGGACATGGCGCAGTCTGTTTCTGCTGCGAGGATCAGATTATGAGGGTGGTCATCTGTAAATGAGTGGATATGTTTGCTTCTTGGATTCATGCAGTTTCAATGTTTTAAAGTGTTCACAGTCTGATCCTAATGATCGCTGAGATGCAGTAGTCAGTCAACATACTTTGCATGTTGCTACTGAAAACTTGGAGGGAGATTATGATGAATGGCGATGTTGAATGCAGTTTCTTGGAAGGAGGTTAGACATAATCAGAGCTGCCTCTGAATGTGGTTGTCATCTCACAAACCGTATGACATTAATTTCTCAATTAAGTTGGTTTTCCAAATAATTTGGTACTTGCATAGTGTGTGACCAGAAACGGTGTTGCTATCGCTCATGAGGTAATAGATGAATCAAGTCTGCCACTCAAGCATATGACGGCATAACCAATTAAATCACATGTACGTAGGCTGATGTCACAATCAAAGTGCGTAATAAATGCGGTATCTAGGTACGTGGTGAGTGTACGAATTGTATACCTTTAATATTTAATACACATTCTAGCTGTTGAGTATTTTCAATGTAATTCGACTGGTCGCTGTTGCTGCCATAGACAGAAACCACTGTTGCTGTCATAGGCAGCAACATCATCCAATCAAATTAGTTTCACAATATTCAATAAGGTATCTGTAGGCTATAGTTACATTGCTATTCCTGGGATTCTGCGAATTCACGGTTCTATCGACCCCCAACACTGGAAAATGAAAGGGTGGAACTTAGCTAGAAATGGGTGGAGCATAGCTAGAAATGGGCGAGTCATAGCTAGAAATGGATCCCTCTATTATGTTATCATGTAGCTCTATAAGTTTCTTCCTTCTTTATAAGAGAGCCGCCAAGACAGCTATACTGCTCAGTGAGATCCAATCTGCGATTTATGGCACATCCAATCTGCGATTTATGGCACAGATACCACACAAGACGGGACCGACGGTTTTACGACCCCACTGCCAAAAGACGTGTCAGGTGAATGATACATGGAACAGCCAAATATTACACACCTTGATCGCATGCCTGAATGCGGGATCAAACCCGGTTCGTTGGATTGAAATTCCAAGCACAGCACAGCCGTTTACCCCACTAAACCATTCATTCATATTCTGGAAGCCACTCACGTTCAGACTGTTGCAAATGTTCAGATGACTCAATTAATTAAGCTGATCAGTCTTGTTTTGTAGTATGTGGTATGGTATGCCATGGTAGACACGCTTGACCATTTTTATATATATAGCACAGCATATTTTGCTAACCGTTTGCCTTTGATCCATATAGGGTAGTTCGTAATTTCCCTAAACCCATTAATAGTATTATTTGACACTTTAAAAATTATATTGCTTCGAAATAACTTAATCCCCATTATTTATTTAGAGTGTAATTGCCGAGTCTATATGAAAAAACTGTGTAAAGGATTTATTTGTTGTGACTGAGTTTGATTTTAACAACTAGATTGCCTTGTAGCATTTACTGCGGGCCGTTCATCTAGCGGCTGTCAATGGTCCCCACAGATTCCGTCCGGAGTGTATATTCGTTCGCAATTTTATATGATAGACCTTAATAAACCTAAAGTATTATATGTTTCCTGTGAAAAGAATCATTCCTCTACACGTAGGCATAAAAAATTAAGCGATGCAATTAATAATATGAATTTAATCGTCGCCTATCCAACATGGGTGTCAAAATTGGTTTCACACCTTGTGTATATAATATATAGTAGGTATATATACATCATGTAGTAGGGGGATATGTGGTAGTGATATGGATGGACGAAAATTCAAAGGCTTGTGCTATAGACCTTACGTGAATTAATATTGTCTGGTATGAAGAGAGTAGCGCTCGTTTCCTTTTAAGTTTCAATTCTCTCTACTACCATATTCTGGTGGAAATCACTACGCCAATGGCAAGTCAATAGGCTACATACGAGATACTTTTCTCGATCTCGTATCGAAGGAGATCTTGCGAGATACGAATGTGGGTCGTACGACACCACAGGCCATTTTACAATGGAGTGTGTGAGATTCGCATAAGAAATACACATCGCATACCACGGAACAGATGCACCTAGCCAACCAACTACATGCACACCATCAAACCACAGGCCTTTGAATTTTCGTCCACCCATCCAAGTACCACATATCCCCCAACTATATATATGGCGACTGCCACATGGAGTGGGGGTTGGGAGGGAGGATGTGTGCGTGCGTGGAGGGCATCTCACAGAACACCTACTCTGATCACAGTCATGTGGAGGGTATGTGTGTGTGCAATCTCTCAGGACAACCACTCTGACCACTTTCATGGGGAGGGAGGCAAGCTTTCAGGACAACCACCTTGGCCACCGGGAAGGGGAGACACTGCCACCGGGAAGGGGAGGGGGCAATCTCTCAGGACGACCTCTCTGTCCACAGAAGAGGCATGAATGCAATCTTTCAGGATAAGCACAGGGGTGGGGTGGGGGCAATCTCTCAGGACCAGCACTTTGGTCACTGGCATGGAGAGGGGGAGGGACATCTTTCAGAACAATCACACTGACTGCTTCCATTGAGAGGGGGTTGCAATCTCTCAGAACAACTACGCTGGTCACTGCCACGGCGAGGTGGCCAGTCTCAAAACGACCACTCTGGTCACTGCTTATGGCGACGAGTGGCATTCTCTCAGAACAACCACTCGGGTCACTGAGACAGGGAGGGGGGAATATCTCAGAACAATTATTATGATAATTGCCCTGGGAAGGGGGAATGGGGAAAGCTTTCAGGACAACCACCTTGGCCACGGTCACGGGGATGGGGAGGGAGCAATCTCTCAGGAAAACCACTTTGGCCACTGCCACGGGGATGGGGGCGGGAACAATCTCTCAGGACAGCCACTTTGGCTACTGCCACGAGGAGAGGGGGGGGGGTGCCTCTCAGATCAATCACTCTGTTCACTGACATGACAATGTGGGATGGACAATCTATCAGGACAGCCACTCTGGCTACTGCCATGCGAAGGGGCAGGGGGCGAGGATGGGGGCAATCTCTCAGACCAATCACACTGACCACTTCTATTGTGAGGGGGTCCAGTCTCTCAGAGCAATAACTCTAGCCACTGCTATGAGCCGGGGTTGCATTCTCTCAGTGCAAACACTGTTGGCTGGCCACTGTCATGGGATTGGGGTGACAATTGCTCAGGACAACCCATCTTGCCCCTGCCATGGGGAGCGACGACGTGACAATTGTTCAGGACAAGCACTCTGGCACTGTCATGGGGCGGGTGCAATCTTTCAGGGCAACCACACTGGCCACCGCTATGGCGAGGGAATGCGGGTAATCTATCCTGACACCCAATCTGGTCACTGCCATGGGGAGTGGACTGGGTAATCTCTCAGGAGACCCATTCTGATCACTGCCATGAGGAGAGTGGGGTGGGTAATTACATAGAGCAACCACTCTGGCCACCGTCATGGGAAGAGGTGTGTGCAATTTCTAAGGACATTCATATGGCTACCGCCATGTGGAAGGGTTCAATCTCCGGACAACCGCTCTGGTCACTGACATGGGGAGGGATGCAATCTCTCAGGGCAACCACTCGGGTAACTGCCATGGGAAGGTGTAAATCTTTCAGGACAATTGCTCTGGCCAATGCCACGGGGAGGAGGAAAGCTATATCTCAGGACACCCACTCGGGCATGGCCATGGGGGAGGGAGACAATCTCTCAGGACAAGCATTCTGGTCGCTGCCATAGAGAACAATGATAATCACCACTGCCACGTGGAGGGCGGGTGGGGTGGGGGAATTGTCTCGGGATAACACCTCTGACCATTGCCATGGGAGACAATCTCTCAGGAGAATTACTCTTGTCATTAACATTGGGGTGGGGCTTGAAGGGGGGAAGGAGAACCTCTCAGGACAACCACTGCGACCACTGTCACTCCGAACACTAAGTCACTGTCAAGTCTAATCACTCGCGTTTTGCTACAATCCTCTAACATATAAATTTGTGGCACTAGCAGTACTGTTTAGGAAAAATACACTCCAAATAATATCACACATTTTTAAATTGATTAATTATCCTAGCTTCAGATAAAACAGCCTTGATCGGGAATGTATTTTTGCACCATGATAACCAATTCAACTCATTGGTAAACATGGCGAGAAGATTGGGCAATGGAGCAAAATCATTAGCCAATAGATTATTAGACAAAATAGTAACCAAACAATAAGACATACCACTCAATGTACGCGCGCTCCTTGCCCCCCCCCAACTTGATTCATAGTAGAAGGACAAGGCCGTAGATAAGGGGTGGGGGGGGGGTTGTGATATAGGCTAACAGGAATATCAAGTAGACTGTTTGTAGAGAAAATTGGTAAAGAATAGAATAATTTAAGACAACTGACGGTCCATATTTCCCTCTGGTAATGCAGAATATGCTATCTGAAAATATCTAGATATCAAAATTCTCCAGGTGGTGTGACGAGGGTGGGTGGGGTGGATCCCGGAAAATCCATCCTGTTTGGCTTCGACATGCCTCCTCAACAATTTCACAACCTTTCTACAGCCTTGAATGAGAGAGCATTCTCTTACATTTCTAAATGTACATGCATATGCATGAATGAGAGGCGTGATGGAGAAAATCCGCTTACATCTCTAAATGTACATGAATATGCATGAATAATAGGCGTTCAGAGAAAATTCTCTTACATGTCGATATGTATATGAATATGCATGAATGAGAGGCGTGATGGAGAAACTTGTCGTAGATGTCTAAATGTTCCTTGAATATGCATGAATGAGAGGCGCTCGGCTTTCTTGGGTGTTCTAAATAGATCAAGTTCTTGTTCGTATACTGACACATCACATTCGTTGAATAAGGAACACCGTCGAAGTCGCTCCATTGTAAAGATAACTGATAAAATATGTTAGCAGTATGATTAAAGACATTTATTCTATGGGTGTAACAATTGCATAATTTGTGGCATTTGCGAACATTTGGGCATAGTCTACCAGCCATATATAAGGTAGGTCAAATTAACATTTTCTGCATGATATAAGGGCAATTATCCAATTACGACCAATAAACTGTGATCAGGTAATGTGAATGGCTAGCCAACCCAGAACCAGTGGGAACGCTGCCTAGGGCTACATGGCGGCTACCCCGTGGATGGCAATCCCCTAATACACAGACCCAGGCAAGGTCAACTATGATCACAAATGTCCCTTGGAGTGTTCAGTATTTCTGAGAAGCTTGAGAATTCCGGATTTTGGAACAGACATTATGAAGCTATTTGACAAGAAAACGGCGATGAAATCTACACAAAATATAGACAAAACCAGAAAAGAAAACCAACAACATGGCCACGCCATTGATCGCCTGCATCTGGCTTGGATACAGCTAAGATCTAGCCAGTCCAATCGATCCCTGATTGGTCTAAAGCAAACACAAAACGGGAACCATGGGTCAAAAGATAATGAGATGCAGAGCGCACACGTATAAAAGCCACACCAGGTCTGAGCATGGAGAGGTTAGACAGTCAATGGTCTAAGTATTCCCGCTTCACCAGCTGCTACTTGTGAAATCCACTGCGGAAGAGCCTACTGTGAAGACCTGTTTGTCTGAGTGACATTTACAACGCCTCCGCTCAGACCTAATTTTCGGATGGACTGCTAAGTTTACAGCAGCCCAAACTAACAGCCTAAATTGTTCCGCCTTCCTGAGAAATAACTTTCTGCTGCTCCTTGTGTTTCTAAAAGAGACTTGTGTACACAAAAACAGCTGCTCCCCCTCTATACTGAGGAGGGACAGAATATGCCATGACCGCAGTCTACATCGCCTGACGTCGTACTGGTTCCATAAGCGACCGCCTCACAAGAACCCCTGTAACACATGGATGAACTGTGTAACTCTCATTTTGGTACTTGTCGCTGACCAAGACCGGCTTTGTGCCATCGAAATTCTACCACCTAAAAATGATTTTTTTTCCCAATCCTGTTATTCGTTGACTAGAGCATCTGCTATGTTATCAGTGCTATGCCTACAAGCTCATGAAAGAAAGATCGCCTGGTCTTTTCTTCCATTCCTAGAACTGCTGTTCTCCTGGCTTTGTGGTCTTCCGCCTTCCGAGGACTAAGTCACTGCGTGATGTTGCGTCTTGGGAATATACCTACCAAGGCAGGTTCAAAGCCAACAACGTCTGCATTATCAAAACCTAGACCCGCTTCTGCAGGAATTGTGACTGTTCGAATTCGTACTGCTTGACAAGAGACCCGAAATTGTATATGCTAAATCTTAAATGTATAGATAACTCTAGTATTTTCTATTGTTTACATCATGTCGAGGAAGTGGACCTCACATCGACCACCAAGCCGGGCCCAGTCTGCCCAGCCATAAATCAAAACAGACAGTTCTGTGACATGCCTCCTAATATTTTACAATTTTCAGCTCACCTGGTCTGAAAGGCCAAGTGAGCTTATGCCAGGGCGACATAAAACTCATGATTATATGATTATAGTTTGTTCAAGTGCACCTGATTGGGCAAATGCCATCTTGGATGACCTAGTTTTTGAGAAAGCGACTTCTTCAGAACCATTGAATGGATTGTGATGCAATATTCTTTCCAAAACCACTCAAAGGTCAAAACTAATGAAATATCATCTAGGTTAACAGCTGAACCAGATTCGTTCAAGGGAACTTGATTGGTCAAATGCTTCGGTGACCATCTTGGATGGCCTATTTGACGGGAAAATTACTTCATCCAGAATCGATGAATGGAGAATCGATGAATGGATCGGGCTGCAAGTTGGGAGATATGATAAGGGAGTGAGCGCCATTAAAGGTTGATCACGTGAAATTGATATGTCAAAAATACATGTCCGCCATGGACATCAAAATATAGTGTGTTTGGCGACTATCTTGGATTTTCTAAAAAAATTTGAGGAAAACATTAAAAAGTCTACTTATTAACCACTGGGCCAATTTTAATAAAACTTACATGCAGCTAAGCCTTTTGCACAGAAATAGGATTAGTATACATTTCTAGTGATCATCCCATTTGTTTTTCAACTCAGGTGATTACGCCTGGATTTTAGCTGTACACACTACTAGTTAACGTCTTACGCTTAGTCAAGTATTTTCAGAAAGTAGAACTGAATCCATTCAGGCTAGCTGAAATTATCCAGCAGAAGCCAGACATTTTAAGATTTAAAAGAAATCAAGGGGAATATCTCTGGTCATTACGTGCAGATTTCAGTAGTACATAATCACAAGAAAGGGCTCCTGCAGAGGCCTTTATTTCCAAAATGTGAACTGAAGAAAAGTAGGCTAGCTGATATCATCAAGCAGAAGCCAACTATTTTACAATCTTTCAAGAAATCAAGGGGCATACAACCAGATCTCGGCCAAAAGCAATTCCGGTCAACGTCTCATGCAAAGTCACATATTTCTCAAATTTGAACTGAATCCATTCAAGCTAACTGATGATAGCGAGCTGAAACCAAATATTTTATGATTTTTCAAGAAAGCAAGGGGGACTACTCTTGTGATTACAACCGGATTTCGGAGCAAAGCAAGCCCAGGCAGGTCGTCATGTTGAAAGATGTATTTCAGAAATATGAAATAAATCGATACATGCTCACTGAAGTTTTCGAGCGGAAAACAAATATTTTAAAATCTTTGAAGTAATCAAGAGGGATAACTCTAGAGATTACATCCAGATTTTTGTCCAATGCAATTCTAGTGACTGTCTCATGCTTAGGCACGTATTTCAAAAATTTCAACTGAATCCATTAAGGTTAAATGAAGTTATCGTGCCAAAACCAAATATTTAAGGATTTTAAAGAAATCGATAGGGATTACTCTTGTGATTGCAAACAGATTTCGGAGAACCACAATCTCAGTCAAGGTCTCAAACAAGAATAAAATAAAAATACATACACTGCCAGAGCCGTGCTGGAGTACAACAGGTGTAAAAAGCCTAGGATTGAATCATGGCAGGTGCATCCACAGATAGTCCCATATGAATCGTCAGTGTGTCAGTATATCGGACATGTGAAAGCTGGTCGGCCAAACCTTGACTCTTAGTCTTGGCGTGGTGGTCCAGTGGAAAGATGTCTGGTTGCTGATGCTATGCGGAGTTGCAGTATGGCAGTTCGATCCCCCGACCGGGAGATGGTGATCAACAAATTAAACTAATGGGTGCATGACTGTCGGCTGGTTAGCACATAGAAATTGAAGCCGCATGTTGCCAGTGCGTCAATAAAATAAAAATACATATACTGCCAGGGCTGTGCTGGAGTTAGAGTACAATAGGTGTAAAAAGCCTAGGATTGAATCGTGGCAGGTGCATCCACATTCTACTTCGAATAATACTTACCAGATGTACTATTATGATAATGTCTATTATCTAGTCTAGCTCAAAATAAACAATTAAAACTCCGCACTCTCCTGGTCCTGCCCATACTGTGTCCGGGAATACCATAGCCGCAGGTACCGAGTCAATTCCCAATCACAGTCAGATTCGTCTATTTTGCGCTGTTGAAAAGTCGCGTGTATTTAGTGCTCTCTTATTGATTAAATAAGCAGTTTTTACGTGTTTTTTCGGAAAACCATCGTTGGATTCATGGAGGAACTGGGGAAATCATCACAGGGTCAGGTTGTATCAATCTAGAATGTATACATTCGTGCCATAATGACTGTTTGAAATTTCCTTAAATTGGCACATTTTTTATAATGATAGCCATTGTTGGAGTCGCTTCTGTACCCGTTAACTTTTAGTTTTAATTCGGGTACTCGGTTAATTTTCTCTTGCGACTCGGTTCCTCTAAGATGGATGCGCCCTTAGCCAAGATGGCGGCGCCCCTGAATTATAGTCGTTCTTGGCTTGGTGTATCCAGGCACTCTGTTGTCGCCGATTTTAGCTCTCGCTTAGTTGTCGAGGGTGTTTGTAGTGATCGGCGAGTTATTCTTGGTTATTTAACGTTAGTTAAAGGCTGAGTTGTGTTTTTTTTTAAATTTTCACTCAAAAAAGTTTCAAATATTTCCTGCCTAAGACTTGTTATCATTAAATTGAGAGAAAGTTAATGTGTTTAAGAAATCTTAACTAGCAAGTCTATTGTGCGTATTGCTCGTCATTGGTTGTCATGTGCAGCGTTTTAATTCTTCTCTGTGTTCGCAGAAACCGAAGAACTCGGACTCGTTGTGCCGCAAGTGCAACAGGTTCATGAAACGGAAGTACCTGGGTCATCACTGTGTGGCGTGCGCTAAGTGTAAGGTCGGGAGCCCTTGTGATGTGTGCGTCAAGTGGTCGTCGGAATTGGTGGCGGAGTTTGACAAGGATCGACGGGCGAGGCTGGAGCGTATCGAGAAGGATAAGGCAGTGAAGCTGCAGCAGGTTTCGTTGCTGGGACTGGAAGGTCGGCTGAATGAGAGGATGGATTCAGCACTGGGCGTATGGGCGGCCCAGTTCAAGGCGATGTTTGACTCGTTGCAGGCCACGGTCCCGGTGAGGCAAGCTGGTGCAGGACAACCATTAGGTGGTCCGGCTAGTTCTGCTGAGGGTCATGCACCTGCCCCTTCTCTGTCCTTGGCTCAAGAGCCGACGATAGAGGAGGAAGATTTGCTGCTGAGGGAAGATTCCGGCATGCCGGATCTTTCAATGACGGCGATGCCTAGTACGTCCCAGGGGTCGCCCTCGGGATTTGTACGGGTTTGCCAGGCGGATGGTGATGTCGACGTTCCGTCGGGCATTTTTCATCCGCGATTTGTGCAACCGGATATGCCGGCGGAGCCGTGGTTTGCGGTTCCTGCGGCTATCCCGGCGGCGTTAGGTGCGGCTCCTATCGGAGTGACAGTGCCAGCCGTAATTGAGGCCGTCGGAGTCCCAGATCCCGTGTTGGAGCCGATGGACTGCGGCGAATCCGTATCTGGCGATTCGTTGGATACTGGTGCCGCTGGTAGTCGCGCTATGGATGCGCTCTGTCCTGGCAGAGACGTATATCGTAGCGTTCAGCAAGGATCGTCGGTGGCCCTCTCATCTAAGGGAGAGAGGGAGGATGAAAACGGGAGTTCTTTGATGGACGATTCCGCTTTCTGCACCGAAGCTGAATGGGTGCAGGTTCTTGGATGGATGACCAATCGTCTCGGGTTGGCATCTGATCTAGGATCTCAGCGCGATCCGGCGATGGAACGGATGTCAGAGCGTGCGGCTAGCGCTCTGTCCAGTGGCTCTTCTGCCATGCCTACACTCCCGCTGGACACGCAAACTTCTGACATGTTGGAAGTTGCGGCATACCGTCTGGTTCAGCCAGACTATGCGTTGCCCAAGGCCCCGAAGGGGATAAGGAGTAGGGTCCGGTTTCCGGAGCAGGATTATCATCGGTATGCCAGGGTTCCACGGCTTTCCGTTGCGGAACGTGAGGCGCTGAATAGGCCGTTGGCTGGGAAGGCCAAGGGGCGGTCACGTCCTTTGGTGTCTCAGACCAACAAAGACCCGTTCAATGAGCTCACGCTCATTGAGGATGCGGCTAGGGCAGCCATGGCTGCGCTGTCGCACGGGTGTACCGTCTTGCAGGGTATGCTGGACTGCACGGCGGAAGGCGGACAGGTGCCAGAGGCTGCTCCCGGAGTTGTTCGGGACACCATGCGCCTGTCTCAGGATTGCCTGGCCAGGGTAATCACGAGAACTTTGGCAGAGCGACGGAGAATGGTTCTCGATTGTGTGGAACCAGGACCAGAGATGAGGGCTGCGTTATCTTCTGCGCCTTTCATAGGTCCAGGCTTGTTCGGCGGCTCGGCACGACAAGCGCTCTCTAAGGTTGCGTCAATGGTGGCGGAGCAAGAAGTGGTCGGCAAGTCGTGGAAGTCGACCAAGAGGACTCCGCCGCAACAGTCCTACCGTCAGCATAGGCAGGAGCAGCAGAGACAGCGTCCTAGATCGCCCTTCCGTCCTTCTGGCCGTGATGCCCATAGGCCATCCGGATCGCAAGGACCTGGCCGTTCGTCCGCATACAAGCCCTCTAGTAAGAGGCCGTATGAGGACGACAGGAAGGGTGGCGGTTCGGGCCGAGGCGGCTACCGTAAGGATAGCCGTGGCGGCGGTTCCGGACCGTCATACCACAAGAAGCCGCGGGGCGGCCGTGGGGCTCGTTCCTGACAGGTTTCCGGCGGAACCAATACCGGCGGCGTTGGAAACAAATGGAGTCGAGAATCTTCACCCAAGCGATTTAGCGTCTTGTCGGCTAATCTCGACCGACAACTGTGTGCAGATTCCTTCCGTCGGAGGCAGACTTCAGCTATTCCTAAGCCAATGGGAACAGGTCATGCGCGACTGTTTAGTCTGTCAGTGGATAAGAAACGGCTACGATCCGGACTGGCTCATCCATCAATCGTTAGTTCCGTTAACCTCGACTCCAATATGGACTCCTATTCCAAGGGAATTAGACCGTCTAGTCGCCATTCAGTCAGAGATAGAATCGCTTCGTCAGAAGAATGCGATTCACCTAGTCACCGATCAGTCATCGCTGGGCTTCTATTCGATCATGTTCCTAGTTCCGAAGCGTACCGGAGGGTGGAGACCAATTCTCAATCTCAAACCGTTGAACAAATTTATTCTTTCTCCCAGATTTCAGATGGAGACGGTAGCAGCGGTAATGACAGGGCTGAGGAAAGGCATGTGGGCGGTATCGATAGATCTGAAGGATGCTTATTTTCATATTCCAATGTCAATTCCTTTTCAGAAGTACCTGCGATTTGCATTCCAAGACAATGTTTGGGAATTCAATGCTCTTCCCTTCGGCCTGACCACGGCTCCGAGGGTCTTCACCAAGGTGGTTCTCGCCATGACTTCTTTACTTCGCAGGAGAAACATAGCTGTTCACACTTACATAGACGACTGGCCGCTAAAGGCGGGGAATCCAGTCACTCTGCGCAGCAATCTGATAGTAGTCCTAGACTTGTTAAAGAAGCTAGGATGGATTGTGAATCTAGAGAAATCAGAACTGACTCCATCCCAGGAGTTTGTTTATCTGGGAATTTTTTTCAATCTCGGGGACGGCGTAGCTTTTCCGGCGGAGAGCAGAGTCAGAAGCCTGATTGCAGTGTTGGAGTCGGTTTCTCTAGGAGCCTATCTGACGGCGCGTCAATTTCTCAGAATACTGGGTTTGCTAGTATCGCTGGAGAAGGTGGTGCCATATGCGGCACTCAGGCGCAGGCCGATTCAGATGTATTTGATGTCGTTCTGGTCACAGAGAACGGATCCGTTATCTCTGAGAATACCAGTAAAAGAACCATTGATATTCCACCTTCAGTGGTGGTTATCGGAACAGAATCTCCTGCGAGGCGTTCCTCTACAACCTCCTCAACCTCAGATGTCCATATTCACGGATGCATCATTGACAGGTTGGGGAGCGGTATTGGACAATCAGTCAGTGTCAGGGGAATGGGATCGGACCAATGCGCAGAAACATATCAATGTGCTCGAGCTATTAGCGGTGGTATTTGCACTGCAGAAGTTCGAGAGTCTAATTCAAGACAAGATTGTCCTAGTAAGGACAGACAACTCAACAGTGGTGTCTTATTTAAACCGCCAAGGCGGGACGAGATCACCGGAGTTGTGTATGATGGTTTGGAACCTTCTGCTGTGGTGCCAAGAGAGGAATATTATTCTTCGGGCAGCACACATTCCAGGAAGATTGAACATCTTAGCGGATGCTCTCAGTCGAAGGACGGTTTGTCGTCCGACGGAATGGCAGCTCAACCAAGTGGTAGCGGAGGTACTATTCAAACAATGGGGCAAGCCAAATGTCGACCTATTTGCGATGAATCAAAACGCAAATATGGTCACTTACGTGTCACCGATCCCGGACCCGTTAGCTCTAGCAGTAGACGCACTGGCGATAAGTTGGAAGGGAATGTACGCGTATGCGTATCCTCCAACAATTCTCATCCCGAAAGTTCTGGCAAAGATAAGAGAGGGGATGTGCCAAGTACTACTGATCGCCCCTTATTGGCCAGGCCGATCATGGTTTACGGATCTGCTGGACCTTCTGGTCTGCAGTCCAATCCCTCTTCCAGACACAAGAGATGTAATCTCTCAGAACAAGGGTCTGTACCTTCACGACAGACCAGAAATGTTCAAATTGACTGCATGGATGTTGTCAAGCAGCGTGCAATTGAGGGTGGCTTTTCTGAGCAAGCAGCGAAGTTTGTTGCTTCAGCCAGAAGAGTTTCAACCACAAAGACATATAATTATAGAATCAACAAATTTGCACAGTGGTGTGAGAGAGGAGATATTGATCCCTTTTCTGCATGTGTTCAACACGTAGCAGATTTTATCTGTCATTTATACGAAGTTGACAAACTTGTACCTTCTACCCTAGCAGCATATAAGTCTGCATTAGCTTCGGTCATTCCTAGTCTTACCATTGAGGGAGTGGAGAATGACACATTGAATGAAGTTATCAAATGACTGAGCAATCTGCGACCCAGACAGCCAATTCCTATCCCATCATGGAATCTATCTCTTGTTCTACAGGTTTTAGGGCATGCTCCCTTTGAACCGATTAGATCTATTGATATTAAACTGTTAACTATTAAATCAGTTTTCTTGGTTGCAGCAGCGTCGGCGAGAAGGAGAAGCGAGATTCATGCGCTTTCTGCCGAACAAGACCGTTTTGTCATCACGGGTGAAGGTTTAAGATTACTTCCACGTCTTTGTTTCCTGGCAAAGAATCAGTCACTTAAATATCCAGGACAGCCGATCAATTTGCCAAGTTTAACTAGACATGACCCAAATTCTTGTGCTTGGTGTCCTGTCAGATGTCTGAAGATGTATAAGAAACGTACTTCTGAGTGGAGAGACGACCCTAAATCTCTGTGGTTATGTCTCAAAGCTCCCCATTTATGTGCTTCGAAAGATACTATTTCTCGTTGGATAGTTGACACTATTCAGATGTCGCACAAGATCGCTACAGGAAAGCAGATTGATCGTGCGAATGCCCATGAGGTCCGAGCACTAGCAGCATCATCGGCCCTTTATAAGGGTGTCTCATTAGAGCAGGTGATGTCTGTAGCACAATGGCATGCCGAGTCGTCATTCACTGATTTCTACCTTCGCGACATCTCCAGCACACTTAATCCAGTAGCCGTCGCCAATCTGTCGAACCTAAACTAAGCCACGTCCGACCACTACTTCGCACACATCACAAAAAGTCTTCCGCCTACACTGACCAAGCGCTATGCACATGACTGAGTACGACCGTGGATTGGGCCTAGCTCCTGTGATGATCAAGAACAGATCGACCACTCAAAAATGGTGAGTGTTTACATTAATTAAGTGACTATAAATATGTTTACTTCCAGTCGAAATACCAGACTGAGTAAGTGAATAGTCTGGTACAAGAGTATATTTATCCTCTCATACAGACATGAGACTCATTCAAAGATTGAAGTTGTAGTAGCTTCTTTGCACTCTACTGGACTGCCCTAGCTGAGACTTGGGGCTGACACGGGTCTGGTGGGTGTTGCATCCCCATGGACATCCCTCTGGTTTTGTGCGGACAAAAGAGGGGGGGGGGGGGGGAGCGCGGTCTAGACCATGGAAGTTTAGCACTCTATGAGTCAGATAGCAGAGCCCAAGCGTATGCCAGGGTTTTAGTCTCTTCACAACCTTCTCTGTTGGATGGTTGGTGAGTGCTGGTTCGAGCCTCACCTCCTCCCACCGGCATTTCCTGGCTGTCGAAATCCGGAGTTTATCATAATAGTACATCTGGTAAGTATTATTCGAAGTAGAATCAAAAAAGCATCCGCTTTTGTTTCTACGAGAATTCTTAATACTTACCAGATGTACTATGGCCCTGCCTCAGCCGCCCCGCTGAGGTGAGGTTGAGCTGCTTTCGCAGTTTGCCAAGGCAAATATAAGACGAATCTGACTGTGATTGGGAATTGACTCGGTACCTGCGGCTATGGTATTCCCGGACACAGTATGGGCAGGACCAGGAGAGTGCGGAGTTTTAATTGTTTATTTTGAGCTAGACTAGATAATAGACATTATCATAATAGTACATCTGGTAAGTATTAAGAATTCTCGTAGAAACAAAAGCGGATGCTTTTTTGAGATAGTCCCATATGAATCGTCAGTGTGTCAGTATATCGGACATGTGAAAGCTGGTCGGCCAAACCTTGACTCTTAGTCTTGGCGCGGTGGTCCAGTGGAAAGATGGCTGGTTGCTGATGCTATGCGGAGTTGCAGTATGGCGGTTCGATCCCCCGACCGGGAGATGGTGATCAACAAATTAAACTAATGGGTGCATGACTGTCGGCTGGTTAGCACATAGAAATTGAAGCCGCACGTTGCCAGTGCGTCAATAAAATAAAAATACATATACTGCCAGGGCTGTGCTGGAGTCAGAGTACAATATGTGTAAAAAGCCTAGGATTGAATCGTGGCAGGTGCATCCACAGATAGTCCCATATGAATCGTCAGTGTGTCAGTATATCGGACATGTGAAAGCTGGTTGGTCAAACCTTGACTTTGTCTTGGCGCGGTGTTCCAGTGGAAAGATGTCTGGTTGCTGATGCTATGCGGAGTTGCAGAATGGCGGTTCGATCCCCCGACCGGGAGATGGTGATTAACAAATTAAACTAATGGGTGCATGACTGTCGGCTGGTTAGCACATAGAAATTGAAGACATACGTTGCCATTGCCTCAATAAAATAAAAATACATATACTGCCAGAGCCATGCTGGAGTTAGAGTACAATAGGCGTGAAAAGCCTAGGATAGAATCGTGGCAGGTGCATCCACAGATAGTCCCATATGAATCGTCAGTGTGTCAGTATATCGAACATGTGAAAGCTGGTTGGTCAAACCTTGACTTTGTCTTGGCGCGGTGTTCCAGTGGAAAGATGTCTGGTTGCTGATGCTATGCGGAGTTGCAGAATGGCGGTTCGATCCCCCGACCGGGAGATGGTGATCAACAAATTAAACTAATGGGTGCATGACTGTCGGCTGGTTAGCACATAGAAATTGAAGCCATACGTTGCCATTGCCTCAATAAAATAAAAATACATATACTGCCAGAGCCATGCTGGAGTTAGAGTACAATAGGCGTAAAAAGCCTAGGATAGAATCGTGGCAGGTGCATCCACAGATAGTCCCATATGAATCGTCAGTGTGTCAGTATATCGAACATGTGAAAGCTGGTCGGCCAAACCTTGACTTTGTCTTGGCGTGGTGGTCCAGTGGAAAGATGTCTGGTTGCCGATGCTATGCGGAGTTGCAGAATGGCGGTTCGATCCCGCGACCGGGAGATGGTGATCAACAAATTAAACTAATGGGTGCATGACTGTCGGCTGGTTAGCACATAGAAATTGAAGCCGCACATTGCCAGTGCGTCAATAAAATAAAAATACATATACTGCCAGAGCCGTGCTGGAGTCAGAGTACAATAGGCATAGAAAGCCTAGGATTGAATCGTCAGTATATCAGACATGTGAAAGCTGGTCAGCCAAACCTTGACTTTTTAGTCTTGGCGTGGTGGTCCAGTGGAACGATATCTGGTTGCTGATGCTATGCAAAGTTGCTGAATGGCGGTTCGATCCCCCGACCGGGAGATGGTGATCAACAAATTAAACTAATGGGTGCATGACTGTCGGCTGGTTAGCGCATAGAAATTGAAGCCACACGTTGCCAGTGCGTCAATAAAATAAAAATACATATACTGCCGGAGCCGTGCTGGAGTCAGAGTACAATAGGCGTAAAAAGCCTAGAATAGAATCGTGGCAGGTGCATCCACAGATAGTCCCATATGAATCATCAGTGTGTCAGTATATCGGACATGTGAAAGCTGGTCGGTCAAACCTTGACTTTGTCTTGGCGCGGTGGTCCATTGGAAAGATGTCTGGTTGCTGATGCTATGCGGAGTTGCAGAATGGCGGTTCGATCCCCCGACCGGGAGATGGTGATCAACAAATTAAACTAATGGGTGCGTGACTGTCGGCTGGTTAGCACATAGAAATTGAAGCCACACGTTGCCAGTGCGTCAATAAAATAAAAATACATACATACATACAAACTTAAGCATTTTAACGGGTCATACATTATTTGGTGTGGGAGAGTGTGGATGAGGGAACAGCATTCTCGTTCTGACTCATAGCTGACAAATGTACCCAGGCCTGTCCGTCCACTTGCCCTACTGCCCACCCACCCGTTGGCTGTTGACTACTCTAGATCAAATTAGTAAATCCGTCCTCGTGTCGCCTGTTGACCAAGCTAGAAAATCCGTCCTTGTTTTCCTTAAACCACTGTAGGCCACGCTAGTAAATCAGCCCGCCCCCATGTTTCTATAAACTACTCTGGGGCCTGGGCTAAGCTAGACAATCTGTCCTTTTTGTGTGTAGACCACTGTAGGCCAAGCTAGCAAATCAGCCCCCCCCCCCGCCCCCTGTTGTCGGTAGTCTACTGTACACCAAGCTAGATAATCACCCCCCTCACTGCTGACTATAGATTACAGCAGGCCAAGCTAGAAAATACGTCCTAGTTGTCTGTAGACCTGTGTAGGCCAAGCTAGTAAATCAGCCCCCTCAATGTTGGCTGTAGACTACTGAAGACCAAGCTAGATAATCAGCACCTTCCCGGTTGTCCGTAGACTACTGTATGCCAAACTAGATAATTAAATCCCCCCCCCCCCCATTGTCTGTAGACTACAATAGACCAAGCTTGTAAATCATCACCCTCTGTTGTCCGTAGACCATTCTGGGCCAGGTTAGCAAAAATCGCCCCTCCCTGTTTTCTGTAGACTACTGGATGACAACCTAGGTAATCAGCCCCCCACCCCTGCCTGTTGTCTGAAGACTACTGGATGGCACACTAGATAATCAGACCCTTCCTGTTGTCTGTAGACTACTATATGTCAAGCTCGATAATCAGACCTCTCCATGTTATCTGTAGTCTAATGTATGCCATGCTAGATAATCAGCCCCACCCCGTTGTCTGTAGGCTACTGTAGGCCAACCTAGTAAATCAGCCTCCTCTGTTGTCTGTATATCTCATCTGCTGTCTGTATACCACTGTAGGCCAAGCTAGATAATCATCGTCCTCTAGTGTCTGTGGACCATTGTAGCCCAATATAGTCAATTATCCCCCTATGGTGTCTGCAGATGACTGTAGACTAAGCTAGCAAATTAGCCCCTTCCCGGGACAATCAGCCCCCTTCCTGTTGGCTGTAGACTACTATAGGCTATGCTAGATATTTATACTCTTTCGTGTTGACTGTAGACTACTTAGATAATCATCACCTCCCCTTGGCTGTAGACTACTATAGATCAAGCTAGATAATAAGCCCCCCCCCTCCCCCTGTTGTATGTCGACTACCGTAAACCAAGCCAGATAATCAGCCCCTTGTCGTTTTATGCTACTGTAGACCAAGCTATTTAATCAACCCACCCACCCCACCATCACCTTGACATTTGTATACTACTGCAGTCCATGCTAGTAGTAAATCGGCCTCCCCACAACCCCTCCCCCAGTTATCTGTTGGCTACTGTAGATCAAGCTAGTAAAACCGTCCTCTTGTCACCTGTAGACGAAAGCTACAAAATCCGCCATTGTCCTCTCTAGACCACTAGACAAAGCTAGTGAATCAACCCCCCCCCCCCCCCCAATTGTCTATAGACTACTGTAGGCCAAGGTAGACAATCAGCCCCCTCCCTGTTGTCTGTAAACTACTGTAGACCAAGCTAGATAATCAGTTTCATTCCTGCTATTTGTAGACAACTATAGACCAAGCTAGTAAATCAGCTCCTCTGTTGTCTAGACTACTGGATGCCAAGCTAGATAATCAGCTCCCTCCCTGTTGTTTGTAGACTACTATGTTCCAAGCTAGAGAATCAGCCCTCTCAATGTTGTTTGTAGACTACTGTAGACCAATCTAGATACTCAGCCCCTCCATGTTGTTTGTAGACTACTATATGCCAAGTTAGACACGCACGCACACACGCACGCATGCACCGTAGTCTGTAGACTACTGTAGAGCAACCTATTAAATCAGCTCCCTCCTCTCTGTTGTCTGTGGACCACTGTAGACCCACTCCCTGTTGTATGTAGACTACTATAGACCAAGCTAGTAAATTAGCCCCCCTGTTGTCTGTAGACTAATATATGCCAAGCTAGATAATCAGCCCCTCTGTTGTTTGTAGACTACTGTAGGCCAAGCTAGATAATCAACCCCGCCTGAGAAAACATGTGAAGTTATACAGATATTGCATTGATAAATTTGTTATTGTGTTTTTTCAGGGCTGACTTAAACAATGGCCGAAGCGACTGCTACTGATGATATGGCAGATGGCATCAAACAGCTGCTAGAATGTCCAGTTTGTTTGGAACGATTCACAAATCCAAAATCGTTGCCATGTCAACACACATTCTGCAAAACTTGCTTAGAGGCATTGATATTCAATGGCAATAAGATTCGATGTCCACAATGCCGCGCTGTTCATATTATTTCAGCCCATGGAATATCAGGATTGTCTACCATTTTTACAATTGTCAGTTTGATGGACATCTCTCCGAATATAAATGACTGTGGAAATAATACACGCCTAAAGCTTAGTCTCAAACATACATGCGCAGGGTGTGCAACCGAAACGATTCAGTCGGACCTGACAGCTTGTCCACATTGTGGTGACATCATATGTCCAGTCTGTAGTGTATCACATTTCACAGAAATGAAGGAGTCTTTGTTTAAAACCGCACACCAGATTCATAGCGATGTGGGACGTATTTATGATGTAAGGAATAAACTAGAGGTTGGGTTAGGTGAGCTAATGCAGAAATCTGAAGATATAAAAACAGAGATTGGTGAAAGTGTGGAGACATTTATTCTGGAAATACGTGAGAAACAGAACCGTTTGTGTCAGCAGGTAGATGTGTATATAAACGAAGCGTCTTCATCTTTACAGTCCAAAATTGCATGTTTGGAAGCAGAATTAGCTAGCAGGTTAAGTTTGTCTGTAGCTGTAGACTCTGCCATGGCGAAAATACTCAGCAATATGGAATCCGATATAGATAGCTTAATGTCTATATCCGTCCAATGTTCAGATTATAATGACGAAGACCATGAAAATCTGCTCAATAGTTTTCAGAACAGAACAAATCCTAATGTTAACTTTGTACCTATAAATGCAGAAGAACTGAGAGAGAGTATATTAAAGTTTGGTGAAATCACGACAGAAACACGTAAGAGAAATCTCGGTGACAGTACAGAGGGCAGTGCCATGTTAACGACGTGCAGGGGTGCCTATCATGAGCGACAGGATAAGGTATTAATAGATGAAAATAACAGTGGCGGGTTTAGCGTGCCTATTGGTATAGCACTTAGTCCCACCGCAGACAGAATTTACGTAACAGACATTGATAATAACACACTGCAGATATTTGATGAAAGCGGAAGACACATCAAAACAGTGCATGCCCCTGGTGGCGTGGTGGGCGAATTTAACTGGCCTACAGGAATAACGGTTAATGACAATTGTGATGTGATGGTGTCAGACACGCACAATCACTGTATAGTAGTATTCAACAGAGAAGGAGAATATAGGTTCTCGTTTGGCGAGCAAGGTGCAAATGATGGACAGCTTAACGGACCACGGGGCTTGGCAGTAGATGTGGCATGCAATGTATATGTATGCGATAGAAACAATCATCGTGTGCAGGTGTTTAATCATGAGGGTATGTTTATTAGGAAGTTTACGCAACCAGCAACTGTACCAGGTGCATTCAATCCAGTGCATTTAGCTATTGATCATGGTACAGACCGTGTATTCATAACAGACCTGGCTAACCACAGAGTACAGGTGTACTCTACAGGAGGGGAATATCTCTCATGTTTCGGTAGCCGTGAGTCAGCTGATGCTAAAATGAACAGTCCATATGGAATATGCGTAGATAATGAAGGGTATATTATCCTGGGTGATGGCGACAATCGTAGTATACAAGTATTTCTAATGGATGGTACATTTCACTGTCAACTCGGCAGCGTTTGTGCAGAAAGAACACAGCTCTCATATCCCCGTGGTCTGGCTGTCGACAAGAATAACCGTGTGTTTGTTGTTGACGCTGGACATAAGAGAGTTATTGTCTTTTGACACAAACGCCGCTTATAATTCACCTTTTTGACATCACATGAAGTCATACTCAGCTAAGCAGCGTGTAGGATGATGTCATAATCAATAATGTGTTAATGTGCTTCATAAATTTTTAAGAATAGTCTTGTATTGCTGAATTAAAATTCGACAGGATTGGTGGCTGTTCTGATTGGCTGAGCGCTTGATGACGTCATCAATATTTGAATTAGACCACATACAATTTCTTCCCGCTAAACAATACTCGAATCTGATTGTTTGAGAGAGAGCTATTGTTCGGCTCTTGACCAATCAGTGGGTGTGGCCTGACTCAAATATTGATGACGTCATCAAACTCTCGGCCAATCAGAATAGCGGCCCATCCCATTGGCTTTCTACTAAGCCACTCATTCCAGTGGTGAGTTCATTCGGGGATGGTCCTCTTTTGGACTGCTAATGGCCATTACTGCCGCAATGAAATGGTTAAATAATAAATATAATAGTTGCCTTATTTTTTATGCTGTCATAATGTGTGCTACTTGTTATTCGACAAATTATAAAATTAAACTAATAATAATAATAATAATAATAATAATAATAAAAATGTTAAAAGGTAGACCTGCTGCGATCATGTACTAAGTAATCTATATTGTATAGTGTTATGACTGGTTATGTCCTTTTGGTGTTTATGTATTAATTGTAATGTGTTTTGTGGTAATTCACCTTTCCAGAGTATCCATCAATGAGCTGACGTCATATGACGTCATAAACAACTGAGCGGCGTGTAGGATCATGTCATAATCATTACGTCATAAATGATTCTTGAACTCTTAATAGTCCGACACGTTGTACGAATTGTATGTCTCTACTATCTAAAAAACATGCTGTTGAATATTTTGAAACTAATTTGACTGGGCGCTCAGTCAAATTAGTTTCAAAATATTCACCAGATTACCTATATAGTTTTCTGGAAATCGATAGTCAGAGAGTTCCGAGATCGATCGATCCCAACACGAGCGAGGTGTGGCTGAAGCTTAGCTAGAGATGGGCGGGCCATAGCGAAAACTGGAAAGGTCAATTGTGTAAATGTAATGATTGTAATGCGTTCGATCAGTCTTGAATGCAGATTTTCTGACCGTGGTCATTTGACTATATATGATGAAACTGTGTATGTGTAATGTAAATGTTATGTTGTATAGTGAACTTGTAATGTTATGGAGGGTCCTAGGTCAAGTTAGCTACAGCTAACTTGATTCCCTGTGGAACCCAGTGGAACAAATAGTTAACTAGCTAGTCAGCTATAGTCGACTGAACACTCAAGCTCGGTTCAGATGGTTAGTGCGACGTTCATTTCAAAATGGCGGACACCGATCGCTAGCCAAGAATAAATGCATATATACAATTGTAAATATTTCACTAAATAACTTACGGTTTGATGAAATTATGCCTTCCCATTGTGTGACAATGTTCCCAAGCCCCTATTCCTTCCCACTTTATGCCATATGGACGCTTCTCGTCGTCTTGGCGGACAAAAATAACCCAGTTTCGTAGGCCATCAAAATAGACGACGGAAAGGGTCAATGCTGACTGGTACAAATTCTGAAACATCGTGGTACAAATTCCGAAACATCGCGGTTTATTTACAATAATACAGTCATAAGTGACAAAAAAGAAATAGCAGACAAATTCAATGAGTACTTTACTAACATTGGACCCAGATTATCAAAAAAATTCAACCAAGCTCGAACATACATGTACAGGACTATCTAACAGGTAGTTATCAACGCTCCATTTTCTTAAATCCTACTGATAGTGAAGAAATTTACAAAATTCTAATGCAAATTAACACAACTAAAAGTGCTGGCATTGATAATTTTAAATGGAAAATATTCAAACACTGTGTTGTAGAAATACTAACTCCTCTGGATCATATTTGTAATCTAATCTATCACTGACACAGGGTCAATTTCCAACAAGACTAAAGGTTGCACGTGTTATACCCCTATACAACGCCAAAGATGCATCTGACTTTACTAACTATAGGCCAGTCGCGGTGCTTCCACTCTTCTCTAAACTCGTGGAAAAGCTTATTTGAGTAGAATTACCAATTACCTAAGCAAAAACTCCACCTTATATCCATCTCAGTATGGTTTCAGAGAAAAACACTACTATGCTTGCCATTGTGGATATGATTGAAAAAACTACCTGTCTCCCTAGAGAATAATGAACATACTTTGGGTGTATTCCTGGACCTTTCCAAAGCCTTCGATACAACTGACCATTCGATTCTATTACAAAAGCTTGCATACTATGGAATACGGGACACTGCATTGAATTGGATACAGAGCTACCTGTCAAACAGAAAACAATGTGTACAATTCAATGGAGTCATTTCAGAATATAAAGAGCCAATCTGTGGTATACCCCAAGGTTCAGTCCCCTCATGACTACATTTTTTAGAAAAAAATTAAAATATTTGCGTGTAAAATACCCATTTGCAGGCCAAGAGAAGACTACTTTTGGAAATTCGCCACTGGAATGACTAGCTCGATTATCGAGCCAGTCATTCCAGTGATAAATTTCCAAAAATAGTCTTCTTTTTGGCCTGCAAATGGGCATTCCTCAAAACCACTACAGAGGCCGGTTCTGGCCAACTTCGTCGTGAAAGTGTTAATCTACAATATGTTATACATAATGTATGTAGGTTATGTTACAAGGCTCGGGTTATTTTACACATGGGTAATTATTGTCCAGAATTCATAAAGATAACCATTTTATAATGCAAACTGTAATTTCATTTTAAGCAGAAGTAAATATACGTGGATTTTATTTTGAGAATAATGCATAACCAAGACTTGATATATTTTGAAGTGTGGTTAATTTTCTCTGGTTAATAAGTGTACTTATGTGTGTATTTTAATTTCCAACAAATAAATAGAATGCCAGAATGAATGTATGAATGAGTGAATAAGATCTTGGATGACAGATGCGTTGAGTCAATGAGTAAAAAGGACATCGACAGGAATAAGTAATCCTGATCATCCTGAGAGTCCAGTACTACAGATTCACCTACGGATAATGGACCTTTTCACTTTATCCAGTTTATCACGTAGTTGATTATGGCATCATCACATGATGCCATAATCAACTACGTGGCGTGTAGAATGACGTGATGAATGACGTAGATACGTACCTCACGACCGCATATTTGAGGACGAACTATGCGTTGTTGTACGAATTGTATGTCTAGTATTTCATAAATATTCTGCCATAGGCAGCAACATCGCCCAGTCAAGTTAGTTACAAAATATTCAATAGCTTACCTGTATAGTTTTCCGGAAATTAATAGTTAGGGCATTCGGGGATCGATCAATCCCAACACGGTGAATTGTGGGTGGATCCTTAGCTAGAGGTGGGCGGGGCATAGCTAAAACTGTCATGGTCCATTTTAAGAAATGATTATAAATATTGGCTGGTTATTATCAACTAAGCTGAAAATCATTGCTGCACAGACATCAATGACTTCAAGCATAACGGTTCCAACAATAATTAGCCTGGTGTTAATCACAGGGAGTGACAGTATTCCCTTGAGCCATCAGCATGAAAACCGTTAAAGGTGTTGTTCCGTGTGTGGAAGCCTATGTAAAATCCTTTTAGAACCATCATTGTGTCCTGCAAAATATAACTGAAATAGCATTTAGGCTTTCATAAATAATGCAATTTCTCACTCTTTGAACTCAATTATTTTGGAACATATTTACGGTCTAATCTATGACAGACGTGTCTGGGTTATCCAATCAGAATGCATGTTATATAATATGTTTGGTTTAAACATAATTTATTTTGTTCAATGGGAGCACAGTAAGACATAAGTCTTATACACGTGTCTCCCATACATACAAATACAATACATTAATAAATACATCAAGATGGGGTATAATAAAAGATAATTAAATAGTAACGTATGTATAACTAGTTAATTGATAATTTATATCAACCACTGTTTACAATTGTCTAGGTGGTTCGCACGCTTACGTATGTGTACGTGAATATGTGCGTAGGTATTGGCGTGCGTGTGTGCTGATGCGAGAGAGAGAGAGAGAGAGAGAGAGGGAGGGAGGGAGGGAAGTAGAGAGAGAGAGGGAGAGAGAGAGGTTGGGATGGAGTGTGTATGTGTGTGAGGTGGGGGCAGAGTTAGGGAAAGAGAGACAAAAAGAGAGGAGAGGAGAATATGAGAAACAGGGTATAAACTAAGAATTTGACAAGAGTGAGAAAGGTAAGATGAGGAGCTCTTAATGCTGCGTTCACCATGCTTGTATATGTTGGGCTGTTTGCATTTCGCTCTTATAGTTGCGAATTTAACAAATAGGAACTTACTTAAAGCGGTAGGGGGGGGGGGTAGAGAGAGAGAGAGAGAGAGAGAGAGAGAGAGAGAGAGAGAGAGAGAGAGAGAGAGAGAGAGAGAGAGAGAGAGAGAGAGATAATATGTTTGATTATGAGCAAGAAGATTTAACCAATGAAATATGGAACTGCATGTTGGTTGCTGGGAGATTGGAAACACGATATGATTTAAACAACGTCTGAATCAGATCTTGCTTACGATCTGAACAGTTAACATATATTCAATACATTTTATTAAATATTCTACAACTGTGAAATTCTGTCTTCCTCAATCCACACGTTAGTGAATGATTTTTGTTAATGATCTAATTGGTTTCACAGTAGGCCTATATTCTTAGGTTAACATACAGTAAGTAGTATTCAAGCTGAGTAGATTTTGTTTGAGAAGTAATATTTTGTCTTTGAAAATGCTAAAATGTTTAAAGACCTTTCATCCAGCACCTAACCTAGCTTCAATGAAAGAGCTCTAGAAATAATCGTGTAATCAGGCTATAATTCACTCCAGACATGAGCCTGAGACATTGTAAAAGTAAGTTTTCCTTGATGGAAAATTCCTTGAACAAAGTCACAGAATTTTGGATACAGGCCATCTCCCCATGAATATGCCGGTGGAGGACGCAATGTTTCCTTAATATTGCCAAGTAATTCAGCTGCCAACTCTTCATCAATTTTTTCAGACTTATAAATATTTCATAAACTGTCTGAACAGTTTCTAGTAGATCTTTATTTGAATTAACAATTTGACCATTTATTTCAAAGGCTCGACTCATCTTTTCCACACCGCTAGACTTTTCTAGCCCACAGAAATATGTTGTCGGCTTTTCCCAATCAATAAACAATTGGGCCCTTGATCTTACTTTTGCGTCTTCAGCTTTATATATTTCTATTTGTAATAATTTTTAACTTAGTCTCCGCTAAAACACCAGTCAAGTGAATATCACCGTGTGAAACTTTGCGAAAGATTATGGTTTGTTGACCTCTGCGCATTTTCGTTGCCTTTTGTGAATGGAATACTGCCTAGATATATGAGCAAGCCCTAATTTAACATCTTCCCACCAATAAATCAAGCTCTCAAATTTTGATATGTTACTGGAGCTCAAAACGCCAGAAACTTTCAATACAGCGATGATGCTCAAAGTCATTCAGCAAGGAAATGTTAAGTTTCCACATCCCTAAGCCACGTGTAACCCATTCTGCATTATCTAACACAGTAGAAGCTAAACAATTGTCGGGAAAAGTAATGGGATATACACCAGTATCCGAAATTAAGCCTTTTAGCACTCTTTGTACGTAGATACGGTCTAAGCGAGAGGCTGTCTGACCACCTGCTGTTACCCTTGTATATGCATGCCTGTCAAGGTTTAACAGTCTATAGTTATTCAATAGGTGGTCACTATGACATTATTTCCCGCAAACGCTGGTGAGACGTATCAGAGTATATTGATATGGACCACCTATCCTTCTCTGGATTTAAAACGCAATTAAAAAATCTCCACCACTAATATAATTTTTTCTTACCTTTCTTGAATTACTGGGACAATAGTTGAGCGAAATGCACATCGTTGAGAATGGAATGCAGGGGCATAAATATACATCAAACCGAGTGTCGAACCAGAAATTTCAACAGTCACACGACTCATCTGTCATTACTATCAGCTTCTGATGAAACGATGTTTAATAAGTGCAAGCAGTTGGGTAAAAATAGGATCGCCACTCCCGTATTCAAATTAGTGGCATTGGAATATAAGATTTCACCCTTAGAAAGTTGGTTGAAATTTTCTACTATACTTCAAACATTACAGAACATTGTTTCCTGTAGCATAACAATGTTAGCATTTAGATCTGATAATTTCTTCAGCAACCTGCGTTGCTTCAATCCATCATTCAACCCGCATCAATTACGTCAGCAAAATACAATTATAACTAACCCCTCGTGTGTCAACTTAACCATTCACACTTCAAACCTTCTAGTTCAAACTGACCAAAATCAGCTAACTAGTGGCTTTGATGCATGTCTATTTGCAGGCCAAGAGAAGAGTATTTTTGAATATTTACCACAGTCATTCCAGTGATAAATTTGCAAAAATACTTCTTTTGGCCTTCAAGTGGACACTGGCTAAGCAAAAACTTAACTTTTCTTTAACGTTACACTTTTGATGGTCAATTCGATCAAATTTCCCGTGGTAAATTTATAAAAATAGTCTTCTAAAATAAAAATTACTTGAAAAATGTTAACCATTAAAACGATTAATTGATATGTTGCGTTTTGAGCGATTTGAGGTGCTGTTAACGATCTGTAAATAAAAGCCATAATGTCCTGCTTGCTTTTGTATTCTTCCTAGTTTTATTCAGTTTATCCCATTTGCCAATCTTCAGAATAAACTCTGAATTTATTAGATCATTAATGGTCAGATGTTGATACCGAGAAATACCTGAATCACTACACAGTGTGAGTAGCAAACGCCTAAACGCGTTACGTATGGCACTAAAATCGCACCCTTCTCTGAGCGATAAAACACCATTTCATCAGGCTATTGAGATTCCTGTGTTTAAATCGAGGTGTCAGACACTCCAACATATATAGAATCGTCTATGTCTTCATCCTCCCCTTCCTCCGACACGGAACTACGGTCTTCTATTACTCATAACCCCAGCAGCACCATTATTCCGTACAGTCGTCTGCTCAGAATTTCTTAAAGTGTGTAGCCACATCTCCCAGTATGCTCAACGCCAAACTATTATTAAATAATAAGAGGAACTAAATAGACCTAGTCATTCTTCAATTTTGTAGCGATAAAGTATCAGTTTTCTTACAAGAAATGGGTGAATCATAAATCCGTCTTGTTCAAGTGACCTTTGACCTATGACATGTACAAGGGAAAGATCTGTATCAACGGACATATACCAGTATTTGGTTTGTACGCAATAGTTGTGTACTTCACGATTATTTAAGCCTTTATAAGTATAAGCACGTACAGCGAGATACTGATTTTTCTAACCCAGATATATAATTCTGTTTGCCAAACTCAATTACCACGTGAAAATAATATGCGCGCGTGAGTCGCTTGGCTGATAATTGCCAAGTTAAACTAAAACACCACCACCGCCACCACCGCCGCCACCACCACCACCACTTATTATTATCCCTCGTCAATTTCTCCTAGCCTCGCACGAGCGGGCTGGTGTTGTAGTAAAGAAATGCTATTGAATTTCTTATCTCAGTCAGTTACTGTCAATTACTCACGTAGCTCGCCAAAATACTCATAACCTGAATGCTACATACCGTAACATGGGTTTATTCGCCACCCGGAGGTAATCTCGCCACCTAGGTGGTCGAATTTCTTTCATAACATCACAAGTGCCAGACACTCGCCGTCACTGTCACTCATTCCCTCCCCCACCCACTCGATCCGACTTAGTAACCCAGTTCAACTCACACACACGCACGCACGCACATACACAGTCATTGGCACCATTCACTCACCCACCTACACACCTAGGTACACCTACCAACCCACTCGCCCACCCGCGCAATGAGTCATAAAATCAAGAAGTCAGTAACTGAGTTCAAGTAGGGTGAACCAATCCTTAGATATAAAACGATATGGTGAACAAAACCAAAAACTTAACGAGAAATAATAGAGTAGTATACCAAGGTCATGGTGGCCTTAACCATTGACCTCAATACCATTGTGCTCCATCCGGTTGATATATGTAGCCTAATCCGGGGCCAAGTTTAGACCCAATGGGATGAAGCCATTGCGAGATATAAGACGATATGTTGAGCTAAGCGCAACACTTAACCGTAAAAAGCAGAGTTTTATCTTGGACTTTGGGCTTTGACCTCATGACGTCAATATCATTGGACTCCATCCCTTTGATATACGGAAGCACGTATCCAAGTTTAGTCCCAATAGGGTGAAGCCACGCCGAGATATTAGCTCAACTGAGACTGAACGCCGAAAAATAGACACATAGACGGATAGACAGACAGATAGACAGACAGCGTAACAGAACCCCTCGATATCTTGACGAAAATATTAATTTTCGCCAAAGTTTTCGTCAATAATGCGTTTCTCTTAACTTAGATATTCGGTAGTATTTTAGTATTTACGCAACTTTTTCTAGCCAAAATACGGCCGTCTACGTTGACCGCACTACGAACATTGGAAGTGATCCGGGTCTAGAAAAAAGAAATTCCGAACTTTTTGATATATTCAAATATTGCTTTGATTGCGCACTGAAAGCTTTTATCAAATTTTAAAGGCGACAATTTTGACACGCTGGTGAAAATAGTCGATATTACACTATTGACAAACGAATAGTCGCTCGCTATGTGAAAGTAAACCGCAAAACATTCTCTTGTAAACGTCACAGGTCTAACTTCGCCGGAATTATTTTACAAGCAGAAATCGTTGTTTCATCGCTGGGTTTTTTTCATTTGGTTAGGTTAATTATGCAAATTGGGCAATGTTACCCTGTTTTAATTAGTAAGTTGGCCATATCATATATATATATATATCATGCATTATCAGATATATCACAATGACCACTGACTACCCCCCCCCCCCCCCTTTAATATCAAACCAGGCTCAGTTAATGGCGATGATTCAAAAGGGATATCAACTTCCATTAACTGGCTAGTCCGAGGTCTCGGATTCCACCCTGTGCCGTTTCTTATATAACGGGCGATCTCGCCCAGCATATCAGAAACTGCATAGGGCGTAGTCAGACAACTCGGACTATTGACCGGCATACAAATTTTGTTTTCCCAAAACTAAACTCTGTATCATCATCGCCGCTGTCATCATTCTCGAGGGTTACGTCAGTAATGTCTGCTGGATGGGTAAGATTTATACCAGTCTCCAAAACCTCAATCTCATCAACATGCATTGCTGAAGCTGGATCCCCAGCTGTACTAACAATAGGGTCGCTATCACTACTAACCATGGGGCTCCCAGATTTACTGACTAAGGTATCTTAAGTCTAACAACGTGTATATAATATTAATATAGTATATATTAAGATAATATTATAGTATAATAGTATTAGGTTCTGTACTAGAAGTACTCGAGGCAGGCACTTGGATCATATCACCAAAGCGTACGCTTCCCACATTACGATTAATTACCATTAATAGTTGATCGCTTGTCACATTGAGACTTAATATGATCCGAGGACCAACATAGCAGACACTTATTTCTGTAAGGACAGGAACTAGCTAGGTGTTCATGCAGTGCTAGTACAAAGACGACACTCTTCGCTTCTCCTCTATACCAAACGGAGATGAAGAATGTCCCAACAATAGACACTCTTCCAGTTATTGGCTTGACTTTTCCACCCAGTTCTTACTCCGTTCTCAAGTGCCCTATCAAAGAGAGACGTCCTCCTTTCAATTTTCAGCACTTGTCTTTATTTCCCCATCTCGGCTGTAATTCGCTCATTTGTAATTTCTAGAGGTGCCTTAACTTTCACAATAATTGTATCTAAATAATTACAGTCAAATGCCAGACACTTTTGCCAACATTAACTAACCCCTTTAAGATATTTGGTCCAGCGCCTATGATGCCATTTAATCCATGATAGATATCGATAGCATTAACTGTCCATCCAGGAGTAATAATTCTAATACTTAGCGGTTGTTCATAGCGAGTTGCCAGACTACGCACAAGAAGCCGCATTGACACAGATTATGCTAGTCTACGACGGCGAATATAAATGCAGGCGCGCGAGACACGCTAGCTAGCCCAGGTAAACCAGAGTGCCAGGCAAACGAGAGGCCTGAATAGGAGGTCAATCCGCTAAGTAGAAATGCTCTTATCGATAACGGAAGCAGTGGGGCAAAACGGCTACCTAAACTCACATACAAAAGACTACTCGAGACGAAACAACAGCTGCAGTCTATGCATTCGTATCTCGCGAGATCTCCTTCGATACGAGATCTAGAAAAGTATTCTCGATAGTGTATTCTCGAAGAAGTCACGGCTCTATTTTTAGATTGCGGTCTATGCAGCTTATCTACTATGGGTCGGAATGGCGGCCTATTGTCAAGCAAGAAAGCAGAACGCTGACGACCATTAACCACTAGCTCTGACCTCCCACAACAAAATAAATACGATCAAACAACACAAACAGGGAAAACACCGCTTAATAAAGCTTTGAAACAAAATATACACAAAATCTCAAGACAAGGACGACCAAATTGGAGGGTAGGCCTAAAGCAGTGCCCGAAATTACTACTACTACTACTACTACTACTACTACTACTACTACTACTACCGTGACGGGTACAGTTATGCATTACATTTGGACCCAGTACCCATAACATTAAATATGTGATTAAATATATAAGTATGTAATGTCATAATCCCAATAAAGTTGCTGCTGTTATTCTTGAATGCATAACATATGTTTATCTGCATGCCTTAAATACATTGTATGCAGCCCCTTTTTAAATCCATTGTATTGTGATCATCATGGGCTTACTGTCGTCATAGCCACGCCATACTTCATTCCGCCATTATAATGAGTTCAACTAGTAAACCACTCACTCATAGTCCAAGCCTACATCCAAGGCGCTTATATCTCGAAGTGAACAACCCAGGTTATATACACCAAATTCGTGTTTTATTGTCAATCGATTTAAACTGTGCAAATCAGGAAGTGTTTACAGAAGTTTTTACAGTTAGACGCATGCAATTACGTTTTCTTTCAACTGAATTTACAAGCAGGATACAAGACACCTTCTTCAGGTCACTCACACCATTGATTTCTTTGCAAGATTACCAAAAATGTTCGACAGGTTCCCGTTTATAGCAGCAAACAACTTTCATGTTTCAATCCCTCAACATGATACAGGTTAAAGCTCATTGCCGTATTATCAGACGAATGAATGAGGCATTTTCAGTGCGCTCCTTACAGAAACATAACATGGATGTAGCCTTTCATTTTCTTAACCTCAATGGCTAAATTGTGCCCACACATTGGCATTTCTCAAGACCTCTGCAGAGGCTGGGTTTAGTCCGAGCTCATCATGAATATGTTAGTATAATGTATGCAAATGACAACTCTAAAGAGTGATGTATATGTGTACATATTGGTAAATGTCACTGTGTTATGCTATGCATGATCTTAATATTATTACATTCATTTATTTTATGGGATTGCACCATCTACAACTGTATAGCGATTAGATCTGCTTGGCGTGACACTCGGCTGTTGTCAGCCTTGTTGGACACATCCCGGTGTCACATACTAGTTAAATGCAATTGTGAGATTCGAAAATATGTTGTAGCCACTTTGTACATAGATGTTTATCGTGTACACATGCGCTCACATTCATACATATGCAAGCGCACATCAACACGCACATTCAGGCACGCACACACGTACACACAAACGCTCACACACATGCCCGCACACCCACATTTAGTCTTAATGGACATATAGTGATACCAGTGTCTACGCACCCGCGCGCACGCACAGATGCCGGCACGCATTCATATTTTCATTTCGCTACTAGGAATATATTGTAACGTAATTGTCAATGCACGCACACACCCATATAATGAATAAGTAGCAATATCAATGTTTTATCATTTATACGTACACATCCGAGCTCACACATGATTACCTGATTAGACGACATGTGAGAAGAGTCCATTTTATATCGATTTAAGATATACTAAATCTATATACACTGTAACACGTAGGCCCTATCAGGTGTCTATTTTATTATTATTGTTTAAAGCTGCTATGTCACAGCATTTCATTATTGTAAATCAGCCTCTAGGCTAATATAACATAATCTCATTGTGTCAGGAAAAGTTCACATTTGCGCAATGCCGTCAAAAAACGATCTAATTCCACCGCTACCGCGATCGTCAAATAGCGCATTTTTACACCAATTACTGATCTTATCCATCTAGTTTATATTGTATTCAGTGGGCATCTCATAAATATTCATACAGGGAAATCCCTCTTATCACGTGACATATTTTTGTTTCGCTTTCGGTTTATTGTTATTAGATGTAGGCATCATCAGTAAATACAATTAACAATTAAATGAAATGATAGGCTAAACTAAAATAGGTGAATTAGTTGTAAACTGGCCAACAATACTAGTAACGCGCACCGTGTATAAGTGAATGGGGCTTGCGTTATCAGTTTTCATAACGCGTTCACAATAGTTTGCAAACTCTTGCAGTTATTACGAAAATGGGCAGCGAAACCCACGTTCATTCATAAGTGTGTCTTACTAATATTGTGGTATTTTCGTTACGGACTTTCATTATGAAAAAGCAATCATATCCTGAATTTTCTTGACCTCATCTCAGACTGCTTTACAAATTGATGCGATATTGATATGGGAGGGGAAAGAGAGGTCTAACTTTTTGACAATTTTCAACCGACCGCATGAGTGACAGATCGGATGACCGGCCGATTGCATGAGTGACAGATCGGATGACTGACCAATTGCATGAGTGACAGATCGGATGACTGACTGACTGCATGAGTGACAGATTGGACTGTATGGGTGATGGACTGATGGGATGCATGAGTGAAAGATCGGATGACTGAATGATTGACGGACTGACAGATAGAGAGACAGACCGAACGACTGACTGCATGAGTGACAGATCGGATGACCAACTACATGAGTGATGGACTGACAGACTGCATGAGTGACAACTCGCATAGCTGTATGAGTGACGGACTGATGGACAGGCCGACCGACTGACTGACCGACCAACCTACTGCATGAGTGACAGATCAGATGACCCACTGGATGGGTAATGGAGTTACAGACTGCATAAGTGAGCGATCTGATGACTGCGTGTGTGACGGACTGATGGACAGGCTGACAGGCCGACCAACCGACTGAATGATTGACCGACTTACTGCATGAGTAGCAAAGCAGATGACTGACTGACTGCATGGGTGACAGATCGGCTGACCAACTGCATAAGTGATGACCTCATGAATGACAGATTGGTTGAATGATGAACTAACGGACATTATGACTGGCTGATCGACCGACTGACAGACAGCATGAGTGACAGATCGGATGACTGACTGCATGAGTGAGGGACATATTGGATGCACGAGTGACAGACTCGATGACTGCACGAGTGACGGACTGACTGACAGACATGCCGAACGACCGACGGCATGAGTGACAGATCAGATGACCAACTGCATGAGTGACGGACTGACAGACCACATAAGTGACAGCTCAGATAGCTGTATGAGTAATGGACTGACGGACAGGCCAACTGACCAACTGACTGCATGAGGAGTGACTTGCTGCATGAGTGACAGATCGAATGGCCGACTGCATGAGTAATGGACTGCATGTTGAATGACGGACATGGCAAATGGCTGACTGAGCGATTGACTGACCGACTGACTGCATGAGGGACAGATCAAATAACTGACTGACTGCATGGGTGACAGATCGGATTACCGACTTCATGACTGGCGGGCTGCATAAGTGATGGACTGCAAGAGTGACAGGTCGGTTGAATGACGGCCATAATGATCGGCCAACCAACCAACCAACAACTGCAAGAGTGACAGATCGTATGACTGACGACTGCATGAGTGATGGACTGACGGGATGCATGAGTGACAGAGCGGATGACTGCGTGAGTGATAGACTGACAGACAGGCCGACAGACCGAACGACTGCCGCCTGCATGAGTGACAGATCGGATGACCAACTACATGAGTGACGGACTGACAGACTGCATGAGTGGCAGCTTGGATAGCTGTATGAGTGACGGACAGGTCGACTGACTTATCGACCAACCTACTGCATGAGTGACAGATCAGATGACTGACTGGATGAGTGATGGACTGATCGGCTGCTGCATGAGAGAGAGATCTGATGACTGCATGTGTGACGGACTGATGGACAGGCTGACAGACCGACCAACCGACCGAATGCGTGACCAAATGACTGACCGACTTACTGCATGAGTGACACAGCAGATGACTGACTGAATGCACGACTACATGAATGATGAACTGCATGAGTGACAGATCGGTTGAATAATGGACTGACAGACATAATGACCGGCCGATCGACCGACTGACCAGCAGCATGAGTGACAGATCGGATGACTGACCGATTGCATGAGTGACAGATCGGATGACTGATTGCTTGACGGACTGACGGAGAGGCCGAACCACCGACTGCATGAGTGACGGCCTGGCAGACCGAATGAACGACTGACCGACAGACTGCATGAGTGACAGTGCAGATGACCGACTGACTGCACGAGTGACAGACCGGATGACCGACTGCATGTGTGAGGGACTGCATGAGTGACAGATTTGTTGAATGACGGACATGACGAATGGCTGACTGCATGAGGGACAGACTAACAGACTGCATGCTTGACAGATCGGATGACTGCATAAGTGACAGACTGACGGACATGCGGATTGACTGATTTCATGAGTGACAGATCGGACCGACTGACCCAATGCGTGAGTGATAGATCGGTTGACTGCATGCTTGACGGACTGACTGAACACATGAGCAAGCGACCTATCAACTATATGAATGACCAACTGCATGACTGACAAATTGGATGACTGCATGAGTGACAGATCGTAGGACTGCGTGAGTGACGGACTGATGGACCAAACCATCCACCCACCGACTGATAAACCCACTGACCGACCAACTGAGTAACCAATCGTCCGACCGACCAACTACACGAGTGACAGACTGCTTGAGTGACATATCGGATGGCTGCGTGAGTGACAGTCTGCAGGAGTGACAGATCGGATGACTACATGAGTGACAGACAGACGGACTTCATGAGTGACAGATTGGATGACTGCATGAGTGACAGATTGGAAGACTGCATGAGTGACAGATAGGATGACTGCATGAGTAACAGACTGATGGACTGCATGAGTGACAGATATGATGACTGCATTGTGATAGAATGATGGACAAGCTGACAGACCAAACCACCCATCCATCGACTGACAATACCCACTGACTGACCAACTGAGCAACCAACCGACCGCCCGACCAACTACATGAGTAACAGACTGCATGAGTAACAGCTCGGATGACTGCATGAGTGGCATATCAAATGACTGCATGAGTGAAAGATCAGATGACTGACAGACTGACGGACTGCATGAGTGACATATCGGATGACTGCATGAGTGACATATAGCATGACTGCATGAGTAACAGATAAGATGACTGCATGAGTAACAGACTGATGGACTGCATAAGTGACAGATATGATGACTACATGAGTGACAGACTAACGGACTGCATGAGTGACATATCGGATGACTGCATGAGTGACAGATATGATGACTGCATGAGTAACAGACTAATGGACTGCATAAGTAACAGATATGATGACTGCATGAGTGAAAGACTGATGGCCTGCATAAGTGACAGATCAGATGACTCATGAGTGACGGACTGACGGAGTGCACGAGTGACATATCGGATGACTACATGAGGGACAGATAGGATGACTGTATAATTGACAGACTGATGGACTGCATGAGTGACAGATCACATGACTGCATGAGTGACAGATCAGGTGACTGGGTGACAGACTGAAAGACTGCATGAGTGACATATCGGATGACTGCATGAGTGACAGACTGATGGACTGCATGAGTGACAGTGCAGATGACCGACTGACTGCACGAGTGACAGACCGGATGACCGACTGCATGTGTGAGGGACTGCATGAGTGACAGATTTGTTGAATGACGGACATGACGAATGGCTGACTGCATGAAGGACAGATCGAATGACCGACCGACTGCATGAGTGACAGATCGGATGAGCGACCGCATGACTGACAGACTAACAGACTGCATGCTTGACAGATCGGATGACTGCATAAGTGACAGACTGACGGACAGGCGGATTGACCGATTGCATGAGTGACAGATCGGACCGACTGACCCAATGCCTGAGTGATAGATCGGTTGACTGCATGCTTGACGGACTGACTGAACACATGAGCAAGCGACCTATCAACTATATGAATGACTGACAAATCGGATGACTGCATGAGTGACAGATCGTAGGACTGCGTGAGTGACGGACTGATGGACAGGCTGATGGACCAAACCATCCACCCACCGACTGACAAACCCACTGACCGACCAACTGAGTAACCAATCGTCCGTCGACCAACTACATGAGTGACAGACTGCTTGAGTGACATATCGGATGGCTGCGTGAGTGACAGACTGACGGACTGCATGAGTGACAGATCGGATGACTACATGAGTGACAGACAGACGGACTTCATGAGTGACAGATTGGATGACTGCATGAGTGACAGATTGGAAGACTGCATGAGTGACAGATAGGATGACTGCATGAGTAATAGACTGATGGACTGCATGAGTGACGGATATGATGGACTGCATGAGTGATAGACTGATGGACAAGCTGACAGACCAAATCACCCATCCATCGACTGACAATACCCACTGACTGACCAACTGAGCAACCAACCGACCGCCCGACCAACTACATGAGTAACAGACTGCATGAGTAACAGCTCGGATGACTGCATGAGTGGCATATCAAATGACTGCATGAGTGAAAGATCGGATGACTGACAGACTGACGGACTGCATGAGTGACATATCGGATGACTGCATGAGTGACATATAGCATGACTGCATGAGTAACAGATAAGATGACTGCATGAGTAACAGACTGATGGACTGCATAAGTGACAGATATGATGACTACATGAGTGACAGACTAACGGACTGCATGAGTGACATATCGGATGACTGCATGAGTGACAGATATGATGACTGCATGAGTAACAGACTGATGGACTGGATAAGTAACAGATATGATGACTGCATGAGTGAAAGACTGATGGCCTGCATAAGTGACAGATCAGATGACTCATGAGTGACGAACTTACGGATTGCACGAGTGACATATCGGATGGCTACATGAGGGACAGATAGGATGACTGTATAAATGACAGACTGATGGACTGCATGAGTGACAGATCACATGACTGCATGAGTGACAGATCAGGTGACTGGGTGACAGACTGAAAGACTGCATGAGTGACATATCGGATGACTGCATGAGTGACAGACTGATGGACTGCACGAGTGACAGATCAGATGACTGCAAAAGTGACGGACTGGCGGACTGCATGAGTGACAGACTGGCGGACTGCGTGAGTGATCGGTCAGATGACTGCATGAGTGACGGATAGGCAGACAGGCTGACAGACCGAGCCACCCACACACTAACCGACCGACCAACTGACTGTGTGGATGACTGACTTAGCGACGAATGAAGCTGTAAGACTCGTGTATGCGTATTCTACCCGCAAAACGTGAATAGTCAACCTTAGATTTCTTATGCCCAATGCGGAGAATAGGGCTATGGAACTGGCGTAGGTGTGTACAATATCACGTAAAATCGCGGAAATCACCTGGACTTTAAAATAAGCCGCCAGCGTATTACAATTGTACCATAATAACAACGGTAACAGTGGCGAATTGGCCATTGGGGCGAACGCCCTTTGACGGGATTGTTTTCCCGCTTCCATTCGCGGAAATACTGTTGAATGTTCTTATTCTAACGGACAAATATCTTCATATGATCCAATATTAAGTGTCACCAAGAAGTTGATACATGAGAACACGCTACAACACGCGAGTAGGAGAAGAAAAATATGTTGCTTAACATTCACAAACTCGTCGCTGTCACGAGAGATTTGTTTACGCATTTTGACGTACTTCGCGACGGGGGAAGTCCTTCTTATTGAATGGCTGTTCCACCATTTCACGAGGCACAACCTACACATTTTAAATAAAACTCATCCACGTTGCCTAGTTTTTATGCACAATTCAATTTCAATGATAAGGCGCTCAACATGGAAAATCATTTCATATTCCATTAGATTGCATAAAAATCCGCTAAATATACCTGGAATATTGTAAGTTTGCTATTATTTTTCATTTAAGACTACTTGGTGTGACATAATACCTTTAATCACCTATCAGTTGTATGTTTTACTTATAGTGTTTTATATACACCTGTGCAAAAGTTAAGCACCACCCTATTTTTACGCACATGCGAGGGTATATTCATGTGCTATGAAGAAAGCAATAGCATAAACATTTATGTACCCATCCATCTTAGTGCAAGAGGTAATAATGCAACTAGAGGAATGCTGATTATGATGGTGGGGAAACACTGTATGTTTTTGTTTGAACTTGAAAACGAGGCCTGAATATGGTTACGTTGACACAACTGACAACTATTGCCCTACAGTTGACACACGTGGCTAGATTGTCATTAATGGTGTCTGAAAACGAAGTTTAACATCTGTGCACGAGTTTGAGACTGTTATTATTAATACCGGGTATATCCACCTTGTACCTGGATGACGGCCTGGACACGACGTCTCATGCTGGTCACCAACCGACTGATACGCCATTGTGGTATTCGTTGCCATTCAAGATGGAGTGCGTCTGTTAATTCCTGTAGGTTCTGCACAGGAGGATCCCTCCTTCTCACCATGTTTCCCAGAATGTCCCAGATATGCTCAATAGGGTTCATGTCAGGGCTCCTCGCTGGCCATGGTAGGGTTTCGATGGCATTCTGGCGGAGGTATTCATGCACAGCTCTAGCACGATGTGGTCGGGCGTTGTCATCCATGAATATAGGGTGGGTTCCAGGTGCATGATTTACAAAATGAGGGACCACAACTCTATCCAGTATGGAATCTTGATATCTTTGTCCATTTAGTGTTCCAGGTACAGTCAACAGATCCAGCTTACAATCAAATGAGATGCACCCCCATATCATAACGGAACCTCCACCAAATGGAACTTCTTCCATGATGTTACGTTGGTCGTACGCCGTGCGTCTGGACCTCCATACACGAGTTCGACCATCTGTGGCATGAAGCAGGAACCGACTTTCATCGGACCAGTGTACCCGTCTCCAGGATCTCATGTTCCAGTGTCTTCTTTCGTTGCACCACCTCAGACGCTCATCTTTGTGGTGTGCAGTGAGGAGAGGACGTCTGACAGGTCTCCTAGCTTTCATGCCAGCAGCATACAGTCTCCTTTTGACGGTAGACATTGACACTCTATTGCGCGTTTCCCATTGCTGGCTGAGCACTCTGCTGTTGGTGAATGGAGATCTCCTAACAAGGCGTACTAGGGCTCGATCATCACGGGCAGTAGTTTTCTTCGGTCTTCCAGATCTAGGCCTGTCCTTCACCTCGTTAGTTTGCCCATGTTTTGCAATCAAACGACTGATTACAGTATGGTTAATGTTCAGCTGTCTGCCAATCTCTCTGCATGACATACCAGTGGTATGCATGCCTATGATTTGCCATTTCACACGATCACTTAACCTTCGTCTTGCCATAGCGGTTCACAATCAAGAGCTAATTCTCTCTGTACAAATAAACCACGGTCATGAACACAAAATTCCTAATCTTGTCGCCTAAATCTGTATGTAATGTTCTACACCTCAAACTGGACTTTTACATAACTGAACACGTGTGCTGTTTCCCGCCACGCACGGACATCAAGCGGCGTGAAGTCATGCATGCATGTGCATTTCGTACTTGGAATTATGTCAGCTAACGCGGGGACAAAAAGTATGGCAGCCTAGTTGTACCATCATGTTTCTACGTTCTATTTTTTTTTGCTGGTGCTTAACTTTTGCACAGGTGTATATATAGACTCGATAAACTCGGCGGACTCTCACCCGTAACCAGTAACTGTACCTGCCCCTCTCGCTACGACACGAGATCACGCTTACGCTTCCGACTGTTAACAACTATCCTGTACATTTTAAATGTTTCTACAACTTTGAAATTACATTAATATTTTTCTTTGCTCTGGATGGCTTATTGAAGACGCACAGGTACTAGGATATAGCTCAGTCATCATCGGAATGCCCTTTTTTTCATTTTATGTTTTCGACCTGAGTGCGTTTCGAAACCAGGCAGTGCTGTGGCACCGTCTGCCTTGCGCTTGGGCGGCAAGTACTCTAACCACTAGCCCGCCATCCAGGAGACAAAAATCCTCTCGACGGAGGAACTTATAATTACCCGTCTTACACCCACACGAATTCACCTTTCCAGAGTACGCACCCATCATATGACGTCATAATCATCTTCGTGGTGTGTATAATGACATCATAATGGATGACGTCATGAATGACGTGGATAAGTACGTCACGAACGCATATTTGAAGACGGTCTATGCGTTGTTGTAAAAATTGTTTGCTTTTACTATTTAATAAATATTCTGTTGAATATTTTGAAACTAATGTGACTGGGCGCTGTTACTTCCATAGGCAGCAACAGCACCCAATCAAATTAGTTACACAATATTCAGCAGCTTCCCTGTATAGTTTTCAGGAAATTGATAGCTAGGGCTTTTGGGGATCGACCAATCCCAACACGGCGAGGTGTGGGCGGAGCTTAGCTAGTGATGGGCGGGGCATAGCTAAAAATGGAAAGGTCCATTGACTGGCATTGATGGGGTACAGTCCAGATATTTTACTTTATGTTTCTGCGATCCATTGTGCTATATCGCATGTATGTAGTTTTATCATTGTTCATTATTTGTTCTATGCACCCTGCCATTGACGACGCACTGGCACTAGGATATAGCCCAGTTATCACTGGAATATAATTTTTAACTTTTTCAGTTTTCGACCTAAGCGAGGTTAGACACAAAGCAATTCTGTGACACCTTCCGCCTAGGATTTGGGAGGAACGTACTCTAACTGCTTGCCCATCATTCAGGCACTACGATATTGGTCAGACATCATCGCAATGTAATTTTCAATTCTTTCAGTTTTCGACATGAGCGAATTACAAAACCAGGCGATTCTGCAGTACCTTCCGCCAAGCGCTTGGGCAGCGAGTGCTCTAACCACTAGTTCACGATCCAAAAAAAATCATCTTTCAACGGAGGAACTTACAACTACCCGTCTCACAATCAAATGAATTGACTGAGACTGATGGTTTACATTCCAGGGGCCGTATTCACGAAAGGGCGTAACTTACGCGTGGCATAACTACCTTGGAGAATATGACGCCATAATATTAAATGATGTACGAACATATATGACGTCATAATGACTCCAAGGTATTTATGCCAGGCGTAAGTTACGCCCTTTCGTGCATACGGCCCCAGGGGCCGTATTCACGAAAGGGCGTAACTTACGCGTGGCATAACTACCTTGGAGAATATGACGTCATAATATTAAATGACGTACGAACATATATGACGTCATAATGACTCCAAGGTAGTTATGCCACGCGTAAGTTACGCACTCTTCGTGAATACGGCCCCTGATATTTTACTTTACGTTTTTGGCGATCCCTGCCATATCGCTAGGCACTCGCATGTATGTAGTTTTATTATTGTCAAGCATTAGTTCTATGCACCCTGTCATTGACAACGCATTGGCCCTTGGATATAGTTCAGTCATCATTGGAATGCAATTTCTTTTAACTTTCAGTTTTCGACCTGAGCGAGGTTCTAACCTAGGAAACTGGGTAGTTGAAAGCGTCTCTAGTGAAAGATGATTTTAGTCCTCTGGATGGTGAGCTAGTGGTTAGAGTACAATGATATGCAAAACTACTGAGCTATCACGCCAACCAACTGACTAGGGGATAAAGCTAATCACGAAATAGACCCTGCTGACGCATCTTACCAATCTGTGCCCTTAACGATATCGCACCAGAATGCGGAATGCATACAACTTATATTGATTGTTGTTGTCATTTCACATCTTTGGGACGCGTCAGATCTGATCCTATGGAAAAAATTTACATTTTTGTAGAGTATCTGTGGCAAGCAAGTTGTACTCCAATCAATCTACTGTCAGTTGACCCTAACCTAGAAAAATTTCAACAAAAGGTTTCTGGGTGCTAAATCGGCCAAAATCTGATCTACGGAAAGAGGTTACTAAGTTTAATTAATTATGACCGTCAAAATAAAGTTTGAGGATCAACTTCTTTATTGTTGCTTTTTACCCATAGAGGTGGTATCTAATGCTTAATACATTATGTGAGGTCACTGTGTCAGTGTAATAGTTATCAGGACATATGATGACGTCAGTCATCCATCGCTACGTCACCAGAACTTTTGACGGCGCCATTGTGGCGTCAACAGGCAGATAGCAGTCAAAAGTTTGAACTTCGCTTAACACATTGATGTGTAATAATAGATAACAAGCTTATAGATGCATTTTGTTCCGGGTAATTTTAAACGGGTTCAGATAAGTAAAACAAAACCTACATTTCTGCAACATTGCTATCGTAATCGTTATAGTATGTCGTAGTTTCATCCTGTATTCAGAAGCACCTCGTATTTAATGAGTAAACAATATTTTTACACGCTTAGCGACTTGTGAGCTTTACATAAGTCAATGCCTTTTTCTGTATCAATGTTCATGTTATTGCATTTGTTGAATTGCAGGATATATGCTTCCGCTCATTCACTACATCAGTTGTTTAAAGTGTATGGCTTGAGGATGAATGATGTAAGCTCTTCATTGTTTCCACTGACTGCCTGTAGTAGTTGTCTGCAGCTCTAACATATTGTTGTTTGAAGGTAATGGTTCTGAAATGATTCATCCACTTTACACGAGATGACCCGCCTCTTTGAATATTAGAAACCAGTAGCTATAGAGTCTATAATTCTTATATGGTAAAGTTCTCTGAATAAACCTTCATGGTATACTGTGTCTAAGGCGGCTTTTGCGCTGGTGGGTATCTCTCTGTGTTGCACTATTCAATTCAGAGTTGTGGTTAGTACTGCGATGGTGCTACCATATCCAAACTTGAAATGTTGCGATCAATCCTGTAATATCTGGTGCTTTACCTGTGTTGAGTTGGAGAACAGCTTTACTAACTTCATTATCAGTTTACTTATCTACTGAAACAGTAACATCGCCTGCTGGTTAAAAGAAAGTAGCAACTCATTAGAACGGCAGCAACGTTAATAAAAATGCCATCAAATGTATACAAATATAGAAACAGTTCTATTCAAAAGCAAATGAAATAAGACTCCAGTTGGAGTTCAGAAGATCTTAAAGTTACTTCTATCTGTCAGTGTATGACGCAGACGACATGACCTAGAATAGGCATCACACCACTTGCTGTACAAATGCATCACCAGTTTGGGTCAAGTTCCTTCGTTGCAAGGTTTTCGAGTCATGGGCTTTGTATTTCATATTCAGAAATTATAAACTTCCCCAAATGTCTTCCAGGAACTGACATTCCAATGGCAGGAGATTTTGGTCAATATATTCCAGATAACGTTGCCCATAATTTGCGGACGTTAGCTCGGTATTGTACTTTCCACGGTTGGGGTATGATTGTAGTTGTTACCCCATGATGAAGATTACAACATGCAGTACCAAGGATAGCTTTTAACAACAATAGCAATTGTGGTTCAATACTACAGATCAGATAAGGAGATAAAAGAAACCCTTTACTTTATGAGGGACTGCCAGATTTCGATATGACCAAAAGCTGTAAACACTTGGATATAATGTCGAAGATTTTTTGGCCACATTGTCAGTGTGATCTGGGACTATGCAACTGCTGCAAGCGTTTTGCAAAGGAGCACCTCTAGGGAAGGCATCGGTACACTTTCGCCCTATAACAGATAGGAACCCTACGGACATTGAATTATATTTATTAAACACTGCATTTCATTGCTGCCAAAAACTAGATTTAGCAGAGCTCCTTGAGTTCATATATATGCTGAAGATGTTAAAACACACATGCTAAACCAGTAGACAGTCATTTTCGTGTTTATGTGACCATACCCGTAATTCTTCTTTTAAGGGCGTATGGTATACCTATTCTGGAGGAAGAGGATCTCGCATAGATTTTGTGGCACTAAAGACAACTGAAACAGCTCTTCACCATTTCGACCCTATTTTGAATGTGGACTCTGTCGCCGAGACTATTTTTTCGGATGATGATTTTTGACAGGATAGATAAAAGGTTAGATTAGACACATCTACTAAATTACACCACTCAAATCTCTCCACTGTATATGGCCGTAGTTGCAGGCCTTTAATCTCATGTTATGTGACCTAATATTACAGCACCAATCAACGTGGAATACACGGTTTTCAGTCAACCAATCAGATTTCAGCTTACTTTGCTCAATATGCAAGACTTCATCAGGGGACTTAATTCACAATCACAACAACAACAACACTACTGACGATACTGTTGACCTTTCTGTAATATCAGAACAATCACTCCCACAGAGAGGTCACCGCGTTTTACTCTTCAATATGTGTAGACCGGTTTCTAGTAACAGAAAACGCTAGTTTGTGTTACGTGCATGTGCATATTTGTTCACTTCCTTTATCTCATATCAAGCAATTTCATTGGCGGAAGTTGATTGACCCCAGCTCATGTATATCTTTATGAGGTTTCGTGACCCTAGCACAGACATCAAAAGCCTACAAGTACGGTACTCGATACGAGAGCGGAGTGGAAGGGCTAGGCCCATGCAATATGACGATGGGTTAGACACATAGAAGGCAAATATAGGAAACTGTCTGACTGGCAGCTTGTAGATCGAAGACATGCGAATGATAGACCTGCTCGAGTAGTATCGGGGAGCACAGTGGACATGTGACTTTAAGTTGTACTTGAATCACCTTCAAAGATACTTCCATTCTTTACCGCTGCTGGCCATACACATTACACAAAGTCTGTGAATTTCCAAAATATGCTACATCTAGAGCTTATGAGGCCAGACATTTACGTCCAAGTCATGTCAGTAATCCTTTTGGACAATCCTTGATGAGGACACTAAAGACCACTTGGGGAGTATTAGATCAGAATCTGAAATAAATAAAGGGCATTGACGCAGAATTTGGATAGATAGGATGGCGGGGATTGACTCATACTGACAGTAATCGGCCACTACAGGTAAATATGAGATCTGGCTGCTAGGTGAGAAAAAGGTTTAGATTTGACAATTTCGACGCCTCTGCCCCGATCATTTAATTTACCATGCTTATGCAATGGCTGGATATGTTAGGACTAGCCAGCCTGAAAGCTGCTGCTGCTTAGGTTGAAACAGGTGCATCCAGTCTACCCAGTCAGAAAAGATTCAGCATTGACCAGCTCCTATATCTTGGATTGAAATTTATTGCTAGTGCTATATGTTGAGCCTCCCAGCTACCCGACAACACCGGTTTTACTTATTAGATATGGGGCTAATACCCTCAACCATTTGGTTAGGTTATACACATTCAACCCATTAATCCTTTCACACTGCATTCCATGACTATCACCTACAATACAAATATTAGTAATCTGATTGATATGCTGGGGCTACCCTAACCCGAAAAACTGTTTGTTCCAGTGGCAGAAGCAGTTCCTAGTCAAACGCAGTCCCGGCATTGGCAGACAAATATTATTTTATTAGGTCTTGAGGCTTATTTGGCTTTGCAGTGTTCATAGGGTTAATCCGGCACTTCGGCTGTTGCATTAATTGTGATTAGTGTATTGTGCATTAATGGTTTTGGTGTATTGTGCATGGTTACGGTGTGTCAGATACCATAGAGGGTCTATGTGGTCAGCGGTGTCGGAAATGTCAAATGATAACAGATGGGTATCTAGACCGCCAGTCTGGTGTATTGGCAAAACCATGCTCTGTCCCTATAGTTTATGGATAGGTTAGTTTGTAACATGCAGATTGGATTCACCTGAGTTAAATTGATGGTGGTGGTGGGTGGGTGGTGGTAGTGATAGTAGTAGTAGTAGTAGTAGTAGTAGTAGTAGTAGGTAGTAGTAGTAGTAGTAGTAGTAGTAGTAGGTGGTGGTAGTAAATTGCTTTGTTATGTAAACTGATGTTCTTTAGTTAAGGTTGATTATCAGCGAATCCTTACATTGGCGAGTTCAAATGTACTACACATCAGTACCCGCCAATTATGGACTCCCAGACAATTTTCTTGAATGATTTTCTATTTAGGATCTGTTCCCGTATCTTTGTGCTGGTGCTGTTCCATAATTTTGTGGCTGTTATTGTGATGCGTTGTGCTCCTGTTTCCATTCTTGTGAATTCGGTATGTAGATTATGTTTATTTCTGGTATTGTATCTATGGATGTCAGTGTTGAATGTAAAGTTGGAGGCTATGGTTTGTGGCAATCATTGTGGTGAAAGTCGTTTACAATATTGTACATATGTAGTTTTCCGATATCTTTGAGTTTAAGTAATTTCGCAGTTTTGAATGTATTCTGGCCCACTGCTGGTTTAGTAGAGTTTTATGCATTTTTCAGAAGGTTTTGGAGTTTTGTTAGTTTGCTCTTGTGTGCTGCAGTCCAGATAGCATTGCAATAGGTGAGATGAGGGGGGACAAGTGTGCAATACAGAGTCTTAACAGTGTCTGGTGTCATGTACGGCTTTAGTCTTTGGATAACACCTACACCCCTGGCCCCTTTTGCCGTAACTATTTCAATTTGCTTGGCCCAGGTCAGATGTTTGTCCTAGTACACTCCAAGAAATTTAGCAAATGGGGCTTCTTCGATCTCATTATTGTTAATGTAGATTTTTGGAATTTCACTTTTTTTAGTTTCGTCATGTTTGTAAATAACATATAATTAGTCTTATCGACATTTAGTGATAGTTTTTTTTATTGAGAAGCAATTTGTAATTTCTTCCATTTCTTTATTTACTTTTGCATATAACCTATCTATATTATCATCAGAGCAAAAGGCATTGGTGTCATCAGCAAACAGTATTAGTGACAAGTGCTTACAGAGGTTTGGTAAATCATTCATATATAAAGGGAACAGCAGGTGGCCAAGAATAGACCCTGAGGACCACCACAAGTTAGTTTTCTGGTTTCAGAGCATGTTGCATTAAATTGTATGCATTGAGTTCTTTCACTTAGATAGCTCTGGAACCAATCTAGTGCACAGCCTCTTATACCATAATAGGCGAGTTTATCTAATAGGATTTCATGGTTAATTGTGTCAAAAGCCTTCGAGAGGTCCAAACAAATGCCTATTATACTTTGCTTTTTTTCTAAGGCTTCAATAATTTTTTCTGTCATTTCTACTATTGCAAGCATTGTTGAGTGTTTTTCACGGAATCCATATTATGATTTATATAAAATTGATTTTCAGTCTATTATACATTAAGCGTTCTAAGAGTTTTGAGAAAAGTGGAAGTATGGAGACTGGTTTGTAATTTGAAATGTTAGTAGAATCACTGGCTTTGTATATTGGTGTAATGCGGGCTACCTTTAGTTTTGTTGGGAAGATACCTTGCACTAAGGATAGATTGCAGATGTGGCTGAGTGGAATAAGCATATCCTCTGCACAGGTTTTAAAGATATACGCCATTTAAAGCCTTCGATGCTGGCACTTTTTGTTGGGTTGAATGTGTTAAAAATATTAAGAATTTCTTCTGTATTAGTAGGGTGGCTGAAGAAAGATGACTGATAGCTGCCTATGAGGTAGTCGGTAAAATCGCTGTTAGAAGTTGAATGCATTTTTATTTGAAAGTTCTGGGCGTATATTGACAAAATAATCATTATATCCATTAGCAATTTTGAGTGTGTCTGTAATGAGCTTGTTATGATGGAGAAATTGTGTTTGTTGCGCTTTATTTTTCTTATTTAGAAGTGATTTGATAATTTTCCATGTCTCTTATGTCGTTTTCTGACTGCTCAAGTTTATTATGGTAGTATGCTTTCTTAGCTATTTTTATTATTTGATCTAGTGTATTTCGGTATTTTTTTATTAGGATTTCATTATGCTTTGTTTGACACTTGATGAGCGTCAAATAGAGGTGATGTTTTTTATGGCAGGCAGCTATAACTCCATTCGTGAGCCACGGCTTAGAAGGATTGTGCTTTTCTTTCATTGGGAAGCTGTGCTCAAATAAAGTTGTACAGATATCATGGAATCTGTTGTAGGCATGTTCACAGGAATGTATGTCTATTACTGTACACCAGTCAGCCTCTGACATGGATCTTTTGAAATTTTCAATATTGACCTGAGAGTAATCTCTGCATTCAAATCTTTCACGCTCAAATTTTTTTGAAATGTTTGTTGTTTTTCTAGTTAAAATATTGGTAGGTGATCTGAAATGTCAGCTACAAACATTCCGACCTGTGTTTTGTTAATGTTCCGATTACTGTTATTGCAGAATATGTTGTCTATGACCTTGGCCGTGGATTCGGTTAATCTAGTTGGTTTGGTTATCGTCGGATAGTAGAAGTAGGTATTTAACAGGTTGATAAAGTCTTTTGTTTGACAACAGTTCTGTATTTTCAGATCAATATTGAAATCACCCAAGAGGTAGGCTGTGAATTTATTGCAGTCACTGCCAGTAGGCCTATAAATTGTACCAATGATTTTAGTTTTACCTTTTTGTGTTGGGATTTCAATGAATATTGTCTCAATGTGTTCTTCGGTTATGGAGAGGCTTTCATGTTCAAGGTACTGAATGTTATCTTTTATGTACATCCCTACACCGCCACCACCATTATGTCAATTTTGTTAGTTCAGTGTTTTTCAATAAATGTATAATTGTTTTTGTTAACAAGGGTAGTGGGTGAATGAATCTATTTGTATCCATGTCTCCGTAATTCCAATAATCCCAAGCTCATCTGCACTCATATCTAGGAAATTGTGTAACTTGTCATTGTTCTTCAGTATTGATCGGGTGTACGCATGAATACGTGAGAAGGTAATATTTTCTTTATTTTCTATTATGCTTTCATTAAATTTACTTTACTGCAGTGTGCAGTCACAGTTTTGTGATGGTATGTTTAAGTCATTTCTAGCATCGGTTGAGTTAATTTCACTATAGTTCTTAGTATTTAGTTTAAATGGGTTTAGAATGAGGTCTTGGATGTGTTCTGTATAATTGTAATTTACATGTGGGTTGGTGATTGCAAGCATGTACTCAATGTTGTCTTTGATGTATATAGTTAAATAGACGTAGACACTCCAAGAGTCGAGGGACATATAAGGTTGTGATTAATGCCTAACAAGTGTCGTTCTGATGGAGATGTCTGCCAGATGGGAATGTTCTCTAATTCGCCAGGGTCAGGAAATGTACTGTACATTAAGTTAATGCTGGACGATGGCATTTGGAGTGAAATAGAAACAATGCTACATAACCGAGAGAAATTATAAAGAGAAATGGGTTAATGTGTGTTGACGCTTGGCCACGGGTCTATAATTCTCAAACCTCTCAGCTACCCACTGCAACAGGCAAATTAACCAGATGGAGCTATTACTAAGGGTTTCTGCCTGCGTGTGAAAATAGTGATTAACATTGGTATTAATGATATGAATGAACCCATCTCTAGTTCAAAACATAGATTAATGCTGCTTTTCAGTGCGATTAAGTCCAAATTCCCAAAGACTGCGATTTACTTCGCAAAACTTAACTATTCAAGTCGGTTGACAGCTCAGTAGAGGTTGGCGATTCCGTCACTCAATTCGATGGCTGAATCATCAAAATCTGTGCCTGTCATTCCTGCACTCAGACTCTCCGAATTTAATGTTGTTAAGGATAACATTCATTGGACTGAAAAGAGAGCTAACTCTATGTATTCTGCCTGGCTTAAATTCCTAAATTTAAACTAGAGAGGGGCCAAGGTAACAACCGCCCGGAAACAGGACAGGGCAGTAATATTGTCAATCTAACTGGCTCCCCATTAGGTGAAGCAGAGCAGTCACTGCTCAATTTTGGTCTTACATTTGTCCCAACACCAAAACCTAAAACAGGTTTGGATGCTCTTTTAGATAATGGCTGTATGGAAACATCTGGATTTAGTCACCGTATTAAGTTAGCAGATTTCTTTCGTAACTCTACTAGTACATTCCACCATTCATTGAAAAAACTGGCTGGGCACCAAGCGTAAAACTCCTGGACCCAGCGATCGGTGAAAGCATAGAACTCTTCAGAACGTGTTAAAAATTCTGCATTCCCTAATGATCAACTAAATTTACCCTATGAGGAACGCCAGGCCTTAATTGAATTGTCTAAAAACAGTGAAATTGTCATCAAACCTGCAGATAAAGGGTCGGCGACTGTAATAATGCTTAAAGATAACTATAAACGTGAAGCACATCGACAACTTAGTAACCCAAAGCATTACCAGAAACTAAGCAAACCACTTTGGCAAAATAATTGCAGCAAATTTAATGAGATTCTTCAAAAATTGCTTGATAGCAAGAAGATCACCGAAAAACAACATAAGTATCTGTTTGCTAAGCTTGAGTCAAAACCACGGACTTTCTATCTTTTGCCAAGAATTCATAAATCCATAGATTCGTGGTTGGACCCAATGTCACCGCCCGGGCGACCTATAATCTCTGATTGTGGCTCAGAATCCTACAGAATCAGTGAATACATCGATTACCATATACAGCCAATAGCAAATAGACACCCCAGCTACTTGAAAAACACAGAAGACTTCTTATCGCAGGTCTCTGAGATCTGGATACCTCCAAATTCATTCCTGGTCACGCTTGATATCGATGCTATGTATACAAACATTGACATCGAGAAGGGTATAAATTCTATCCGTAAAGCATTCGTGAACTACCCAGACACCAACAGGCCAGAAAGAGAAGTAATAGCTCTATTAGAGCTGAGTCTGAAAGGCAATGATTTTGAATCCGATGGCAAAATTGACCAACAAATTTGCGGCTGCGCGATGGGCAAGCACTTTAGCCCATGTTTTGCCAATATTTACGTAGCAGAGTGGGAGGAGGAAGCATTAGAAAAGTGTCCAAAACAGCCCCTCATTTATCGCAGGTACCTTGATGACATTTTCATGATTTGGCAACACAAAAAGGCAGAGTTTGATGAATTTTTCGAAATTCTGAACAAACACGATCCGAATATCAAATTAAAAGCAACCATTGACGAGATGTCTGTAGATTTCCTGGATGTAACTGTATATAAAGGTCTAAAGTATGAAACAACTGGCTACTTAGACTACAAAGTGTATTTCAAACCAACCGATTCACATCAGCTATTGCACAAAAAATCTTTCCATCCACCGCATACTTTTAAAGGAATATTAAAATCACAAATAATCCGTTTTCACAGGAATTCAAATGATAGGAAAAACTTTGAAGAAGCGTGCTCTACCCTATTCAAAGCCCTCAAACCACGAGGTTACTCCTCACGATTCTTGCGCAAAATCAAATCTGAAACATGAGACGGCTTGGAAACCATTCCAGATAATGCCTCAAATCGTCGGCCTACCAAAATTTCTCACAATCGTCCGATTATAGGTGTAGGCGAATCTCGCAAATGCGGAAAGAAAAGGTGCAAGTTAGAAACCAGAATACTTTCACGAGCTTTCAGAACAAAAGCAAGTTCCAACTTCAGTCTAATCTGGATTGACTCTGAAAATGTTATTTATCTAATTTCATGCAAATTGTGCCAAAAACAGTATGTCGGCGAAACCAAATGTCCATTAAGATGGCGGGCAACTCGACACCTCTCAGATATTAGGCTAGAGGAAGACACACATGTTTCCGAACATTTTAATCTTCCTGACCATTTAGTCCTTCGTGACTTTGAAATTATGCCGATTGAACAGCCACCCCTTTCAGATACGGCAGAAGAAACTGATAAACAAAGAAAACTTCGAGAATCGTTTTGGATTAAAGAACTCGAAACACAGTGGCCAAGGGGAATAAACTCGGACCCAGGCTTATCTGATCAACGTGACAAAATTCCATTCATTCTGACCTATAATCGGAAAAACGTTGAAATTTCCAAAATCTTGAAAGATGAGTATCAAAACCTACAGGAGAAACTGAAACAACAATTTAACAAGCGTCCAGTAAAAGCGTTTAAGAAAAATCCGAATCTACGTGACATCTTGGTAAAAGCAAAACTCAAATAGCTATCCATAATATCCATCTCAATCATTCAACATTAACCCTTGCATGATGGTCAGCCCAAAACGGTCAATTTAGTGATCTTGGGAAATGTCCATTTGCCGGCAGGGATTGGAGTATTTTTTGAAAATTTACCGCTGTAATGACTGGCTCGGAAACCGAGACAGTCGTTCCAGTGGTATGTTCTCGGGAATGACCTTGTCTGTGCCTGCAAATGTACATTAAATAAGTAAGCGCATATTTGGATTTTACTGAACAAATTTAACCAATAAAGGGTTAACATTAATGCCATATGGCGTTCCTCAAACAAAATGACAAATCTCAGGCAGTAAGATAAACCAAAATATCTTAAATATTTGAATTTTTTCAATTATAGAAGATTCTGAGCCAGTGCGTTGCCAATATTGACTACTACTGCGACTACGACTACGACTGCTACTGCTGCTGCTGCTGCTGCTGCTGCTGCTACTACTACTAGCACTACTACTACTGTTACTGTTACGGCTGCTACTGCTACTGCTACTGCTGCTACGACTACGACTGCTACTGCTACTACTACTCCTACTACTGCTGCTACTACTACTACTGCTGTTGCTACTACTACTACTACTACTACTACTACTGCTATTGCTGCTGCTACTACTACTACTGCTACTGCTACTGCTACTGCTGCTACTGCTACTACTACTACTACTTTTTTTTTTGGTAACACGATCAAAGGATCGTGTGGAAATCCATCGTACCCTAAAATATACTGACTGAAAAAGAACATTAAACAAAGAAGAACTCAATAGAAAACAATTATCGTATCAGTCACATGTATAAATAAGTAATAAATATTTGTAGTTCAATTATATAATTTGTTTAAAATTCTATGCATCATCTAGCTAGGCTATGTCTTAACCCTTTCAACACGAAATGCAATCACACCAAAATACTTTAATTTTATAAAAGTTCTGCTATGTATTTTCAAACCAACCCGAATTAGAGCTGTTGCTGCGTAGACAACAACATATACCTGTCAAATTCGTTTCAAATTACACAACAGCTTTCTTGTACCGATGTTTGAAATTAATATTATGTGAACCGAAAGGGTTAACAAACATTTCCATAAGACATTTTATAAAATCATATATTACATCATCAAAAATTCCGGCCATTAAGCGCAACAGCATAACTTAAAAAATCCACACGTTCAGAAATCAGACACTTATTTGAGAATTAGAGCACTGACATTTAGACTCTCAAAATGTCTTTGTATTCATATGACGGCAATGTATATGTGAAAAACAAATTTGCCACAAGCTTGTTGCTGTCCATAAGAGCAACACCTCCTCCAAAACTCGCGTCTGCCATTGTTCTACTGACTCTACTGTAGTAAAAAATATTGACAGCAGTGTAATTAAGGTCATAACATAAACACACGGTTCAAGCGTAAGCTTATAAGTATTAAGAACAAACCAATTACGGCCCACAGGATGATTTATAAAAAGGCAAATACTAGAATATCTGCAATGTGTTTAGCGACACGGTAATATTGCAGTGTGGTAAATGTGAGTTGAAAATTAACAAATCACTTTACTTGCACGATCGTTTTCCAGAATTAACCCGGAGCAAACGCGCTTATTGTGTATTTGGCTATGTTTACAAACATTGTTAGTATAAAGAGGCTCAAATGAATGTTTAAATATTTTATGGGATTCTAAATTTACTTGCGAATGGATTTTCGAAAATTACCCCGGAACAAGGGCTAATAGTAGCTACATTGGGATATAGAGTCACTTTTCGCATTGTAAAACCAACGAATATAAAGTTGCGTATATGACCACCTGCCACTTGTAGGACACGCCTTAACCCTTGCAGCCCCAAGCGCCCAGGCATGTTAATTTCAAATTAAGCATAATTATAGACTGTTAGGTATCTTGAAATCAATTTAATGTGATACAGCAACAGTTTCTACGTTACCAAATCCACAAATAACCACAACAATACATCTTACATGTAATTAATTGTAGAGAACCGGTTAACATGTATTCATCAGAAATGCTCATAGACGTAACATTATTAAATTCGTTTGCAGAACTTCAACTATGTTGTTCCCGCACCACATATCTTTGAATTTCTCCAAACTCCTTTCTTTCGTAGCCCTGTGCAATTCGCCTGCAAATACTAGAATATCTGCAATGTGTTTAGCGACACGGTAATATTGCATAGTGTGGTAAATGTGAGTTGAAAATTAACAAATCACTTTACTTGCACGATCGTTTTCCAGAATTAACCCGGAACAAACGCGCTTATTGTGTATTTGGCTATGTTTACAAACATTGTTAGTATAAAGAGGCTCAAATGAATGTTTAAATATTTTATGGGATTCTAAATTTACTTGCGAATGGATTTTCGAAAATTACCCTGGAACAAGGGCTAATAATAGCTTTTTCGCATTGTAAAACCAACGAATATTAAAGTTGCGTATATGACCACCTGCCACTTGTAGGACACGCCTTAACCCTTGCAGCCCCAAGCGTCCAGGCATGTTAATTTCAAATTAAGCTTAATTATAGACTGTTAGGTACCTTGAAATCAATTTAATGTGATACAGCAACAGTTTCTACGTTACCAAATCCACAAATAACCACAACAATACATCTTACATGTAATTAATTGTAGAGAACCCGTTAACATGTATTCATCAGAAATGCTCATAGACGTAACATTATTAAATTCGTTTGCAGAACTTCAACTATGTTGTTCCCGCACCACATATCTTTGAATTTCTCCAAACTCCTTTCTTTCGTAGCCCTGTGCAATTCGCCTTGAAGGCAATGCATTAAAAGGGTACGAAAAATCGCTGTCAGGGAAATTAAATGGGTTGACCTGTCAGGATTCAGCACCTGTGCACATCGGTATTTCCAAACTGTCCATATACCTATCATGATAAGACAGATTAAGACCCCATGCTTATGGCTGGTTAGATGCCGCTTTATAGATTTAAGATCCCTAAACAAAATCATTTCTGCTTTTAGATTCAAAGAATGAATATCAAATTTTACTGCAATTGTTTCCACAAATTTCCAGAATTCAATAATTTCCAGACAATTAATGAACAAGTGGACACATGTCTCTTCCTCGTTTTTACAGAGAGGACATAGATTACTATTTGTAATTCGACATTTCTGTAATAAATGGCCAACGCAAAGTCTGCGATGAATGAGCCGCCATGCTACATCACGTGCCCTATGTGGTATAAATGGCAAGTGTAAATGCTTCCACACATCATTCCAGTCAGAGGGTTTATAATTGGTATTATTCCATGCATCAATTGCTCTGGGCATTTTGGCGTGTCTACATATTAAGATACTATACCAATCATGAGAACGCATATGGCATTTGAATTCTTCTCCATCGTAATGCAACACTGGTGGAGAAATTTCCTCCTTGTCAACAACATTTGGTAGTGTGAACCAGTCGATGGGAACAGCTTTCTTTAATTGTCCTAACAGACGATGGGCATCAATACTCCTTAATGCATATTTTTCTGATATTGTTTGCCCTGAAATCCACGAACGTGTATCTGAGTTGATTAAATTAGACAATCTGTGAACACCTTTACTAGCTAATGATGGGAAGTAAAGGCCTTTATTTCGTATCTGAATATTGTCGTTTCCCCATAGTCTCTGGTCTAGCACACTTTCCCATTCTAACGGTGATGGCGTTACCTTAGTAAACATGTTCAATGCTTGGCGTTGCTCATTGAAGACATCTGGTATCTTCATGACGTTTGGAGGTGGTGTCTTTGAAAGGAATATACACTCTGTGGAATAAGGTCCAATATACCTTCCCAATAATGTTCGTGAAACAATGGCCCAAGGTGAATTGGAATATATCAAATCATGCAGAAATTTAAGTTTTAATGACGCACATTTTGTTTGAATGTGTACCAAGTCCAAACCACCTTTCAATTTTGCATTGATACAAACTGTATTAGCTACAAGTTTAGCTTTATCTTCCCACAAAAAGCCAGACATTAGCTGATTAATCTCATCTTCTATATGTTTTGGCATATGGACAACAGAAGCTGTATACCACAAACCAGACATTATCAGATTTTTCAGAACAAATGCTCTACCAAATATAGACAAACGGCGTCGCTTCCAACTTGCTAACACGTGTTTCAGTTTACATACTCGGTGTGTCCAGTTTATTAACGTGTCCTTTTTGCGACTAAAGTAAATGACTATTATTTTGATATAGTCATTTGACCACTTTATGTCCATAATATTATCACACCTGTTAATCCAAGGACCAAGAAATAGGCCGACAGATTTATCTCGATTGACCTTTAGTCCAGAAGCTTTTTGAAACACACTTAATATTTTATCTAAGCTGCCAAAATCGCTATCATGTCCAACAAACACTGTAGTATCATCTGAATACTGGGATACCGTTTATGGTCTCGCAATACCATGCATGGATATCCCCTTAAACGTAGGGTCTTCCATCAGTGTTGATCCCAGTGATTCCATGGCTATGACAAATAACAAGGGTGACAGAGAACAACCTTGCCGTACACCATGTGCTAGTATCACAGTATTAGTCAGACAATTATTTAAAAGATATCTGCTGTTAATTGCAGTATACAGAATCCGGACCCATTTAATAAAATGTACTCCTAAACCTATGTGCTCCAGGGATTTAAACAGAAACTGCCATTCTAGGCGGTCAAATGCCTTTTCATTGTCAAGTCCAATAATAGCTGCTGGGATGCTGTCTTTTTCAACCAAGCTAATTACATCCCTTATGAGAAAGGCATTAGTTAGAATACTTCTACCCGGAATGTCCCCTTTTTGTACAGAATTCGGACATATGCTTGGGACATAGATGGAGGTAGATGTCCGTTTTCGAAGACATCATTCACAACTTGAAGGTATGATGGACCTAACACATGCCAAAATGCACGATAGAATTCCACTGTTAGTCCATCACAGCCAGGAGATTTTCCTGACTTCATTCCTTGCAATGACTCTGTTAATTCACTAAGAGAAATATGGCTGTCACAACGTTCACAATCAGAATCTGATAGTGTCTTCCTCATATTTCCTAACATGGTTGAAGATGCCACATCATCACTGTTTTCCGATGCATATAAGGATTCGTAGAAATGAGAAACGGCATCCAGCATTTCCTCATTTGAATTAGCAACCAGACCGTCCTTTGTTTTCAGGTGTCTGGTGATTTTTTCAATACCCCTTGCTTTTTCTAAGTTGCAGAAATATTTTGTAGGCTTTTCACCTTCTGCATGCATTTGAGCCTGTGATCTTACTTTGGCTCCCTCAAGCATATATTGATCTAATTCATTAATATCATGCTTTATCTTGACTAGCAGATCATTGTAGCTTTGCTCACCATTGTTTACTTTACAAGATATCCTAAATACAAATTTGTCCAATGCCTTCCTACGTTTCCGCCTATCTCTTGCTTTTTTAAGTGCAAACCTCATGGAAATATGAGCCAAGCCAGATTTTCTTTCCTCCCACCACAGGGCGAAATTCTCATATGAATCCTTCATTCGAAGCCAATACTGCCAAAAACTTTGGACACGATGATGATAGTTAGTATCATACAATAGTGAATTATTAAATTTCCAGAAGCCACTTCCTTGTTTGATCCAGCTAGCATTATCTAAAGTGACACACACCATATTGTGATCAGAAAATGCTACAGGAAATACGCTTGTTTGGCTAAGATTGCCCTTAAGTGACTGCTGTAAATAAATTCTATCTAATCTTGATGCTATGCGTCCATCAGACGAGAACCAAGTAAATTGCCTGTCGTGAGGGTTTGTCAAGCGATAGCTGTCAAATAAATGTTCCCTGTCACAAACATGTTTTAATTCAACGTGTGACGTATCATTATATACAGATTGCGATTTTCTGTCAATGTTTGAATCTAAAACACAATTAAAATCACCTCTTAATATCAAATTTTCAGATATATTGTCTTGAATAATGGCGGAGATATCATGGAAAAATTTATGACGTGAACCATGTGAAACAGGCGCATAAACACACATTATAGTCAAGCTAAAGTCAAAGATATCAACTGTTACATTGACCCAACGTCCATTTGTATCTGATGACGATGCTAACACATTAAAAGCTTTAAGACAGTGTGGAAGAATGAGAATAGCAACCCCTGCACTGTTATCGCATGATAATGCGTAAAACATCTGACCTTTAAAAAACTGTTTAAATGAATCAAAGATTTCATGATCTTTAATCTTCGTTTCCTGAAGCAAAGCTATATCGACCTTTTTGTCCTCAAGCACTTCCAGCAAACATCTCTGTTTTAGTTCAGTATTTAGGCCTTTGTAATTTATCGTGCAAATGAGCATAAATAGTTGAATAGTATACAGGACTGCCATTGTTAATCTAACTGGATTTATTTTTCTTACTAGGCTTGCTTCGTTTTTTGGCCCATTTACCCAGCTTACTATTAAAACCATGATTTTTCAAATCAACTACTTCTAAATGTTTGTATTTAGAAATAGCGGAATCACATCTTTAGATGTCTATAGTGTACTCCTTTGGCTGTTACATAAGGCACCAACACTTCACCATCTTCTGAACGAAATAAAACCATTTCCTTTGCTGTCTATGAGCATTGCGTCTGTACAGAATAGTCTGACCCAGCAGTAGACATATTATCATCTTCAATATCATTTTCCTCGACATCAGATTCTGAACTAGACAATTCTTCCTTGTGACGCTTAAGGCTAGCACAAACATCAGTGACATGCGTATCAACGATATCTTTTACAGATGTTTTGCCATCCAGATTAATACTCGCAGGAGTCTTATTATCTAGGTCCATAATCTGAGTTGATGGGAAAGGACTTAATGGAAATTCATCATCGTCATCTGTCACCTGCGACCTGAATGTAGTTTGTCGCGGTAACAAAGGGAATTCGCTTTCATCGAGAGTGTCATCATGATCGCTTTGACTTGACTTCGCATCCGTATCCTGGATTGTTCTCTCTGGAGTTAAGCTAATACCTTCCTCAATAATGTCAATTTCGTCCATATTCTCCACTACGACGGGGTTCACCGTAACTACACTCTCTTCTGAATTAGTTTCAGCAACAACTGTAACAATTTGAGCAGGGAGTGAGTTAACTCACTCAATTTGATGTTCAGTACGCGATGCCACATAGCTACTGTGTGTATCTTGCTTAGGCGTCCGCGTGTTGTTGGGACATCGCCACTTGAAATGTTCTGTTGAACCACAAATTAAGCATTTGTTTTTTTGTGGACAATCTCCCGCCAGATGACCAGTGCTGGAACAAATCCTGCACTCCTTTACTTGACCTTTGTACCACAGTGGAAGGATAAAAATACCGTCTATAGACAACTTATTAGGCAGAAGCTTGTCTACCTTCTCAAAGTATACTCTTCTAATACCATTTTCCAAGGTTTTATCAAAACGGTAAGTCTCTCTCTCAATTTTCAATACTTGCCCATAATGGCTAAGTTCGCTTAACAAACGCTCATTCGGGATTTCAAGAGGACCTTTTATCTTTACCATTAATTTATCTGAGTCAATCTCCTCGATGCTACATATTTCTCCAGCTATAACAAGATCGCTCTCCAATAGCCTATCCTTTGCCTCTTGGGTGCTTACTGTCACATTCCATATATTGCGGGTCACGTTAATCAGGCCCTTTAATACCTTAGGACCAGTGCCAATCGTGTTCTTCAAGCCATTATACACATCAATAGCTGAAACGCCCCACCCTTTTGTGCTAATTTTAAGACTAAGCATACGCTTATATTCGGATGACATTTTTAGTGTATCGGTGTGAGCATTGTGACATTTACAGTTGATAGTAAGAAGTCTTTGGTTAATTAACGGGTATAATTGACCAAAGGGAGACGCCGCGGCTACTGCGTGATATGCAGTATTCTAACGCAGCTTTTAAACCCTGCAGAAAGCTCGAGTTGTATACAGCCACGAAGCGCGAAGCTCAACAGAAAGCGCCCGTGTAGCCACGCGATCGAAAAGACGGGAATAATCGCTAGCGTGCCAACGGCAAATGAGACTTTACATAACTAGCCTGCGCAATTAATCACCATCAACTAAACGTGGACAATGTACAATTACGGTCTGAAGACAGGACGCCGACAAGACAATGGCTATCAAATCCAAATCAAAAGTAATGGCAGGAAAACTTCGCAACAAAATGCGACTTCCCACAACAAAATTTCAAGAAATCAAAACAGCAAAACCAACGTATATACATTTATAAGGAAGCAAGACAAGAAATAAATCATATATGCGTAGTAGGAATCGTCTTAAATCGACGTTAATAGCAGAGCCAAATCAATAGGACTTCTATGACTACTACTACCACTACTACTACTACTACTACTACTGTTACTGTTACTGCTACTACTGTTACTGTTACTACTGCTACTGCTGCTACTGCTGCTACTGCTACTGCTACTGCTACTGCTACTGCTGCTACTGCTGCTACTGCTGCTACTGCTGCTGCTGCTACTGCTACTACTACCACTACTACTACTACTACTACTACTACTACTACTACTACTACTACCACTACCACTACCACTACCACTACTACTACTACTACTACTACTACTACTACTACCACCACCACCACCACTACTACTACTACTACTACTACTACTACTACTACTGCTTCTTCTTCTTCTTCTTCTTCTTCTTCTTCTGTTTAAGCATTTTAACATTGATTACTCATGGATAATTTTTTTGTACTCAATTTTATCTTAATATTTTATATTATGGCCTCTCTTTCATTTGTATCCTTAAACACGAGAGGATGTCGAGATTCATTCAAAAGATTTCGCATGTTTCATCAGCTGCGTTCGGAACTCAGACAAAGCAGATGTAGTATTCTTACAAGATATTCATACGAGCAGGTCTGATGAATCAGTTTGGAATCTATTATGGCGGGGTAAAACAGTTTTCTCACATCTGTCCAAAAATAGTGCTGGGTTGGCAATTTTATTTAGACCTAATTTAGATGTGACTCTGTCTGAGACGAAAACTATTGTACAAGGAAGGACTTTGCATGTTACTGTTAAAATGAAGAATTAAAATTTTTATTTAATTAACTTTTATAATCCTACAGAATGCACAGATAAACTGAGATGTATTGAATCTATGAACGCTCATATTGCGTCACTAACTCACCCGTATCCTATAATAATTGGTGGTGACTTTAATTGCACTTTGGACCCCACGATTCACAGAACATCGGCCGTCGAACCTCACCCGTCAGCCGCTGATGCTCTGAAATCAGTGATAAGTTGCTATGATCTTATAGATACATTTCGCTACCTTCATCCCCATGCAAAAACATTTACCTGAAAACGATCAAATGAAACCGCATCTAGAATTGATCATTTTTATATCTCTAATTATTGCAAGCAAATTGTTAAATCATGCTCTGTTGTACCTTGTTTGGACTCTGACCATGATTTTATTATGTGCACCATTCTTTGTAAACCAGCAAACGAAATAGTTCATATTGGTGCTTAAATACATCTCTCTTAAAAGAGCCACATTATTTTAATTTGATAACTGATTTTTTGGAAGAGCTGGCGGAAAGAGAAAGTGAATTTTGATTGTTTACATGACTGGTGGGACATGGGTAAAAAGCACATAGCTACCATATCGCAGCGTTATTCCCGTGAACGGGCTGAAATCTTACGTGAGAAAAAATTTCAATTGTAATCTGAAATAGAGATATTATCTTCCATGCCACAGAATAGTGATGATATAAGCCGTCTGTTAGAACAAAAACGAGATACATTAGATGATTTACTCAAACATCATGCTAGAGGCGCATGGGTAAGTTCACGATTTAAACATCTCAATGAATCTGACACACCTAGTGAATATTTCTTTAATTTAGAACATAAACAAGCATGTAATCGAACGATGTCACATCTAACGCTGCCAGATGGTAGGGCTGTAAATAACGAAGTCGAAATAATAAAGTATGCTACTGAATTTTATAGCGGATTATATAGTAATGCACCAATATGTAGACAATCAGAGAAGGCTCTTTTAGCAAATCTCCCCCAGGTGAGCGAAGCATCAAAAAATGATTTAGACAAAGTACTGATTCTGTCGGATTTTACCAATGTTGTTAAATGAAAAACAGTAAGAGTCCTAGAATTGATGGCTTGCCGTCAGAGTTTTATAAAAGATTTTGGGAAGTTATTAAACAGGATTTCTAGACGTTTTTAATCAGGCAATTGAAGATATGATTTTACCTACATCTTGTCGACGCGCTGTCATAACTTTGCTTCCGAAGAAGGGTGGTCTTAGTTTGATAACCAATTGGCGACCTGTCTCTCTCCTGTGTTGACTTGAAATTTTTTTCAAAAGCCTTATATAATCGTATAAGTACATGCCTAAATGAAATAATACATATAGATCAGAGCTACTGTATTCCGGGTCGTAAAATTTCTCATAATATTCAACTAATATCGGATGTTATTGACTATTCAAATTGTTTAAATTTGCCTCTTGGTGTAGTGGCTCTGGATCAACAGAAGGCTTTCGACAGAGTCAGTCACACATATTTGTTCGATACTTTAAACGCATTTGGTTTTGGAGATCACTTCATTCGTTGTATTCGCACGCTCTATAGCAGTAATTTCAGCATTCTAAAAATAAACAATTCACTCTCCCCTCCGTTCGCTTTCAAGCGTGGGATCAGACAGGGCTGTTCTCTCTCGGGCGCTCTGTATGAATGCGACTTGTATTGAACCTTTGTTGTGTAATTTGCGATCTGAAACGGGACTAAAGGGGAGAGCACTACCTGATGCTACGGGTGAAAGAGTTGTCTGTTCTGCTTATGCAGATGACATTACAGCGTTTCTTACATGTGAGGCGGATTTTCTATCATTGAGCTATTGGTTAAGATTATATGAAGACGCTTCAAATGCAAAGGTTAATTACGAGAAAACACAAGGTCTCTGGGCGGGTTCTTGGCATAATCGCACAGACCAGCCATTGGAGATAGTGTGGAATAACACTGGCCTGGTCTTTCTAGGCGTTCATATTGGAAATTCGGAAAATTATTCGAATATAAATTGGGATTCACTAGAAATAAATGTGAATAAGAAACTTGGTAATTGGTTTAACTTATCTAAAGCATTGTCACTGAGAGGCCGAATTATTGTAACTAACCTATTAGCTGCTTCCCAGCTTTGGTATACATTTGCGGCCCTGAATCCGGCCAACGTTCTGGTCAATTCAATTCAGAAGCGACTGGTTAATTTTATTTGGCAGGGAAAACATTGGATAACAAAAGAACATCTGTGCTTACCCTTAGAAAATGGTGGCCACGGTCTGGTTGATATAAGAGCTAGAATACAGACTTTCCGGATCCAGTATGTACAATGTCTATTGAACTCTAATTACTCACACCCATGTTTCAATTTCACGAAATGGTTCTTGAATCGAGTGCATAATATGAAATATGCTAACCAGTTATTTTATATTGATCTCACTTCTAACATGTTTGAACATTTACCATCATTTTATAGGTCATTGTTTAATGTATGGGGTTCTTTTAACATTTCAAGGCAATCAACACCAGTCTGTAAAGCGGATGTCCGGAATGAAGCACTCTTCCTGAATCCTTTCATCCGCAATGTAAACACTGGCTTAAGTCTGTTTTATCAAGATTTCATAGATGGAGGGATTACTACTATTGCTAATATAGTATCTGGTGAACATAAAATATCTATTGACCAATTGTCACAGAAAGTAAAATTCAACTCGAAGAGACTACTAGAGCTCAAATTAAACACTTTGTGGAATAGTATAAACCCTGTATGGATTGGTTTACTAAAGGAATCTAGTCATACTCCTCAATCTTCATATGATATTCAACTATCTTGTACTTTTAATGACGGCGAATATTGCGTATCCACACACACACAGGTTGTAAATCAGATTTCTACAAGCTGTCAGCTTTCAAGTCGTATGATGCTGTTTTTAAGATCTATGGCCGAAGTATTTGGGCTGGTATTTTATCTTTAAGTATCACACCATTGGAACACTGTCGCTGCTTTTATGAATACCCTTGTACACCTTATGAAGGTGATATATCATGGAAGTTTTTGCACGGGGCACTACTGGCAATACTGGTGTGTTTCTTTACCGTGCAGGGTACCGTCCTAACGATGATTGTCCGTCCTGTGTAGAGCGGGAGGACACCGTCCTAACGATGATTGTCAGTCCTGTGCAGAGCGGGAGGACCTTACGCATATGTTTTTAACTTGTCCTCGTCTTCAACCATTGTTGTTGCTCGTTCGTAGAACCGTCCTTAGATTGTTAGATATTAGTGAATTTAAAGCTGAAAACTACATGAAAGGTTTCACTTGTCCAATTGTCCTTCTTGGGATGAACGAAAAGTAAAGCATCCCCTCTCAAATTGGGTAATGGCAAATGCAAAAATGGCCACATATATAACACGGTAGCGTCTTCTTGATGGCCAAGAACAAACAGACCCACTTAAAGCCTTTATATCAAGGCTACGATCACGAATCCATATTGAATTTCAGCATCAGCAAAACATAGGATCTATAGAAACCTTTCTGAATTTCTGGGCTATAAATGAACTTCTATGCAGTGTACAAGATGATGAATTAAATCTCAAGGGACTCGTTTGACCGTGTGTTTTAATTCGTTGTTTGTACCTTGTTTTGGAGTATGATGACAGTTGTTAAAGCTGATGTATTTTATTGTGTCTTTCTATTAAAAACCATTAGATCTAGTCATGAAGATATTTTATTGTTTATTTATACTATGCATTTTCTGTTAGCAATATGATACGTTATATTTTTATTTTTGTTTCTTAATAGCATAATCTATAACCTTTCAAATTTGGTATATTTAATGTGAACATGTGATATCTTCCTGATAAATTGTTAAGAAAGTACCATGAAAAGTCCTCTTCCTCTTCTTCTTCTTCTTCTTCTTCTTCTTCTTCTTCTTCTTCTTCTTCTTCTTCTTTGAGAAAAGACGTGTTTTAGAAGAGCTCTTAGTTTAGTCCGTTTGTTGACTGTTTATAATTGTCAGTTGTGTTTACTTTTTGTCTTTTGTATGCGCTAACGCGTATGTGCTTATGCTTGTGTTAATAACTTTGTGTTTTATTAATGTGTTCATACATAATTTGATTTTTCTCTGGTTTTCGTAACTCTATATGTACTTGTAAGACTTATAGCGCCATTAGCATAGGGTAGTCGGCCTGTTGGCCGAAGTGGACGCTTGATTAGGCTATTGTGTTTGGACAATGGCCAGACAGGTTAGTTATGCGGAGCTCCTGAGAGAGACTCGAAGTGACCCCGTCACCACCCCTGCTTTAGATTACGAACCATTCGCGGGTATTGATAGGAAACACTGTGTACGCGTTGATAGTCTAGCTGGTGTGGCGGTAGAGGCCTACGTGAAAGGCGCCGCCGCCGTCGTAAAGCGGAGAATATTGTAGCTGCTTCACGAATTAAAGGAGGAATCGCGGTTTATGTCAAAACGGAGCAACAAGTCAATAGACTGTGTCTTGACGGTATAAACGTAGGTGGCTGCTACCACAATGTGTATCCCTTGGAGAATGAGCCGACGAGATTAATTATATCTAATGTCCCACCCTACATCCCGAACTTTGTTATTAAACAAGCGTTGGAAAGCCAAGGAAAGGTGCTCGGAAATTGCCGGCCAATACCTTTAGGCTGCAAGTCACCAGAGTTAAGACATGTGAAAAGTTTTAGACGGCAGATCCAGATTGTAAAGGAAAAGTCCCCATTACCGGAGTTTGTGGACATCCCGTACATAGGAAGGTCCCATAGACTATTTATAAGTACGGACGAGATTGTCTGTTTTAAATGTGCTCAGAAAGGACATTTTCAACGCTTTTGCCCATTGAATGACATTCACGACAATTCGGTGGGTCATGATAACTTTAACAACAATGTTGCGGACGAGCCGGTCAACAGTAAAAATCGTGACGTCATACCGATTTCCGATCTTGTGCTAAATGATAACAATTTTCCACAAACACTGTCACAAAGAAACCATAAACCAGTTGATAAAGCCAGTAAATCGTCACCTAAGAAATCACCTCAGAATAAACGTGAACAGAGCTGAGTTTTGCTGAGTAGCCTGGTCCATTGACGTAGCATCATCTACAACAGTGGAATTATCCGACGGTGCACTGGTAATGTCCGCCTCATTATCGGTTTCAGGATCAGTGACAATTAAATCATGGCTCAAGACGCTATAACGATTGGAAAACGTACGTACGTACGCGTACAGACATGCAGCCATGCACACACGTACTCACGTTTTCTACATATTTCATATTCCGACGATTTAATCTACAAGTCGCACCCATACCCTCAACACCCATCAGTGGCTGGTGCGGGTCAATTGGTAAATATTGCCATTAAGATATAATGTCCATCAGTATTCTCTTATCATAACAAAAGTAGTTTCTAATTGGCAGCCAGTCATTTGTACATGAAGACGATGAGCTCATTATAGGGTGTATGTAAATATTAAAAAAAACCCACGAATATCACATCTGTATATACGCTATGACTGAGCATGATGATGCCAAATCATGTATGTATCTAATAACACAGGTTCCTGGGCCGGTACAGGGCCAATACGCAGTAGTATTTACCAGGTATTGGCCCGGTAATGTGCGTTGCCATGAGTGAATGTCACCGACCAGAGGGCGTGTCTCGAAACGTAACAATTAGCTATATAATCATCAGCTACAATTTATTATATATTCAGCTGAACATTTTGAAAATACGTTAACGTGAATATGTTGCTGATTATAGCATCAACATTCCAAGTCAATTTATTTTCGAATGATTGCGTTTAAACTAATTATTTAGAATTGAGATATTAATGGTCTAAATGCAATATCCAATTATTTTACTTCTAGCAACTACAACTGATCGGTTACTAATCTATAAGCATATTTCCCCACACTGTATCTATGGAAACATTTTCTATTTGAGTGCTATAACCTCTTGACTCCGAATTTCGACAACTTTAAATTCAAGGTAACTCTACAATGAATTCTGATGAATATTTTGAAACTAATTTGAGGAGGAACTGTTGCTGCCATAGGCAGCAACAGCTCCTCGTAAAATTAGTTTCAAAATACTACGCATTATAATTAGTAAATCGCAATTGATTTGTGCTACTTGGCCATTTTCGGTACAAAAGGTTAATGTACATCTTGGTAGGCCCTATAGTTAAGATAATGTAGCTCGGTACATCCATACGTCAGACAAGTGCTCCTGCATCAACGAGTGTTCTCCTGCTTTGAAGGAATGATACAAAATATAAAAGTTATTTCTTATCAACCAAGTTATCAAAATTATAAAAAATCTATTAAAATATAAATGAAATTAATTTTACCTGTATATTTAGCATAACTTGACGGAAAGATTGACTATGTATTAGAAAAGTTAAATATTTCCACTATGGTTTAAATTTGGTTCAATATTTAATGAATAAAGGGCTTATTCATTATTTAATTAATCAGAGAAAGTTTTGTTGGAATCTTGATGGAAATTAGAAATTAGATAGTGACATGGATAGTCATGTTTGAGTTCGTTTATTTTAACGTTTAACGCTCAAATTTGTTTTTAAAAATTCAATTTTCTCATAGAAAATGTCAATATGCAGACCAAAAGAAGACTACTTTTGACTTACACGCTTATCCAGCCAGTCATTCAAGTGGTAAATTTTCAAAATTCCCTTCTTTTGGCCTGCAAATGGGAAAAGTCACAAAACCACTGCAGAAGCCACTTGTGGTTGATATGAGTGTTAAAGGGTTTTAAATGTGTTCAACCGTGTGACTACAACCGTGACTACATAACATGTTCATGATTTGTTGCACGTATAAATGTTGAATGTGTCAGAGACATCTTATTTTTTAACATAACGCTGAACGATTGCGCGTAATTACACATATATTGGTGTTTGAAGACGCACCTTCACACCATAATGCTTGGAAATAAAATTGGTAAAATTGTTTACTACTAGAGGATTAAATTGTACCCCTCGATGTTAGGAAACTACAGAAATCTTACGATATGAAAATTTCATTTCGTTTAAATAGTTTGTGAAATAGAATTAGAGAACGGAGCTTGTTGTACATGTTTTAAAATTTTATTTTAACTCTTCACAGACACAATGTTGACTTTTTTAAAACTAATTTGATAAGAACTTATCGCGTCCTAAATCTGTTGCTGCCACAGCGGATTCCTGTTATATTAACTTCAAAATATCCAACATAATGGCTCATGCGTTGTATACGGTGATTCAGTTTTGGTAATTCTGGCATAGAGTTAAATAGTATTCTCTATCTGTTCATAGATAAAACTGGTAAAACTATTGAATAGTTTGGAACTAATTTGACGGGGCGCTGTTGCTGCCCATGGCAGCAACCGCGCCCAGTCAAATTAGTTTCAAAATATTCAACACCGTGTTTATTAAATAGTAAAGACACCGTGTTTATTAAATAGTAAAAACATATAATTCGTACAACCTGACATACTATTAAGCGTTTAAGACGGATTAACTGGAGTCATTCATGATTATAACGTCAGCATACACGTCGCATAGTTGATTATGACGGCATGATTAATGGATAAACCGGATTCCTAAATTGTGTGGGTTTTTTAAAAATCTACAGGAATAGTTTTTTGTGATGATGATACCTGGATGACGCCGTCTGATGGATCTCTCGGTTCCTGTTATAAATCACATCTATTTAGCGGGGCAGGATACATATATAGAAGATGCAGAAGCTGGGTGTTCTTCGGTGGCAGCAGACCTGGTCACAATTGAGAGCAAGAAGGAAAATACATTCGTAGCAACACTTTTGCGATCAATCCAAGTATCATTTATTGGGCTTCGGAGAAAAGACGGTGTATGGGGATGGCCTACAGGAGACACACTTCTTTGGGATAACTGTGATCGAGGTAATGGACATTTCTAGTTTATCCATACATCATTTGACGTCATATGACGTCATACCCAACTACGTGACGTGTAGGATGACGTCATAATTAATTATGGCATGAATGCCTCGATATAGTCCGTCTTTAACACTTGATAGTCCGACACGTGGTACGAATTGTATGTTTTTATCAATTAATAAACATTATGTTGAATATTTTGAAACTAATTTGCCATAGGCAGCAAACAGCACCTAGTCAAATTAGTTCAAAAAATTTAACAGCTTACCTGTATCGTTTTTTGTTCGCCAGGGAGTTCAGGGATCGATCAATCCTAACACGAGCGAGGTGTGGTTGTATCTTAGTTAGAGATGGGCGGTGCAAAGCTAAAACTGGAAATAGTATATTATAATCATCTGAATAAAAAACGGTTCATCAAATCACTTTTGCTGAAATCACCTTAAGAATACTTAGTCAATCATATGACGTCATGATCAACTATGTAACATGTAGGCTGACGTCATAATCAATTACGTCATGAATGATCCGATTTAGTCCTTATAGTCCGTCAGGTTGTACGAATTGTGTGTCTTTACTATATAGTAAAGATTATGTTGAATATTTTGAAACTAATTTGACTGAGCGCTGTTACTGCCTATAGCATTGGTTGCGTGGGTGTCTATGTGCACGTGTGTGAGATAGGTATATTTAATGTAAAACAGATATTGCAGTAGATATGGCTCTAATTTCAGGCCAACCAAATGGTGTACTCAACTGTGTATATTTGGACAGTATTGGCTATTGGAGGGTAGGAAATTGTCGTATGACACCAGTGCCATTCATACTCCCATCTTTCATTTGTGAAAAACCAATTTACGGTATGCTTCTACAATTCATTATAGAATGCAACATTTGATGATTATTATTATTATTATTATTATTATTATTATTATTATTATTATTATTACACAGCATTGTGTGCACTTGGAGGTTGTCGTTGTTACGGCCTGAGTGAAATAAAGAAAATACGAAATACGAGCATAAAACAACTACATTGGTCGGTTTTGGCCGGCTTCAGCGTGAAATGGTTTAACTATATTTAATTGCCAATGGCTAAGGCGGTGCTCTCAATATAGAGCTAATCGAGAATAACGCCATACTGAAGTATGGCGTTCCTCCGGATTAAGCCCATAGTGAGAACACGAACACAGTAGTAAGATATCGATCAGTTTACATTCAGATTACATAAGCCGTGTTCCCACTAGAGACTTAATCATGAATAACGCCATACTGATGTATGGCGTTATTCAGGATTAACGCTCTTGTGGGAACACGGCCATAGCGAGACTGGAGACTCCAGCAATGAATGTACCAACACATATAAATACAGATCCCATTTTGATGTGCTATGACATGACGATGATATCAGAGTATATCGCTACATCTACCTGGATATTAGGAATGATGTGTTAGTAGAAGGGAGACGATAGGGGCGCTTTAAACGAAAGCCGCCACAAAAGCAATCATTACACAAAAGATTTTCACACCTAGGTGTGAAATCTTTTGTGTCGGCTTTCCTTTGATGCGTCTGTATCTTCTCCGTTCTGATTGGATGTTAGATGTAGAGGGTAGTCGTGAAATTCTTTTGTGGGATCATAAGACCCTCCCTCTCCCCCTCATTAAACCACCTGACTCCTAGCGTCCTATGATTGTGATTGACAAGGTTAATGAGGGTAATTAAGTCACTTCAAAAGGGCTCTCTTCGAGAGAGTACAATGTGCAATGGTTAATGTATTGTGTAAAGGATGATTGACAGGGTACATGATGGGACTCGTCTTTTCTGGCCTCTGGGATCTCGTTCAATGCTAAATGCGACCTCAAAGGCTCCGATTTCCTCGAAACAAGAAAAATTAATCTGTTATATTCTATCAGAAGACCTAGCCCTAAGCACAGTTTTTTTCAAACGCCAGAATCGTGGCGGCAAACTTTTGAAACGTATTGCCATTCATAAACACTCTATGTTTGTTGGTGTAAATGCTACAAACACTAAACTCATGTATGTCTACTATAAATTCGTCATTACGTTTCATGACTCGAACGTACACATTGCTGCCGAGCTCGACTGGTACTTCACAACCCAAAACATATGCAGAATTCATAATTATAATGAAAGTTGAACAAACCATTTAAACAAAATCAAAAAGTTAAGCCATAACCAAACATATGTTTAACCTCTTTTATGCGATTGAGCCCTGATTAAGCATGCCAATCATCTGTACGCAATACATTAACCATTGCACATTGTCCTGTTTCGAAGGGATTGGAGCCTTTGAAGTTGCATTTAGCATTAATCTCCCATGATTGAATGAGCTCCCAGAAAAAAGTCCAGAAAATATGAGTCCTGACATGTACCCTGGCAATCATCCTTTACACAATACATAACCCATTGTGCATTGTACTCGCTCTAAGAGATCGGAACTGAGGCCCTTTTGAAGTCGCTTAATTACCCTCATTAAACCTTGTCAATCATCATTAGGCAATAGGACGCTAGGAGTCACGTGATTTAATGAGGGGGAAAGCATTGACCCCACAAAGAAATTTCCGCCTACCCTCTACATCTAACATCCAATCACAGCAGAGAAGGTAGGGGCGCTTCAAAAGAAAGCTGACACAAAAGATTTTCCCACCTAGCTGTGTCGGCTTTCCTTTGAAGCACCCCTATTGTTTCTCTCCTACTTGCGCTACAAAGGCCATGTTGTCACTAGAAATGTAATCAGGAATAATGCTATATGTCAGTATAGCATTATTCTGGATTAAGTCTCTAGTGATCACACGGCTTGACGCCTTGTTCTCGTACAGCCACTATTTCGGTAAATACCAGGTATATCGGCTATTTTTCTCATTAGACTCTTGTCTCAGAATAAATACGTCACTTATTTCAGAAAATTAATCTCACAGCATCGGCTGTTTATCTTTCGATATATCGTTACTGCTTCCCTATGTGAACGCAACCTGTCCTCGAATAATTTGCGATGTAACGTTACCGGCTGCATTTTCACTAACTTTCCACTTGGTAGTGATACAGTAATCATTCTATCTCACTCTCCACCAGGTAGTGCTACGGCGCAGTCCAGGATTATCTTCCACCAGTGCGAATGCAAACAGATATATCAGCTTAATATTAACCTACATAGAAGACGAAATAGTTAAACGGGATTAAGCAATGAGAAAAAGGCCTAACAAACGACTTTTAATGACAGGTAAAGTCAGAAAAAATCAGACTAATTTTGTTTCAAACATAATGCATTTGACACCAGATTTATTTCACTCAGTAGTAAGTCTAATATGAAAAGGTACGTAAAAGAGTGATTTCGTGAATACATTCGATATGGAATGGGAAGTCGCATTCACAATAGTTTCAAACTATTGCAGTTATTACGAAAACGGGCAGCGCAGCCCACGTTCATTCATAAGTGTGTCTTACCAGTACTGTGGTATTTTCGTTATGGGACTTTCATCCTAAAAAAGCAACCATAGCGTGATTTTTCGTGAACTCATCTCAGACTACCTTGAAATTACAAATATATGCGGTATGAATATGGGAGGGTGAAGAGAGGTGTGACTTTTTGAGATTTTCAGACCGGCCGCATTAGAGAGACAGATCGGATGGCCGACCGACTGCATGAGTGGCAGATCGGATGACTGACTGACTGACTGCATGAGTGACAGCTCGGATGTCCGACTGCATGAGTGATGGACTGACGGGATGCATGAGTGACAGAGTCGATGATTGCATGAGAGATGGACTGACAGATAGACTGACAAACCAAACGATGGACTGCATGGGTGGCAGATCGGATGACCAATGGTATGAGTGATGGACTGACAGACTGCATGAGTGACAGCTTGGATAGTTGTATGAGTGACAGACTAACGGGCAGGCTGGCCGATGGCCTGAATGACCGACCAACAACTGACTGACTGACTGACTGCATGAGTGACAGTGCAGATGATTGACTGACTGCACGAGTGACATATCGGATGACCAACTGCATGAGTGATGGACGGCATGAGTGACAGATCTGTTAAAGCACGGACATGGTGAACGACCGACTGACCGATCAACTGACTGGCTGACTACATGATTGACAGATCGGATGACCAAGTGACTGCATGAGTGACAGATAGGATGAGCGACTGCATGAGTGACAGACTGATGGACTGCATGAGTGACAGATCGGATGACTGCATATGTGGCAGACTGCTGGACAGGCTGATTGACCGACTGCATGAGTGACAGATCAGACCGACGGACCGAATGCATGAGTGACAGATCGGCTGACTGCATATGTGATGGACCGACTGACCACATGAGCGACCCACATACCGACTATATGAGTGAACAACTGCATGATTGACAAATTTGATGGCTGCATGAGTGGCTGACTGCATGAGTAACAGATCGGAGGACTGCATGAGTGGCGTACATGCTGATAGACCAAACCACCCACCCACCGACTGATAAACACACTGACTGACCAACCGACTGACTGGCTGCCCGACCAACTGCATGAGTGAAAGATTGGATGACTGCATGAGTGACAGATCAGATGACTGCATGAGTGACAGATCGGATGACTGCATGATTGCCAGACCGATGGATGCATAAGTGACAGACTGATGGACTGCATGTGCGACATCTCAGATGACTGCATGACTGATAGATAGCAAGACTGTATGAGTGACAGACTGACAGACTGCATGTGTGACAGATCGGATGACTGCATTAGTGACGGATCGAATAGATACATGTGTGACAGATCAGATGACTGCATGAGTGACAGACTGGTGAAACGACCAACCACATGAGTGACAGATCGAATGACCATATAAATGATGGACTGATGGACAGTTTAAGAGACTAACTTTGCCAACTGACCAGCCGACTGACCAACCGTGACCAATCGACCGACTGCATGAGTGACAGATCAGATGACTGCGTGGGTGACAGATCGGATGACTGCATGAGTGACAGACCGGAGGACTGCATGTTGACAGATCGCATGACTGCATGAGTGAGAGATCGGATGACTGCATGAGTGACAGACTAACGGACTGCATGAGTGACAGATATGATGACTGCATGAGTGACAGATCAGATGACTGCATGAGTGACAGACTGACGGACCAAACCATCCACCTACCGACTGACCAACCCACTGACCGACCATGACCAATCGACTGACAGCATGAGTGACAGATCGGATGACTGCGTGAGTTAGTGACAGATCGGATGACTGCATGAGTGACAGATCGGAGAACTGCATGTTGACAGATCGGATGACTGCATGAGTGACAGATCAGATGACTGCATGATTGACATACTGACAGACTGTATGAGTGACAGATCGGATGACAACATGGGTGACAGAGTGACGGACTGCATGAGTGACAGATTGGCTGACTGCATGAGGAATAGAGACTGACAGTCTAGACTGCATGGGCGACAGATTGAAAAAAAAGTTGATACATAAGAACACGCTAAAACACGTGAGTAGGAGAAGAAAAATATGTAGCGTAAACTCGTCGCTGTCATGAGAGGTTTTTTTTATCACGAGAGATTTGTTTATGCGTTGTGACACACCTTGTGACTCGGGAAGCCCGTCTTCTTATTGAGTGGCTGTTACACCATTTCATGAGGCACAACCTACACATTTTAAACAAAACTCATCCACGTTGCATATTTTTAATGGACAATTTAATTTCAATGATAGGGCGCTCAACATGGAAAATCATTTCATATTCCATTAGATTGCATAAAAATGACTACATAAACAACTATGTGACGTGTAGGATGATGTTATACTCAATGCCATCATGCATGTCGTAGATAAGTTCGTCACAAATGCTTAATTGATGACGTAATTAAAATTAAAAGGGTACATTTATTTCATGGATTATTCTTGCTATGGCAACTGAGAGCTGTCCATTTCTTTAATAGCAAAAAATACAATCATAAGGTACTGGAAAATTAATTGAGCACATCATCACATCTACAAAACCTAGGGTAAGGACCGACCACTTAAAATGTCCTTTATAGAGGACTATATGAGTTCATAAATGTTATATGCAAACCAGATGAATAATTGGGTCAGAAGTGTTCAAAAGGTCGCATATTTCGCACACTGTTTGACTCATGGAGATGTGAATTGCTGTGATTGACAAAATGTTGATAAAGCAACATGTTGATGGTATTACCTTGAGAAGTGAATGATTGATATAATCCGCCAAATATAACCAACCAGTGTTGATTTATTGCAAGAAATGTTATATTACTATTGCAACTGACATAAGGCGAAATTAAAAAACCCCAGCGAAAAATGTGATTATATGGGCTACTGGCCAATAAGATGAACTTATCACTGCATTTAAATAAAGTTGCTTAATACATAATTACGCCAACTGTTTGTATCTGTGCGAAGCATGGGTGGAGCTTAACTAGGGATGGGCGGGCATAGTTAAAACAGAAAAGATCCATAGCACCAAATATTTACGTGATAGTTTGCAAAGGTAAACTCTTGGTGCAGGTAGTTGCATCAATGTTTGTTATGTGAGTCGTCGTATGCTTTAGCCAGGTACAAGAATTTATTTGAAGACTTCCATAACTCACCAACAGGTGGAACAGTAATCAGCCATCCAATAACAGTATATTCCCTTGTTGATATACAAAAGTCGTAAGAAAATGTTGGGCATGAGGACGCCCTAAGTCATTTGATTTGTATGAATGCTTGCTATATTATATTGAAAGGTTCATACCCAGCAAGGACAACATAGTTATGCTTCCTACCTTTAATTTATCATTTTCCTATCTGAGAATGTTTCAGGAAAGATGAGTCATTATTTGACGTTCTCTGATATGTAATGATTATGCCACAGTAAAATTCAGCTTCGATAGACAGAAGAATTACACAGGTATTTTACGTATTTTCCAATCCTCCTGGCAAACACATCACATTCTGAAACAACAGAGTTTGCCAAACTAAGTGCTTTAAGTGTTGCGAGATATTTTTGGTATGATTACTGTATTCTGTGGCTGTAGTATTAGAAACACCCCGCAGCTGCAATCAGTCCTTCGCTTTTCCCCAATGTGTCTTGTCCACAGCCGAAATCCTTAGCATCCTCAGGTCCATCCATACCGAGTCCTGCTTTCTTGATTTCACCTCATAGCACGCTTAGCAGATTTATGCAATGCCATTGATGTCCAGCGACGGTACGTAGGTCCTTGCAGTGGCAGACATCGAGTTTGTCTAGAGCTTCCAAATTGCAGTAGACAAAGCAATAGAGGACCATTTATGAAGCACACACATCACATGCTGGTGCATGAGGATGAGAGGCTGGCGCATCTGAAGGACAATGAAGCAATGCACCTTTCATGTTTTAGCTCTGTCACGCCCATCTCTAGCTAAGCTCCACCAGGACTTCACTCATGTTAGGATCGATCCAGGAACTCTTGAATTACGAAGTAAAATATGCAGCTGTTGAATATTTTAGTTTCAAAATATTCAACATCATGTTTATTAATTAGTAAAACCATACAATTCGTAAAGCAATGCATAGTTCGCCATCAATTATGCGTTCGTGACGAACTTATCTATGCCATTCATATAGCACCATTCAAACATGGTCGATGTAAAATAAGCAAAAACTATGTATTCCTATCTAGTTTGTGAGTGCCAACTCGTAGTCGAAATTCTGATTTAAATATAACTGAAATGCTGCATCTGTCGACACTTTTTCTAAATTCTTAGCCGTAAAGTCTCTAAATAGGCCATCCAACCCTTTTGTAGGATGATACATGTAAAATAACAGTCATTCAGGATGTGCTAGTCACTTTCCAAACTATTATTCTTACAAGGTTGGATCTATGGAAGATGTGGTATCTGCCATGGATCCAGTGCCCATCATGTCATTCACTTGTAGAACCTCGACAAATCCAAAAGCACTACTCTTTTCCATATCATAAATGTATATAGACACCGTACGCAAATATACATGCCAAATTAAAGGTTCAATCGACCTTTTTACATGGTACAGCACACCTTCACACACACGTTTAAGTCAAATGTCATCACGACATAGTCTTGCATAACATCTTAAAACTCTAGATACATTTCAACAGTAAAATAACTATTATTGGAGGGTTTATAACTGCCAATAGGATTTTTAAAACGTTTGTGAATCATTGCGATGCCAACTAAGTTGTACCAACTAAGGACAATACCATATTCTGCTAGAAACTCACTGAATCTAGATGTTGACATATCTGTTCTATGAACTTTTTCATAGGATATTGTACACCTTCACGCACGCACGTTTGCATGCATGCACGCACGCACCTAAGTCAAACATTACGATACAGTCTTGCACAACATCCTCTTAAAACGTTTGAACATTTTTAGATACGCTTCAACAGTTACATACTTAATTTCAGGTTTTTTTTTAACAGATAAGATGATAAGATTCCCGACGACCCCTTTCTTCAATGAGATGGTTTTCCTTGCCGATTGTACAAGATGACTCCAAAATCAATGTTGATGCATTTCGTTCGCGTTTCTCTATGTTAACGAGAAAAAAATTGCTGAATCACATGAAAATGTGGATTTATCGAGCCTATCTCCACCAAGATCATGCCTTTGTGAGCACATAAAGAATACTAGAATATCTGTACCAATTTAGAAAATGCCTGGACTGTAAGGCGAGAGAAAACATGCCAAATGTACAAGATGAGTCGAATATCAATGTCGATGCATTTCGCGTTTCTCTATGCTAACGAGAAAAATGCTGAATCATATGAAAATGTGGATTTATCGAGCCTATCTCCACCAAGATCATGCCTTTGTGAGCACATAAAGAATACTAGAATATCTGTACCAATTTAGATAATGCATGAACTGTAAGCAGAGAGAAAACATGCCAAATGTACAAGATGAGTCGAATATCAATGTCGATGCATTTCGCGTTTCTCTATGCTAACGAGAAAAATGCTGAATCATATGAAAATGTGGATTTATCGAGCCTCTCTCCACCAAGATCATGCCTTTGTGAGCACATAAAGAATACTAGAATATCTGTACCAATTTAGATAATGCATGAACTGTAAGCAGAGAGAAAACATTGGAGCACAACTGCTGTACGGATGACCTATATATTCCAGCAGATATTCTGAAGATGGGCTGTAACACGGTATTGAATAAACAATAAGCCAATTCAGCTGCCGCTGATAGCAAGAATGGTGGTAGTGGATCAGCATCTGATAATGTCTAAAGACTAAATGAGGGATGATTCAAAACTTAAAATGCAATTAGTAGTTGTTTTGCATTTCTCCTACTTTCAAAAATGGACATCATGTCAGTTGCCATATTAACACAATTCCATGAAATAAAATAACATTGACCGCTAGATGTATTAGGTAATTTTTATGATAGCACCAACATATTGCTTTTGTCTATCACAACAATGCATAGTCGTCCGATTCTACGATGTTGAGAAAATTGTTGACCCTTTGACATGTAGCATGTATAATATCACAAAAAGCCACTAGAAGTTACATCTTGCGTGGTCAAGCATTACCCTAGGCTATGTAGAGGTAATGTATGTTGTTGTGCTTATTTCCTTTTTCAGTAACACATAGTTTCATAAATCTCGGTATTAAAAAATGGACAGTCTGTCAGTTGGCATAGTTGGCTAATATTAACATATTCTTATATTAGCACTTTCTCTGTCGCAACAATGCAACATTGCCTGATATAAGCAGCTGGCAAAATTGGTGACCTGTTGACCTTTGGTGAATTAATTACTGTACTAATACGCAAGATGATAAAGGTCACTATATTGCACATTTTGAGTGTCCAATCTTTAGCTAAGTTATGTCGATGTGATGATATGCTTATTTCATTTTTCATTATCTCATTATTGCATTTTTCTGCTATTTGTAAAATGGGAACTCTGTGAGTTGTCATAAAAATAAGATTTTGTCAAATAAATGAACATTGGCCCTTTCCATTTGTCAGAGTATATCTAATACTCAATCTGCAAGTTGTTAACATTACTTATTCTTTTACTAGCAATTTGTTAGTCACACCAATGTACATGCTTTGCAACAGGCAAAGCTGGCGACCTTTTAACCTCTGAAGTCCTAAATATTCAACTGATTAGCATATAACCTATATGAAATCATAGAGGTCACTGGACGGACAATTTTGAGCGGTCAGTTATTACGCTAACCTATGTAGATGTGATTTTATGCTTATTTAATTTTTCTGCACCCATAATGACCCTTTCCAGTTTAGCTATGACCCGCCTATCCAAAGCTAAGTTCCACCCATACCTCGCTAATGTTGAGAGTAATCGATCGCTACACTCTATGAATTTCAATATCCAGAAAACTATACAGGTTAGCTGTTGAATAATTTGAAACTATTCTGACTGGGCGATGTTACTGCCATAGCAAAGACATACTATTCAATAGTACAATGTGTCGGACTATTAAGTAGAGAGACTTATGATATTAGCCTACATGACACGTAGTTACTTGTGACCTCATATGATTGATTGAGGAGATGGATTCATGAATTGTCATAGTAACAATAATCCATGACATAAATGAACATTGACCCTTTAGATTACCTGACTAACTAATACTCACTTTGGATTCATCAGACTGTGATTAATACTCACTTTGGATTCATCAGACTGTAACTAATACTCACTTTGAATTCATCAGACTGTGACTAATACTCACTGGATTCATCAGACTGAGACTAATACTCACTTTGGATTCACCAGACTGTAACTAATACTCACTTTGAATTCATCAGACTGTGACTAATACTCAGTTTGGATTCATCAGACTTTGACTAATACTCACTTTGGATTCATCAGATTGTGACTAATACTCACTTTGAATTCATAAGACTGTGACTAATACTCACTTTGGATTCACCAGTCTGTGACTAATACTCACTTTCGATTCACCTGACTCTGACAATACTCATAGTGGTTTCACCAGACTGTGACCAATACTCACTTTGGATTCTTTATACTGTGATCTATGCCCACTTTTGATTCATCAGACTGTGACTAATACTCACGTTGGATTCATCAGACACTGACTAATACTCACGTTGGATTCATCACACCGTGATTAATACTCACGTTGGATTCATCACACTGTGATTAATACTCACTTTGGATTCATCAGACTGTAACTAATACTCACTTTGAATTCATCAGACTGTGACTAATACTCACTTTGGATTCATCAGACTGTGATTAATACTCACTTTGGATTCATCAAACTGTAACTAATACTCACTTTGAATTCATCAGACTGTGACTAATACTCACTTTGAATTCATCAGACTGTGACTAATACTCACTTTGGATTCATCAGACTGTGATTAATACTCACTTTGGATTCATCAGACTGTGACTAATACTCACTTTGGATTCATCAGACTGTGATTAATACTCACTTTGGATTCATCAGACTGTAACTAATACTCACTTTGAATTCATCAGACTGTGACTAATACTCACTTTGGATTCATCAGACTGTGACTAATACTCACTTTGGATTCATCAGACTGTGATTAATACTCACTTTGGATTCATCAGACTGTAACTAATACTCACTTTGAATTCATCAGACTGTGACTAATACTCACTTTGGATTCATCAGACTGTGAATAATACTCACTTTGGATTCATCAGACTGTGACTAATACTCACTTTTGATTCATCAGACTGTGACTAATACTCACTTTGAATTCATCAGACTGTGACTAATACTCACTTTGAATTCATCAGACTGTGACTAATACTCACTTTGGATTCACCAGTCTGTGACTAATACTCACTTTCGATTCACCTGACTCTGACAGTACTCATAGTGGTTTCACCAGACTGTGACAAATGCTCACTTTGGATTCTTCATACTGTGATCTATGCCCACTTTTGATTCATCAGACTGTGACTAATACGTACGTCGGATTCATCAGACACTGACTAATACTCACGTTGGATTCATCACACTGTGATTAATACTCACTGTGGATTCATCACACTGTGATTAATACTCACTTTGGATTCATCAGACTATGACTAATACTCACTTTGGATTCGCCAGTCTGTGACTAATACTCACTTTCGATTCACCTGACTCTGACAATACTCATAGTGGTTTCACCAGACTGTGACCAATACTCACTTTGGATTCTTCATACTGTGATCTATGCCCACTTTTGATTCATCAGACTGTGACTAATACTCACGTTGGATTCATCAGACACTGACTAATACTCACGTTGGATTTATCACACTGTGATTAATACTCACTGTGGATTTATCATACTATGACTAATGCTCACTTTGGATTCATCAGACTGTGACTAATACTCACTTTGGATTCATTAGACTGTGATTAATACTCACTTTGGATTCATCAGACTGTGACTAATATTCACTTTTGATTCATCAGACTGTGATTAATACTCACTTTGGATTCATCAGAATGTGACTAATACTCACTTTGGATTCATTAGACTGTGATTAATACTCACTTTGAATTCATCAGACTGTGACTAATACTTACCTTTCAAGATGTTAACATCAACGCATTATTTTCTTAGCATATTTTAGTCATAACACTGTACTTTGCCATATTCTAAGCAGTTCGACTTCTTGTGACCTGATTATTTAACTGATTCGCATACAACATATAAGAAATGCGAGAGAGCCAAGAACGCAACATGTTGTGTGGTCATTTCCTAATCCACTTTGAGTGTGTCGAAAGTTATCTCCACTTTTGTTACATATATCCCTTAATATAGCGATCTCGGCCTTACCATGTGCCAAAGCTGACATTATATTTGGTAAATGAGAGGTCTACGAATGGTACCACACCTTTTCCAGCAGTTATGATCCATATAGACAAAGATTAATATCAAATAATATTCTCTTCCATGTCACTTTCAGCCTGGTTTAAAAGATATCGATCATTAGTCCATTGAGCACACAATCAGTAGAATAATCAGAAGATTTGAATATATATGCGTTACGGTGGCCAAGGGTCGTATGCCACTTTATCATGCAAATAGTTTCAAGTTTTAATATAGAGATCTATGTGATCAGCGTCTCAACTATCTGACGTCATGATCAAATATGCCACTTGTTAGCTGACGTCACACTCAAATTAACATGGCTCTGTCCCGAAAATCGAAAAGTTCATCACAAAAGTGTGCAAATTGTATGGCTTTGATTAATTTACAATGTAATATAAAGATTCTCTTGAATATTTCGACAGGTTAGTTTCGAGACAAAATGGTAGCCTCTACATTTCAGCATTAGCGTGAGGTTATAAAGCAATAATTGTGGTACCGACAGAGGAATATGACTGAGAAATGTTCCTGGCCCTCAATTATAATGAATCAAAATGTCAATACCTAGCAACACAATACAACAATTGCTATGAGATGGCTCTCTAATTATTATAAGACTCAAGGCTAATGAAGTGTCATCCTTTTTCCAGAGCCATACCTCTATGCGAAGACAACATGGCAATGTCTAAAGTTCAACATTAACCTCATGCAAAAGCACATATCTGTGGTATATATATATATATCAGCTGAATACAACATTTGAGATTAGATAGTATCACTTTAATATCAGATGTAGGCCTATTGGAGCGTCATCGTTTTCCCACGACCACAACTCATTTTTATATTTGATAATATTCGAATTCTACCATTGTCTTCCTGTATATGTGCGGGGTTTTTCCATGTTCACCATCTCTCTCAATGTTAATACATGATCTATGGTCGAGGTTTTATATATTCTTGATATAAGTTTTATGTGAAAAATGAGATCTCACCTGAATGGATGCTCACTAAATTCGAACAAATTATAAACATACTTCAACCTAGATGTGAGGCGGTTTATATATTGACAATGCATTGATGGAGAAGATGTTGAAATTTTACTATGCATGACAGATGATAGACTTAAGCGTTTATCTAGCTGACTGAGAATTGTTGTAATTATTATTGTTCTAGTCTCCATCTATCCACAACATAACTGTGCTATAATAAACTATGATGGTACCTGGCTGGCACAGCGTTGCATGGATATGCATTTATTTCGGAACGAATACATCTGTGATTATAATCTTATAGGTAAGTTTAATGCTGCTAAATGAAAAGCCATGTGATTTACTCATATTTTGAAGATATAATTTATCAATTTCAAGAACGATTTTTATCTTCAAACAATGTTCATTAAATAATTATAAAGATCTGTACAAAAATGCCTGAACAAGGAGCCAAATATTATTTATATTTCATGCAAGAATGCTTTAAAGTTATTCATTTAATATTACCATGATTCGAAGACAGTGCCTATCAAGACTAAATTCCTTTATTTTGTTGAGCTTTCATACATACATGTCCAGCATCAGTTGAACTAATGAAGCACATTTACGGACGAAAGATCGTCAAAATAAATACAGTTAGTCTTCAAAGGTACACCTTTTTGAACCCTGATATTATGCAAGAATGGGGGCCATCTCTGACTGTATTCAAATTTTCGATACCTTTTCTTATTAGAATAATATTTCTAATTTTGATACTTACAACTGATTGAAAACAGTTTACTATTTTCTTAAATTCTCATGTTTTATTCATACACGAACACTTGAATTTATAAGACATCTCATTTTTCAACCTGGACATCAGGTACACATATCATCATCCAACATATATATATATATATATATATATATATATATATATATATATATATATATATATATATATATATATATATATATATATATATATATATTTGTTTGCTTAGAACAAGGATGCATGATGCATGTTGTCTAGAAAAATGACATATCGACGAGTTCCTTGGGCAACATTTCAACAGTGACTAATAATATTCCATGCAAGTAATACTGATAGTTGAGTTAGTCAACAATACAGCTCATGAATCAGTTAACATGTTTCGAAAAGAACCCATTTTATTTAGTATAATTTTGAACAATTTGAACCTAACTGGATTGGAAGACATTGCTGGTTTAAGCAGCAATATTTTCCAATGCATTTATGTTAAAAATATTTAACCGTATGTTGTATCTTGTTTTGAAAATATCTTAAGTTATTCCTATGCTGTACTGTATGCATCAACTGTAGTCAGTCTCTTCTAGCTTGACTGATGAGTCTGTCTGGCATATAAAATCGATCTTAATCGATTTTCCTTTCAGTCAACTCGAGTGTCAATACCAAATTGACTATTGATCCTCCTGGGGATTTGAAAGGTGGATTAGATACAGTAAACCAACCTACATCCAGTAAGTAATTTAAAATTAACATTTAGCACTTTGAACAAGAGCGACTGAATTCGAAAAGAATTAGAAAACTCATTTACAATTTTAATAAATATTCTGTTGAATATTTTGAAATTAATTTGACAACAACATTTGCTTCTCAATTGAGCGTCAGAATATTCAACAACATACCGGTATAGTTAATTTAAAATTGAAATTTAAACTATATGCATATTTGTTATTCCACATCTGCATTATTTAGAGGGGAGAAGATAATTGTTTGATCACGTTTACGAAATGTTGCAATGATATTTGAATTTTACATTTTCAAATATTATTAATCAACAGATCGAGATTTGGTTGTATCTGTTGTGATTCCGGCATCAAGTTGCACCACTGTCCTGCTTTTTGTCATCCTTGTAGTGTATAAGTGCATGAGCATGACGCTTAAGAAGGAAGAATTTGGAAGGCATATATCCAAGAAAGGCGAGTATCTAATTATACATTATATTAAAGGAAAACTCATATTTTCTTATGCTAACCATGATGGATCCAGTCAAATTAGTTTCAAAATGGTCAACAGCATGTATACTAAATAGTTGAGACATACAATTCGTACAACGGTTCGGACTATTAAGAGTTAAAGACGGGCCAAATATAATCATTTATGACGCAATGATTATGACGTCATCCTACACGCCGCTTAGCTGATTATGACGTCAGATGATACTATAGATACTCTGGAAAGGTGAATTATTTTAATGTCTGTTTCACCTTTAGATAAGTTGGAGCTCAGTGACATCTTGCTTTCAATGTTGGATTGAACATCATCATCAACATCATCAGAAATGGAAATTCCTTGTACCTACATATACAGGGGAAATTAAGGTACAACAAAGACAAGGTACATTATCATATTTTTAAATCTCTTATCGTCATTTAAAAAATATAGTATAATTCTTCTTAAAATACTCTTAAAGGATTATTTCCTGTACACACATTAAAATCAAGATTTTAAAATTAATGAAAATATACCCAGTCTTACAAGTATGCATCTCTAATAACTGCAGTTTACACCTATTTCCATAGTGATTATCTCTTCAAACGTGTATATTTAACTTAATGATGACATATTTAGTCAATATTCTATCTATCAGCAACAGAATGTAAATTGTTTCTCATTAGGAAGCCATTAAAGTCATAAAGTAGTATATATATTGACCGTATGATTATTAAATATACTCTTGACCTTTTTCTTAACCTTTTGAAGATCCATTGACTCATAAATATGAAACTACTTATACAATAATCATACAATAATCAGATACAACAACAACAACAACAACAACAACAACAACAACAACAACGACGACGACGACGACGACGACGACGACGACAACGACGACGACGACGATGACCACAAAAACAACAACAACAAGAACAACAACAACAACAACAACAACAACAACAACAACAACTATTATTATTATTATTATTATTATTATTATTATTATTTATTATTATTATTATTATTATTATTATTATTATTATTATTATTATTATTATTTCTTAGGTGCATTTGGAATTGTGTACAAAGGTGTCTGTGCGCCTGCCAATAACTCACAAGTGGTGGCCATCAAAGCATGGTTTAACTCCTCGTTTCAGCTTAATCTGATAATGGTTAATCCTGCAAAATGGCACCTGCACCCAACTGGGCACACAAATTCTAACAATGGCAGGGCATATGAAGAAACCCTTGCTACTGGAACCCAAGCCCAAAATAGCAAAAATCTCCCCATCACTGGAGGTGGGGAAGGTTGGTACAGAAATAACACCCCAGGTAAACCACACACCCCAAAAGACCACCTGTGAAATTGCACCGGTAGGAGCAAAACACTAGCTGGCTGATGTAGAACAGTTTGCTCTTTTCATAAGACAACGGGGACAAGCATGTATATTAGGGGATAATGCAACCACAAAGACCAACTTCATAGAAGGCCTAGTGACTAGCTTCAAAACATGCTGTATACTAACAAGCCAATATGGATCTTAAAATCCTACGGTGGAATTGTAGATCGGTCAGCGGTACACCTCTTGATCTATTATGGGCTACATATGCGCAAAACAACTCATACCCCGATATTATGTGTCTCCAAGAGATCAACCTCCGACATAGACATACATTTAATAAACCAGAGTATACAGTGGAACGTATGGATAGGCCAGACGATACCCCTATGGTGGCTTAGCAACTATGGTTAAAATTGGCATTGCGTATGAGAGGAAAGCACCCCCCCCCCCCCACCCAAACCTGAACATTGAATGTCTAGAAATAACAGTCAAGACTAGGAATAGCACATTTAATTTGATAACCATCTACAGTACTGCCCTCATACTGCCAGCGACTATGACACAATTTTCGAAAACAAAGTTGGAGAAACCATAATACTTGGGGATTTTAACGCTCATCACACTTCATGGAAAGGGGAATATTATGATGTAAAAGGAAAGGTTTTGGCTGAGGTAATTGATAAATACCAACTAATTCTACTGAATGATGGTAGAACAACCCTCTGGAACAGAAACAATTTTAGACCTAACTCTTATTACACAGGGCCTACAGCCTCACCCAAGCAGGGAGATAGTGAAACAGCTCCGTGGCAGTGGCCATTTTCCCATAACGGAGACATTAGGCGACTGGAATACCCCAGAACCTTAAATAGCTAGTAATAATATTTGGAATTCCAAAAAAGCAGATTGGTGTACATACCGTGAGGTTATCACCACGGAACTAGTATCTATGCCTATTTTGACGGGTGACATAGATGAATACTATAGTAGATGTCTAGAGATAGTAAAAAGATTGCAACAGCAGCTATCCCCAGAAGCAAGCCACGTGCCAATCCCATACAAAAGCCTGTACCATGGTGGAATGAAACGTGTCAGGAACTATTTAGACAAAAAAAAGAAAGTTCAATCATGCCCCTTAAGCTTAAACTCGAGAAGTAATAGAGGGACCCTCCTACGGGAAATCCAACATGAAGTCAAAATTGCTTTGGCCAATGGTAAAACAGTCGACGTAGACTGGGTACCTATAGCCATGTTAATGTTCAGGGCAATGAACTAGCCGATGAAACCGCCAAACTTGCAATAACCGATGGTGAAGCGATGGTTCGTCACGAAGCATAGGACTATCACAATCCGAAACTAAAAGCCTCGTTAAAAAGTAATCAATGATGAATGGCAGGAGTGCTGTGATAATCACACGAACGGCAGAGCCCACTATGAGGTCATGCCCCAGGTTAAACGAAAGTGCATTCAGTGCATGGATAACCGAAAAAGTGATGTCACCTTGAGATGCATTAGAATTGGTCATATAAATGTAGGTGTGGTAATGTATCGGATGGGGCGGCATCAGACTGGAGATTGTGAGACATGCGGTGTCGCAGACACCCTTGATCACATTTTCCTGCACTGCCCTGCCTATGAAGGTAATGGGGAAGAACTAAACGAAGCAATAGAAAGCTCGAACATGCATGGTAAGACACTGCCAGCCCTGCGAAAAAGTAAGGATAGGTGGTTGCACTCAGCATTGGTCGAGTTGCTTAATACATCCGATAGACACCCCATATAGAAAAGAGCATGTCTCGCAGTCTCAGTCAACGAATCCGACTTATATGTCTCAGCTTACCACGGCCGCATATTTGTGGATAGCACGAAGAGACACTAGCGTAGATACCGTGTCGATACGATAACTACTCCGACCAGATGTGCCACTGGTTTCCGCGTCCGCAATTTTGCGGTTACCAATAAAGTGACGCCCGGATAAACGGAAAACGTATAGTGTTAACAAATACAAAGAACCTGATAGATCGTCCGTGTAACATCTTGAACATCTCTATTCCACCCACCCTACTCCCACCCACCCCACCCACACCAACGTAACTATACTAACCGAACTACCATCTAATCTATTCTATTCTTCGATCTACTAACAAATAGTACCAGCTTATAACTTTACAATGTGAAAATTGTAATAGTCGTCAACGGAAATGCCGACAGAATATATGGTTAGATCTATGACTGAGGAATATTTAGAGTCAAGGGCACTGGGCCGTGGGTGTACTGAGTGGCCCAGTCTTTTGTGATGGCCCATAGGTCGAAAGACCTGTATGCTTAGGTTGACACAAGTAGGCCTAGCGGCTGAAAAATGTTGTGAATCGACGATCACTAATTTAAGTTAGATTAGGCCCGAATCACGTGCGTCGCGAATAATTGTGATCTCACCACACCAAGCTTCCTTTCTTCATTTTATATGGAGCAGTCATCCCAGATCCCTCCCCTTTGTTACTCTTGGATTTAGGGCCGTTGGTGTCACGAAAAAGAAAACCGCTTAGAATCAAAATTTCAACAACAAAAATTCAGCCCAATAAATACATTAATACGGTTTTGAACCTGGCGTGAATGGGACCTGTTTAACAAGAACCCGAACTATACGCCAACCAAATCAATCAATCATAGGCCAAGAGAAGACAATCTTTGAAAATATATCACTGGAATGACTGGCTCGGTAACCGAGCCAGTAGTTGGAGTGGTAAAATTTCAAAAGTTGTCTTCTCTTGGCCTGCACATGTTCACCAGCAAAAAACTGGGATTTTATTGAATATTAACCATTTAATGATCAAGCTGTCAATTTTGTAAATTTCTGTGGCAAATTTACGCACATTGTCTTCTCTAAATGGGCATTGACTGAGTGAGAATCGCAATTTT